>OZ014438.1:73585909-74185909 GCA_963966035.1 Acleris laterana | reverse complement strand
TACCATGAATCTGGTCTGGTTATCTGTTGTAGTCACGTACGCTTGAATTGTGTGTGTTCGTGACACAATGGAAAATTATACATCATGATTCCATTGTGTAACGCATTTTTATGGTAACAAAATAAGAATGGCATGTTATGATGTAAAATAATAAGTGTTCAAAAGCCACCCTTTTTTCGAAGCCAAGATACAGTTGTACCAAAACCTAAAATTCTAAATTCTGACACAATCAATAAAATACTAACAGAGCTACATGTTGACAGCGAATGGATCTTGGCAAAGAGGTAAGAGGTGACTAACGATAAAAGCACTATGCATGTAAAAATATAGTCACTAATAATAGGTATCTCTGTAAATTCATTGATACCTTTGCTATGTAATTGGAGTGATAAAATTAAAGTCATAATTTAGCATGCTGGCACTTTAACGTCCCTTTGAGTTACGTGTTTCACTTTGTGTGGTTTCATAGCAATTAAACCCTCATACATCATATATATTCATTAGGTCCATTTGTACGACTTTTTAAACAGGGATACGTGAACGGTTGCAAAAAAGTATCTATAGGACTGGCACTCTTCAGACGAGACACATAGCATTCTGTCATAAAGGATTGTATTGTGATTGTGGTTTGATGAAAGTATAAGAACAAGCTCTGAAATGTTCTTTAAAGATAGACAATATATAGGCAAAAACTGTTTCAATAAATCTAATCTAGCATTGACGCAGGCCGTCCTACACTCCCTCGATTCCTCAAAATATGCATACCAGAGTTGCGCTTGGCATTGTTTATATAAATGTTACCCTTGATTAATATTTCAACCCTCTGTACAACAGGCATGATTTAGCTGCACAGCACACACGTCACACCTACCACACGTAACAGTCAGAGTAACACACCCTGTAACAACGTTACAATATGTCGCTTTATTGCATTAAAAATGACACAGAAATTGTTTATTCCTAATGTTAAGTAGTGTATATGGATTCTCACAAAACCAAAGGAGTCATCATACAATCCTCAATGCTTCTATTAGTAAATTGCAAGCAAAACACTTCTTAAGTTTATAGCTTCACTAAGCAAGAACGCGTGACGCCATCAAAAAGTGGCATAATATGTTATGTTAAAGGTTTCTTGTCCCGCAGAAGTAGGGGGCGAGGGTGCGGGCGACGCGCGGGCTGCTGTGCGCGGTGGTGGCGGCGTGTACGATCTGAGTCCCGAACGGACTCCCACCAACGAGGCACCTTCGATGCTCTCTCAATCCGGTAAACAACCATAAAACAATTTGAACTAGTATGAGGCCGCGCCAGAAAAATGCTGAGCTGTTTCCTGACATGAATGTAGAATCTAATCATCAAAACTAATGGTGTTCAAACAAAAAAATATCAACCTGTACCAACGAATCACCTTTGATAGTGTCACAATCTGATAAAATGAGTCATTATAAGGTACATTGAAATATTTTTTCTTTAAGTTTAATCCCAACCAGTCCTCTATTTTTTTTTCTTCTCACAATATATTTCTTCCTTAGTAACAAAATGGGGACATAGGTTCTATTTTTAAGAAACTTTTCACTGACTATGAACCTGTGTAATGATAAAGCTATCTCACACTTTCATTCCAGCTTTAAAAGAATGTGTGGAACTGCGTGCCCTTGCTGCGCGTCGGGGATCGGGCAGCTCAGCCAGCACACCCTCAACACTCGAACGTACCACCATCCACAACCCGTTACCTCCACGTTCTCCAGGTATGACCCAAACAACTGAGGCTGGGACTTTGTAGGACCTTGTTTCTTGAACCTACCGCCAGCAGTGTATAAAAAAACCAGTGAAATAACTGGCAATTAGGCTTTCCATCTTACTATACTTTACAATGTACTAGGCTAGACCCATTGCTCAATAGTGAAGTTTTTGAATATAGATAATGTTGACAGAAGTGAAAAAAAACGATAGCAAGTCAAACGCAGTATAGTGTTACCGATTAAAATAGGTAGCCGGTAAAGCGTCACTCCAATTGCTGCTGTTATTTAGCCCATACATAGCCATACGTCCTCTATCCTTTCCTGCCATACGGCTGATCGCTAGTAAATTGCTATACAACTTGGTGACTTTCAATAGAAGGGCATACTCTTTTTTCAAAGGCTGGTTACGCATCTGCAATTCTTCTCCTGCCCCCTATTCCACCATCTTGACAATGGCACGTGACAGGTGAAAATTGGGTATACAGTGCAAAGTTAAGACAGTGATACATCACTGGGTTTCACATAAGCTGCGCAGTGTACACTGAAATGTCACCTGTCATTGTTATGATCGTGAAATAGGGGGCTGGTGTTGCCGGTGTCCATAGGCGACGATGATCATTTTACATCAGATGACCCACAATATTGTTTCCAGAAGCATAAAAAACCATGTTTCAGTTTCAGAGAGAGCCCCGGGCCGTCAGGAGTGCGAACGGCTCAGCCCCAGGGCGGAAATGCGCTTGGCGCTGGACCTTGGGACGGATGTGCTGGTCCAACAGGAGGGCACGTGGGACAGAAAGCAGGTGACCATACGATCATAGCTTATACTCTACTCCATTTCTTTACGTGTACTACATTTAATAAAACATATTACTACTCCATCTATTTCGTACTCTGTTTACATTTGATTAAAAAAATAAAGCACACTTTTGTTTGAATATATAATTTTTATCGTCCCTAATTGATAATTTTTTAACATGAGTAGATTTTCAGGAAAGCAGTAAGGAGGTTATAATTGGTAATGAAATTCATTTGACATTGTAAAATATCACTATATTATGGCATCTCAAAACAAATTTTGAAATATTTGTTATTAAGATGCTTTTCAATCCTTTTTTTAACACTTTTTCAATTGGTGTGTTGTTGTGTGCCCATGAGTTTTACTTTGATATAGGATGGCTTTTACGCGTGACATCAAAATGTAGGTGACTAAGTGGCTTTAAAGATTAATAAAAAAAAAAATGTCTTTATAAGTATTTGTGGAAGTTTCCTGTATTTCATTCTTGGTAAGTTATGATCAAACATCGGGAACTATTTAATTGTGCAATACGCACTTTCTGGGTTGGTAACGAATGAGTTTTTCCAGTCTAAGGGTCATGTTAAGCAAATAATAATAAATATCTCATTTTACATTACACCAAATTACACAAGAATAAAAAATAAACTAAACTGTATCAAAACTAACCTAATGATATTAACCTTCATAGAAATAAATACAGTCAAAAAATATGGGCCTAATCGCTGCTGATTTTGCCCAGGAGGCTGGACAGCTTTGCCTCTTTGAGCCGCAAGCAAGTCTGTGCTTATCCACTGCAGCGGAGCAAGGTAGCAGAGCGGTGAGCGAGGAAAAATCCACCAATAGGAATACTTTATTTTCCTAGCCTCGCTCAGCGCAGCTCTCCTATTGGTGGATTTCCTCGGTCACCGTTCCGCTGCCACTCCAGTGGACAGGCAGCCTTATCCTTTGGCCAAATTGCATCTTGCACATAATGTTTCCACGTGGCGTTTATACTCCCCACCCTGTATACATATAATATATTAGATGTAGATGTCATTCCAGGTTGGCGAGTCCGACCCCTGGTCCTTTCGCGCGGCGTGTCAACGGTCACTGCTCCGCCGCGTGGCGAGCGCGGACGCCGTGACTCTGTGTCGCGCGCCGCCGCGCCGCACCGTGCCGCATACTACTTCGCGCAGTTCTGTATATGCTTGGAAGGGTAGGTACACTACAATACCTACACTTATTTAAGCAGTTCTGTATGTGCCGGGAATGGTATATGACTATGCTTACAGGGCCTCTATTCCCGGGACGTGGCTACTATTAATATCAAGTAAATAAGGGCTATGAAAACGTTGACAATAAGTAAGATAACATAATTATCGTTCTCAATAAGGTTCATAACCATAGCTCGGACAGGGCTTCTATTCCCGGCGGTAAAAACCATATCGTATTTGACTGTTACGGTATTGTTATGACGCCATTGTCAGCCACCATTACTGTTAAGTAAATAAGAGCTATCAAAACTTTGACAATATGATAACAGATCAAAATCGATATGGTTTTTAGTACCTAGATACCGGCCCAGGTCATTCTTTGGTCATTCGGTCAATCTTTTAATCCTAAGTTCGGTTGGTTGCAACGATCCTTTGCTTGCGATTTATATCTAATTCCGAGCACTCGACTTCTCAAAAATGTGTGCTATGAGCAGCTTTAAAAAATCATAGTGCGTGCTCTGATTCTCTTGATACTTTAGTTCCAGAAAACGAGAAACCTATGGAGATGGAGCAGTTGGCTCAAGTGGAAGCTCAGAAGATGCGTTCGCGGACGCGCTCTCTATGTCAGAACGGGAAGATGTAAGTGCTCTCTGTTCCACTTTGATCAAAGTTGACATCAGACTGACAGTAATATGGCCATTACCGTCTTATTAGCTTCTGTGGTTTAACCACTACTCAGATTCAACTACTGCAAACAACGTAAAGAAATGGCTTTGTTAATTTTTTGTATATATTATAATTTTTCTTCTTAGGAAACACGAAACGATAGTTAAAAAGTGGGTAGGTTACTATTATTTCAAAACGTCCAATGTAACAGATTACCCAAATACTTCAATATTTTTAATTTCACTTAGTCCTACAGAATAGTGCACTCCTACCGAAGCGGATTCACGTTTCTTATAAAAATTTCGTCATGTTTTATAAAAAAAACTAGCGACCCGCCCTCGCTTCGCTTCGGTTTATGTGAGTTTTCTGTTACACCCGTACATAAAATAGAATTTATTATTACATAAAAACCTTCCATTTGAATCACTAATGAAATATATATACTAATATATTTAATGTCATAAAAAAGCCGCTTCAAAATCCTTCACGTAGTTTTAAAGATTTAGATCTTTTTTAAAGATTTAGATTTATTTTTATGACATATCCTGTCTAAACATACATAGGGACAGACAGACAGCGGGAAGCGACTTTGATTTATACTATGTACTTATATCGTATTACTCTCCAAGTTTAAGAGTTTATTTAAATATCTTTGAAACTACAACGTTGTGGTTGAGAAATATGTACATACACATATTATTATTAGTCCCAAATAAAATAGCGGAGAGTTAGGTTGGTACTTAATGTGGCCTGACCCGTAACTCTTTTGTTGAAATTTAACGTGAAATTTAACAATAAATTTAATACTTGTTGAAATAACCTTTTTCAATACATTTGTAGATCAAGATCGTGTAGTTGCTTTTCTATTAAAACGGTTATTCTTGAAATTTACCAAACATGAACTTTCAGTCGACTTTAGTAACGCTACACACCTATAGATGTCGTTAGTAATCGTTATTGTTAACCATGTTTTTCGTAAGATTTAGGGTTTAGTTAAGATTTATTGCGTTGGTTCTTACGAATTCCAATAAGAATGGATGTAATTCATTTTATTTTAAAATATTGGTGACAAACTAATAAATCATGATTTAGTTAATTATTTTTGTACATGAACTTTCAGTTGACTTTAGTAACGCTACGCACCAATAGATGTCGCTAGTAATCGTTATTGTGAACCATGTTTATCATAAGTTTTAGGGTTTAGTTAAGATCAATGCGTTCGTTCTTACAAATTCCAGTAAGAATGCATGTTTACAATTCATTTTGTTTTGAAACATTGGTGATGAACTAATAAATAATGAATTAGTTAATTATTCTTGTGTTCAAAATATGTTTACATGAACTTTCATTCGACTTTAGTAACGCTACGCACCAATATTATAGATGTCGCTAGTAATCGTTATTTTTAACCATGTTTTTCATAAGTTTTAGGTTTTAGTTAGGATCTATTGCGTTCGTTCTTAGGAATTCCAGTAAGAAGGGATATTAATGATTCATTTTGTTTTAAAGGATTAGTGACAAACTAATGAATAATGGATTATTTGATTATTTTTATGTTCAAAATATCTGTTTTCAGTTTCATTGCCAAACTGACGCGACATTCGAAATATAGAGGCATTAGCTATCCCTTTTTTATTTATGTAGCTGTCAGTTGGTGTTGGGCACAAAAACCATGATTACTTGCAGTTGAAAGAGATCAAGTTATTTTACATAAACTTACTTCATGGCTAAATACGAGGATTGCTATGAATATTTTTAGTTAATCAAAAACCATTAATTTTTTTTACAAATTCTTTTAATATTTTTCAAATTTATATTCCTCGTCGAGTTACGGTGGCTATCCGAGTAAGAATGGATGTTAATAATTCATTTTGTTTTAAAGGATTGGTGAAAAACTAATAAATAATGGATTAATTGTTTATGGGCTTCCTTATGGGGTAGGAGGTCACAAATTGAAGTAATGATAATAAAAACTTGCATTGTGCGACTGCTCCGGCACTGCGGGAAGTGCATCACCTACGCCCTTGTGTACCCAAACGCCGACACCAATGCTTACACGATATCTGCATTTGGTTACAGCGGGCGGGAGCTGCCCTCCCTCCGCGCCTCCGGCTTTTTATATGTATATGTATACACTCTAGGGGTAGGGCAGATAAAGGACCATGAGGAATCGGGGTTGACAGATTCGGCTCTGTTAGGACAATCGATATTATAATCTACTAAGTAAGGTGTCACGTGTTCAATACTAACAAAATTAGCACATTAGAGAATACGGCGAACACAAATACTGGGGTGTCCTAGAAGTAAAGAGACAAACTAGGTTAGAAATATTTAATATAAGGAATGCAATAAAATGAAGGTTTATTGGTTCGTAATAAATCTTGTATTGTTAAGATCAAATAACTATATCGAATCGGTGCATACTTCAACTTTGTTACCATTATTTTGAAGGTTATTTGCTGTCTGTCTCATCACAGCTGTTCTAGATCTCAAAGCTACAGTTTTAGCCAATCTAGTACACCGACAGTTAAATGCAGTGAAATATTTGGGTTTGTCCACTTGCTTTTTAACATAATGATCATACCTATCTACCTCTACTTAAAACCATAATATAACCCTTGCCAGGAATACAACATGTATCAACAGAAGGTAGGTCTCATCGTTAAGAATGAGAACTTTCTATGTTTTTTTGTAAACTTTATGACAATCTGTTTAAGCGTGCTCCTCCTGCTCTTTTATATACTTTTACTCGGATTATTTAACAAATAATTTAAAGGCTGAATCATTAACCCTCATCCTGGCCACACCAGATGTTGATATCTTAAATTTTATTGCTGTAACTCTACCAGATGTCAATGGAACTTGCTCAAACATGTTTTTTACCATATTTATGTTTTGAACAGTTGAAACTGTACGCTGTCATCCAGTAATATGTTGAAAATGTCGGTGTTCTTTACATAAAACATATTTATATTTCTGTTATTACTTGTTCTTTTAGCTTCCTCTTCAATAAAATGATGTTTCGAGTGCGTTTTCCCGTGACATTGATAGTACTTACTGAAAAACTCTTTTCTCAATTAGTTCTTGTTCCACTCTCTTTATTATTGAAAACAAGCAGAGAAGTACGCGACTCCCGGCTTATTTGAAAGATTTAACATCGACTCTCGACATGACAGTTGGTTTAAACTTTTTTGGATGTTTTCTCTTTGACCAATTTTCTCTATGAAAATTGTCTCTTTACTTCTGGGACACCTTAAAACATATAAAAATGATGTGCTTTAGGACTATCGATACATTATGTGAATTAAACAGTACGGGTACAGAACATAGGATAAAGGATGGTGGTTGCGATCCAGCCGGACCTTGCATAAACTTCCTTCACCAATTGTTACGTTTTTCAGATTGGGTTTCCTCCGCCGCCGAGCCTCCTCAGACAGCCCCCGTCGGGAGCCCCTTCTGATCGGTACGCGCCCCTTCTCACCCCGCCGCGCCACAGTGAGCAACAATGGCTATTATAAAATTTGCTTTGTCAACGGCAATGTGTGATGGGCAGGGGAAGTGTCTCGCGTCTCTGTACTGTCTTTGAAATTATTATCATTTATTATGTCACTATACCTACTTCTACTTTGAATTTTTATTTTTCACTAGCTCTTTTTTTGCCTCAGTTAACTCTAACTAGCGTTTCTATTCGTTTCGTTTTCAAACCAATCGCGTCAATGGTAGATCACGTGACTTTTCGTATCGTCATCTACCAGTGACGCGATTCGTTTAAAAACGAATCAAAATGAAACGCTTGCTAGCGTAATGCATCTTGGCCCCTGACCTCTTAGCGACTTCTTGGTGAGAATTCGTCGGTGATACTGCAATACCGCGTAACCAAAAAATTTAGTAAAGAGCAAATACACCTCTCTTCTTAGGGAAAAGGTGCTTTTTGCTTCTCATTAAAAATAATACTTACGCGGTTTTGTGTCGAGCACCCTTTAATTTTAGAGATTAAATTTAGAACTTTATGTATTTTTTGAATATTAGTTTCAATATTTTTAAAGTTACCGTTGGAAATGTATCCCCTCCGGGCAAAGTTTTTCCGACTTTCGGAGCTCCTATTTTGCCACTTGCTCGCTTCATATTTGATGAAACTCAAGTGTTTTATGTCATAACGTATCTTAGTTGCACGGAAAGAGTCAACCTAGATACTTTGTTTATTGAAAATTATGTGGCTAAAACAAGTTAAAAACTTTTATTTTGAAATCGAATAAAAAAAACGCACCTTAAGCTTGCATAATAAGATCATTCTGAATTAAAGGTGCCGTTTTACTTATTTTACAATTGAAACACGGTGGCTTGAAACCCCAGAGACGCGTGACGCTGACGCCGTTTAAGAGCTTAGTGTTTCTCTGTGCACGCAATACTTGTGCCGCTACCGCCAAATACAAAAGGTACTTAATGCCCTTAAGTAAAAAGTTGTGTCCATTGAAATTTTAACATACTGCTAAGAAAAGATATCATTCCATGGTCGACTTCATTGCGGCGCTGCAAGCAGTCGACCGCAAATACACTTTGTATCGATTTATAAATTAAGATAAAACTTTCTAGTGCGGTCGGGTGGTTTATAGGCTGCAATCACAGTGTTGTGATTGAAGCCTCCTAAGTACCAATTTCACTAAACAATGTTAATTTTAATCAATATTAATCGATTGTTAGTTCACACATTTTGACAGCTCTTAAAGCTCTAATCGTCTGTAAAGTGGTTAACATCGTATGGTGAAATTGGTACTAAACCAGTCGTATTGACTAAGCTTGTGTCATCACAAGCAATCATTTGTCTGCAATTTATAGGTCATGATACTGCAATCGGAATCTAAGTGTCGTCGACTGCATTCGACACTGAGGTCGACCCCAGTGTCGTGTGCGGCGCTGCATTGAACGTGGAATTATATCTTTACACTTATAAAGTTTAATTATAATGCAGTAACTTACGCATTTTCTGCTATGTGTGTGGTTCATGATAGGGTAATCTATACTTTTGTTTTTGATGGCAGTACAGAGGCCAGCTGATCTATGCCTTTTCTTGGGGTGACCACACTCTTGCATAATAAGTCAGTTTTTACTAAAATGCATTAAAACAGTAATAATTGGTAGTGTTTAAAAAATACCATGGTAAAATATGTAGACACGGCGAATCGACGATTTCTGAATCTGACGTCGACCAACTTCGGCTGATCGATCGACCAACGAACAACCATTGTTAACGAACGATCGGCGATCGTTCGACTATTGGATGGTTTCTACGAGAATCCCAAGTTTGTGTAAGTACACTCTTTTTACACAGCCACGGATGATTTTTAGTTTCACAATAAATTGTTTGCTTTGTTTCACCACTCAAGTACGTTTTACGTAACTATGTTATTTGTATGACGTTGAAAGGCAAATAACGTCATTTATTTAATAACGTTTTTGGCCGTTAACTTTTTTTTTAATTGTAAATGGACGGTATGAAACGTCCAAGGCGTAAAAAGTTGTGATGTTAAACAGATTTCACGGTTATTTCACTTGGCACTGTGAATTTTTCCACTTCTTTGACTTACACTTTAGTGATACCTAAATTTAAGATTTTTACAAGATGTGTGGTCTTCCAATTAGCCCTGGCACTGGCTTTGCTTGTTTTTTCAAAACTTAATCATAATCAAACATGTTTTTTAGCATTCCGCTAGTCTTTTTAACTGTCAATATCACTTGCTAACCTCACTTACTACATAACCCCTACGACATAAAAAGTTGCGCATAATTTGACCTCTATTTTTTTAAACAGGGTGTTAACAATATTTTGGTTTTAAATCTTAAGTACGAATAAGTACAAATATACTAGAAAAAGGTACATTTGTAAGTAATAAGCATCTGTTTCATCGTGCAACAAACTTACCTATTTATTATTCTCAAACTGGGTCCTTATATTATAAATGTATACATTCACGCTTGTAGCTGAAGCTATATGTCATTCAATTATAAGGGCTTCAGAGTTCACACCAAGCTAAGGACCCAGCTTTAAGAGTCGTCAGTGTGGTAAGTTATCTTTGTACTCATGCTAATTACAGACGGTATAAACTCGCTTTATGATGAATGTATGTTTCTTTTTACAAATAAAGCTTAAAACGATATATTGTCTTTATTACGTTAAAACGTGCCTATGCGCCGTTGCGTCAATGACTGTTGAACTGAATTGAAAACACTAAAGCATTGATTGGATATGACAAGCCTACCACCACATTTAAAATATTAATTAAACATGACAGACAGACAGACAGACCTGACAACAGTCAAAATTAGTCTGTTCTAAGTAAGTTGCAAAATGGCAAGAATAACAAAATTCCGAGTACATCGACACGTACCACTTAGGCGACTATCTTTTATTTTTATTAGAGTTTGACATTCTTGAAGTACAAATATTTAAAATAAAGTTTTGTCATCGTTTAGGGGCTTACTATAGATAATGCATTGAGGTTAGTTAGTTTTACGGACGCCACTAGGATCAAAAGGTGTCAAAATTAAATTTAAGTCACTCTTAGTTAAAATAAATAAGTTTGGTGAAAATAGCGTCCATCAAAGCAGCACAAAAACAAGAACTTTTAGAGCCATTTTTGCACACTGTGTCATCGTTATCCAAAATAACGTTTTTAAACGTTAACGTCCTTCATAACGTCGCGCAACGTTATTGCGTTTTTGGTGCTGGTTTCTTTAAAAACCTGTCAAGGGTTATTGCTGGCTTTAATTGGATTTGACTAGTAAAGTAAAAAAAGTATTTAGAGCAACTTAAGCGTTCGTTTTAAACTTTTTCTCCAAAGCCAAACTGCCTTGTTAGGTATATCGGCCAAACTTAAATCTATTAAAGGGAGTTGACCTTGAAATTGATTTTCAGAAAAAAAATATGTAATTATTAATTATTGTTAGTGTAATGTTATGCTATGACTACTTCGGAGGTGAAACGTTTTAGTGAGGCACTGTGTTCAATTAATTTTTAAAATGTTGAAATGTGCTTTCTCTTTAAAAACAGTGTTATTATTTGTAAACAAAACTTTTGCTTTGTTAATTTTATATTTTCAAATTTCCTTATTACTTGTTTCCGAGCTCTGTTACTAGTCTCAAGAAAAAAATGTTTGTAAACCACTTAAGTTATTAAAAATATTTTTCAAGTAACAATATTGTTTGCTTTGTAAACTTTTAGTGGAAATTAACGGAGAACAATTAAATTAACAATAATATTCAATTGGCTATAAAATTAACCATTTTAGATATAAATCGTCTGTACTATTACTGGGAAGTAATAATTTCATCTAAAATCTAATTTAAATCCTAAATTAAGTATGAATTAGTAATTTACTTGTTAATCTTCATGTTGACACTTAAGCTCAAGTCAATTGTTCCCGCTTATACATATTTACTCTAAATTATAATAAAATTCAATCTCAATTTTTTTTTATTTGTTAAACTGATCTGTCCATTTTGATTCGAACGATCGATAAATATATTTATAATAAAATCATTACGCTTTTCATTACACACCCTGCTTTTTCCTATCTGGTGTTTCATTATAACACCACCAGTTTAAGAAACGTTAACGTTTCGTAACGTTAATGTAACGCAAAAACGGGTCACGTAACAGTGATCTATTATTAACGGTTAACACCGGCCAATTTCCAGGCAGGAAAAAGGATAGCGCTACAGCAGAGATAACTCTGTCCCTCTTTGGCAGGTTGTTAATAATGCCTCGTAATACGGACTCTGAAGTCAACGTTTTTTTTAATGTTTTTAAAATTAAAGTTATAAATGTGTTAATTACATTTAAATTGTGTGGTGTTATAAACTTGGCGATCATTAATTATGTATGGCTCTATTGATTATGGTTTTTCAGCATTCGTCCCTTTACTTTCTCAACCTCGTATCAGAGCGAATAGATAGATAGGAAAAATAAATCTTTATTTTTTTAGGGAACATGAGTAATCTTTCCCTACCCTACCCTACCCTACCCTATCTAACTATTCGATCAGATACGTGGTTGGGAAAGTATAGGGTGGATTTGTAGTTTGAAAGCGCTTACTTAACACTTAAAGCGCACTGCAACATGGACTTTTTTTAAACTACAAAGCTATGTACAACAGACTATTTAAAATTCGTGTGCTTAACTACCTACAATAAATAAAGATGTTCTACGTCTAGCTTAGCTTTATTTATATAATTATATAATGTAATGCTTATTAAGCGCCCTTTATGCCTTCATTTCGTATAGTGCATAAAAAATGTACTCGGCTTCATTATCAATGTTAACGACAACAAAGAACGACACTTGAATTGAAAAATCGGCCAGAAATGTGGTTTACCACCCAACGGTTGAAGTTCATTTGCACGTCATGATACAACAAGTTCGATTTTCCCTTGCAATAATATTATGCCAGTGATAAGTGTCAACCTTAGTGATAAATAGATCTTACAGAAACTTTTGTCAAAACTGGTAGATCACTTTCTTGGCTTGGTTATGATACAAGTATCTATGATAGAATAGGTAACAGCTGAATAATGGAGCCGAGAATATGATTAGTATTAATTAGTAACTAATTATTTACTCTAATTTACAATGCTCATGCGTTTTAATAAATACGACATTTTTCAACACATTATGGGGAAAATATTAGTCTTAATACAGTCATACGTGTTCTTTACTTTACATTACTGTACTATGTAGTGTTTTAAAAATTCCATTTTAAAATGCAATGATTAAATTATTACATTATATTATTTACTTAAGACTGTATGACGTATTTGCAAAAAGTTAACAGTTTTTTAAGACAAAAAGAGTCTTTTCTATATTTAAAAAACACTACCATGGTGTTCTAAATGCTGCAATATGTGCGAGCAAAGTGTGTTGCAAAATTATTTTTCATCACACTTGCTCGTAAATAGTGTCCTAACATGCTAGAAAAATCGACCGTAAATCCCAAATAATACCCGCGGGCCTTTTTTTTACCATTACGCCCTATCGTGCGTAATAGCTTTTTTTTTAAATATTATACGTGGACTTAATCTATCACAATACGTCAGGACCCCAATTCTTGTGCCATACGATATGAAGTTTTATTCGAGATGAAATTTCAGTACCATACAATTTTCTAAAAATCTCGCATATAAACTATTGATCTCGACTGTCACTAGAATCGGACTCCGAACACGTTTGACATTATCTGTGGTAAGTCACAGACAATGATGTAGTCTACCGCTAATAAGTTAAAAATATGATCTTTTGTCTGATTATATTTCATTTCCTCGCAATTGTGATGAAAAACATTGTATGTTACACGGGTGGTAAAGGAAATACAAAGCTCGAGTCATTAAAGCCCTCAGCCTTCGGCTTCGGGCTTCTAACAGACTATCGTTTGTAATTCTTTCTTAACCACCCTTAATACACAATGTACTAATACAACCGCAACCGGTCCTGACCACCTTCCTCGTAGAGTTTGTTAATATTTTATAACTACGTGCTGCTTTAAGGCCAAATCACAAAATTTGTACTGGTTTATAACAAAAACTGCATATGTTTTCATACGTAAATAGTATAAGAAATGTAATAAAAGTCTTATCCATCTTATGCTTTCGTCACCATATGGCATCTTCAGCCGCTCTTTAATTGAGTTAATAAATATCAAACTCCAATATGCCGTTGAAATTTGATATACGAATTTAAAACAATTAATTCGTTTTAAGTTTTCGTATACCAAAAATTTCAAGGACATATTGGAGTTTTATATTTATCAACTCAATTATAATTAGTTATGCACGCACTTGCTTCACAACGAGCCGCGTAAACTGATTGGTCTAGACGTGGGTCACTGAAGTCATTTAAAAATGTAGGTGTTTTTTGTTTTCCTCGTTTTATTGGCACACTTAAATTTAGCTCTTTTCTTTGCTTTTGACAGAAAAGACAAAAGCTAAAGTTTATCATGATGTTTTTATTATGCACATAAAGGCTCAGTTTTAATGGTTGATAGTCCGCATTCTTGAAGCAATCCATTGACGGGTTGTTTTAACTTACTTGAGCCGAGAGTTATTGTAACGACGCCGTGTATCACGAAAGTCATGCGGGCTATCGCGAAATGATACTGGGTTTTAAACGCTACACACGTGAGCAACGCGGCCCTCGTACGGAGAAAAGGCACAAGTGCAATTAATTTTTACAAGCATATTAAACTATGAAAGGTTATAATATGATTGGAAGTGCAATACAATTCATATATTATAGTGGATGTGCCATTTTGCCGTAGGAGGGCAAAATGCCATACGAGTGTCCATCGGTCTCGCTGCGTTTGTCAACATTCCCCCAGCGTTCTAGCTATGCTAGCTGTGTACCGTTTCTCTGGCTGCATTGGTTTCCTTTGCTACCCACTTTGTGTGCCTTATGGCGTGTCCAAAGGACCCACATCACGTAGCTTGTCCTTGTGCCGCAGTGGGTAAAAAGCGAATACAGCAAGAGTAATTCGCGGCTGTCTATCCCTTTCACTCTCTTTGGCTTTACTTTACTGACAGAAGCCAGAAAGAGTGCGTTAGCTATAGACGATTCCAGGGAGAGACAAGAAAATTTTAGAAAATCATTGAATGCAGTTTTGATTCTTGTTAAAAATGAAGGAATGTCTCCTTTAAGTAAAATAAGCCAACGTAAGGATTTAAGGTAGCTCCCTCCAGGGCCTGACTTATCTTTTCACTCTGTATATTTAGATACCTAATATCTTAATCGTTTTTACTTTTATTATTTCAGGAAATGCATTTGGAGAAAAGGTTTTGGAGACAAGTCACTAGACGACGTCAGTCTTTAGGCTCTATCAGCCAACTATAAACTTTATAATATTGAAGTAAAAGACGATTATTCTGTGTTCAAGTCATAGATTTAGTGTGGTATAAACACTTTTAGTCTAAAATAATGTTTGTGTCCGTGGTGTTTACATGTGTGCACGTTAAATTACGAGTCTCTTACTAATTGACTGAAAAAAGGATGGCAACGTGGTAAGTGCTACCGTTTTTAGCGAAACTTTGTCTATGCAGAATATGTCATTTCGCTCTCTTTTAAGCACGATTTACACACTAGTCGAGTGCACATTACTCGGTGAATTAAAGTGCGAGTACAGTGACAAGTAACTAAAGCTAGTTTTGTTTAATTAGTAGTTTTTTTATTTTGTTTAGTTAGCGACGAGAGTACCGTTCAATATAGGTAAATAAATGTATCTTACAAAAATTTATAAATAAAAACATTGTCACATGCCATCGTTATAGCAATAGTTGGGAAATATTGGATGAATACCGTAAAAGTTACTATTTATTCATTTATCGTTTATGTGTTTGACTCACGAGTCTATCGTATATTTTCTAATTAAAAGTATACTCAAACACAAAATCAAATTACGTATAAACAATCATTTTCAGTCATTATTTCAAAGTATTAACTTTTTGAGTTGAAAATAAACGATGGCCAGAAAATGGTATTGATAAGAAATGGCATGCCGTATTTATGATCGAACACTTTCCTGTAAATATTATTTTACTGGCATGTATCTATAAAATGTTTTAGTATAATTTGTATTGTTAGGAAAGAACACTATTAGGTGTAGGTTATAGTTAAGAAACTTGCTGAATTCGAGGCCTTATTATCTATGCCACTGACTTATTAGTAAAGTAAAGACATCAAGTAATCACGTTTAGTCCAAGTTCGTAACCAACTTTCGTAACTGAGGAGAAAATGTTTCCTGTTTGGTCACTTGTTACTGGTTACGAAATAGATAGGTTATATAGGTTGTAGCGGGCTAATTTCCGCAACTCGACGACTTAAAAATGCGCCTTTTTTGCGTGCAAAATAGATATTACTAATTTTTTAAATGTTAACGTATTTTGTGGTTGTTATTAGTATAAGTACAAAAATACTTATAAATACTTAGATCAAAACCCACGAAACAATTTTTAAATATTTTCAAAAATGCTACTAGTTTTCTATTTATAAAACGCCGCGTTCGAATTAGGATCTACCATACTACATAAAAACAGACGGATACACAGTCATGTTACACATTTACCACCTCGTTGTTTGCGTATGAGCATAAAAACGTACATGAAAATGCGCTGCATTGCATTGATACAAATTAATGCTTTATTTTAATTACTCGGTCGACCAATAAGTTCTCCCTCTGAGATTTATTAAAATTTTAAAAAAAGTTCCACAAACATTTTTGTAAACCTGTACATTAATCAAAACCTCAATTGATGTAGTTTTAGAAAATATACTATTTATGCTATATTATTGCAACAGGTTTGTATTTCTGTAAGGGGCCGGCTAAGCAAGGTTAAAAACACCGCTCAACGATCATACTAATATCGGCTAGTTTTTGTAAAAGTTGTAAACGGACTTACTTCTTTAATTCCAATATAATTATTTTGCAAAAAAAATGGAAAATCTACTCATACAATTGGGATTGTTCGTATTTTTACAATTACTCCAATTTGAAAACCATTTCGAGGAATAGGGTTTTAAAGCCGTTCTGCGTTATTAAGTTTTTCAAATATTTATCTATTTTGGATATTTCGACAAAAGTATATTTAACCTTTGTTTGACTTTCGTTTTCGGCTTGAAGCCCTCCTAGGTGTATCTTACGAGTTAGGCAAAAACAGCTTGAAATAGTATGTTTTAATACGCTATTACAATCACTTTTTTTCTTTGGATATCATTTCATTGTTGTAATTTATTAGAAAATACCATCCCAAATTTAAAATAATCATGTCATCCATAAAATGTCTGCTAAATAAATAAAGATATTTAATACAAAACTATTGGGTCAAATACAAAATTATTGAAATTGGTGTTATAAAATTTCCTATTCTTTCGAATGAGAAAGTAAAAACCGTGAGTTATTTTTTTTAATCAATCCCAATTGCCAATCTTCATGTCTCCCTAAATAGAGTTAACGATTTTGCATACATTTTGCAGAAATTCGAAATCTCACCATATCTCATGCTTCATAAGCAGGGATTCAGTCCCGTTAAGGTATTTAATGCTAGTTTTTAATATTATGACATGAGAAAAGAGGTTTCAAAATATTAAAACACCAACTTTCTTTCAGAATAAAGGATTGACATTTAACCACTTTTTAAAGCTATAATTTGCAGAAACGTCCCACGTATTTCTGACGATGCCTGCCGTAAATGTAAAAAATCGTATCGAATATTGAAACTTCATTATTTGAAATGCAAAATATTTCTTACTAATGAATATTAATAAGACTTTTAATTAAAACATAGTTAATTGTAAAAAAGTGTAAATTAGTTAGATTCAATTTGACTAAACCATAATGACAGAACTTATGGGCCGACTAAGTAGATAAAAGGCCCCATATTCATAAATGCTCTATATAACCTCTTTAAAATAAAGTATGCCTTTCTGTCAAATGGAGATCATAATGACAGATAAGGACAAAGCATATTTCAAGCACACTTTAATTATTGTGCGTTTATGAATAAGAGGGTAAATATTTATGAAGAACAAGTTCCGACTTCGAAACTAATGACATTTTTTTAAACCTTTGTAAATTGGTTACGAAATTTGGTTACGACCTAAAGGTTAAAGGGTATTATTGACACTAATAGGAGAATGTCCATGAGACTTTAAAGAGCGAATAGACTATTTAATATGCATAGCATAGGATGGATATGACTTTGATTATATTTCGAGTACGATTTATGTATTGAAAATGAATGTCATGTTAGTGCTATTCAGTAATTACTACTTGCTATAAAGTTTGAATGAAGCCGTAAGCCGACTGGCGGATGTTAACGCTTCATTAATGTCTAACTATAATCATAATGTTGCCACCGTGTTCTTTTTTTTTTATAATCAACTACTTATAACAATCCACTTGTATTAAGAAAACGATTCAAGCAAAATGGCTGTTCATTATTATTTAGAGCTCTAATTACGTCTCGTAGTACACAAGCTTTTTGGTAAGTACATAAATTGTACTCAAATTTAATCCAAATCTTTTCCATCCTATGCTTTGTAATTATAATTATAATACATGTCTCTCCCCACTAGAATGATTTTTAAAACCTACTAGAACACCCATTACAGTCACTGTGAGGTCCTCGTTTAAATAGGTTAGTGATGACAAAATCATAGATAATGGTCAAATTCAAAAACAATATAAGATTCTAGAAAGGGTTTTAGACCTAAGAGGAGGTTAGGAAAAATTTAAAAAGTGCTGCTTCGAGCAGTTAGTTATGTAGATTTACCTACTTGACTACATTGACATTGGCGAAAGAGGGTGAATACATTGTAAGGAAGAGTAAGTATTTAAGTGAGTTTTTGATTGAAGTGTCATTGGTATGCCACAAACAAAAATGTTGCCAGATAAAATGCCAAATAAAGACGTTTGGGACCTATCTACCTAACTCATATCTTAGATAGAATCCAATGTACAGTGGTCCTAATTTTTTTTTAATTAAACGCACATAGTCTTTTGTGTAAAATATTCTAAGAATTTTAAGTAACAAAGTATCTTAAAGTAATGACATGTATTATTTTATCTTGCAGTTATATCTCGCTGCCAACTTGTGAATGCGCTGTTTGGTTCTAGCCGACACAGCCATATTCATTGGCTCTCGTGAAAAAGGGTACAAATCTTTCGATGTTTAAGTGAAAAACGGTATAAGTCTATTTTACTTTGTGTACATAAAATGTTTATTATGAGCGAAGTCCACTACCGAAGTACCCTTTCTCATTAAGTCCAGACGTACCAAGTTTGTGAAAATGACATTAATTTATGTTGACTGATTTTTCCGTCAGTTGTGGACCGATTTTAATTTTCTTTTTGGTTTGATAGTGTAGGTACGTTTCCGACGTGTTCCCATTTTCACCAAATCTGAATCTGATGAGAGGATCTGTAAGGAATTGAAAAAACACCTCAAATATTGTAGGCAAAACATAAAGCGATTTTAGTATTGTTAGTGTTCAGTATTGTCGAATTAATTATTTAATCTGGTAGTTTCAATAGAACGGTCAGATTCCAGTGTCGCCTTAGACTGGCAACATTGATAGAATAGACTTCCGTTATAACTTCGAAACCGCGGAGCGGCTTGTCGCTGTCGTTAATAAAATAAAATCTCGTAGCAAGGCAATTTCAGCTGTATACCGATCTCCTGTTCAAAACTAATTAATTCTAACCAAGAAGATTGCGATCTGGCTTGTGTGAGTGGGAATAGTGTCCTAAGTGTAGCAGGGAAGGGAGAAGCCTATCTGGATCCAGCGCTGGGTTAACCCTCAAATTGGCTGCTGCTGATGGTGCGAAGCGGTCGTACCGGAGATGCCAGGTAAGCCCGAACGCAATCATTTGTATTTTACCATCCAAATTGACGGTCTTATTAACTTCAAAAAACTCATTGATGTCGCGGAGCATACGTGCGTAAATTTAATTAATACAGTCCACTAGTCTTTCGTATTTGTCGCATCATTTAGTAACAAGTCTAGCATTTGCATTCAGAAAGTATCACTTGCATTCAAAAAGTACTAAGTAGCATTTGCCGGAAAGTTGTGCTATTCTCAACAAAAGTTACGTCAGTGTCATGAAGTTACGCTCTCTTACTTGTGCACTTTTCCACATTATATTTATGAGATAATTTTTTGTGTTTGCGGTAAAGGCTTAAATGAAACCCTACACGAGCGTCTATATCGCGTGCTAAATGTGGATAAAGAATTTGTCACTCTCGTACTTATTATCTTATTTACGTGTCAGAAGGTGACGGATGCTTTATCTAAACTTTGTCACGCGATAATCGCAGCCATATTAGGGCCCCTGTAGGTGGTTTGTTTAGAGGCATTTTATTTATAAAATATGCAGATGAAAGTAATAGTGATTTTGGCAAACGCGTGTAGAAAAGAAAGAAAAGTACCTACAATCCCAGCATCGACAGCGATGGATGTGAAATTCAGATTTCCAATTAAATGTAAAACTGTACCTTTATTTTCCTGTAATTTGGCGCTTCTATTACATTTTAGAGTGTACGCTGCCGTCCGATCACTAAAAGGCCGTTAAGTAGCATTTTGTCAATTTTGAGTTTTATATATAGCGCGAAAGAGATTTTTTTTCTCTATCGACTACTGTAGGCCAATATTTTTTATTATTTATAGATTCAGAGATATGGGGACCCCGTACCCGGCTAAGTAAAGGCTTTTTTGGATCTTTCAATACTTAAAAACAGTTAAGTTACGTCACGACACTAAAGCACGTTTAAAGGCAAATAACTGTGTTGATAACAGCTACAAATGATTCTCAGTGCAATCTTAAAACACGGTTACTGCAACGAACTTCACTTTAAAACAGTTATCCTACTCTAGCTGTGATTTACCAATTTATTTTATGCAAGCTTCGTCAGGGGGTACAATTTTAAAAAACCGTTATCTAAATGCAAATTCTCTAAAACATCGTTAAAGGTTCTTAACTGTTGCGTCGTAGTAGAACACATAAGTGTAAAAAACATTTACAACGCTTAAAGACAGTCACCGTTTTCAAGTTTAGACAATCCATTAAAAACAATCAATGGATGCAACACTATAAAACGGTTAAGTGGCATTACAATGCTAAAAAACGGCAAACTTCAGCGACTCAAAGGGTCAACCGCGCGCCGACTTCGAAGGCAAGGTAAGAGTTTTAGCCAGCAATTTGTATTAAAATAAAAAGTTTTATTACATTTGTTGTTAGTTTGCTTATAAAGTTTATTTGTTAGATTATTTAACTTCACATTACTATATATATGAAGTTAGGTATATATGTTTACTTAGCTTAAATTTGTAAACAAGTTTTGAACCAGTTCCCAGTGTTCGATTGAGCTGGAATTTGGAATACTTATGAGATTTTGATGATAATACAGTAATAGGGTATCTTGGAACAGAGGGGCAATCGCAATTGTTTTCATTTTAAAAACCGAAGGCTTTTCTGCATACAACATGAAAACAATTGTTCCGCTTTGAAGCCAATTGAGATTACGAGTGCGTTAGGCCATAGCGAGGCTGGTCTAGAGCCGGACGACGACGGCAACATGAGCTCCGTTGTACTTAACGTAGACCCATCGAATTTGGACTCATTATAAAAAAATACAGCCAGAAAATACGTGTCTTAACATAACTTTTTTCACTAAGACGTATTTAATGTATTTTAAGTAGTAAATAAATATATTTTTTAAACGCTATTACTATTGTTGTACTACTATTGTCATTCTATGTGGTTCTTTGTTTCGTTTTAAGTACCCCTGTGATTGACGTGGCTACATTTAGAATCTGACTACCTGATTCTGTCCGGGAAAAGCCCTGTGTTATAATTATAACTGTTTATGTTTATTGCTTGGGTGTTATTCTTTCAAAAACAACGGACGGTTGGATGGACGAGCGAAATCGCAGCGCGCAGCGGCAAGTTTAAGTAGTCCCGTCAGAGCGAACAAATCACATTTTAGCGCGTGCATTTTCAATTAAGCAGCTTTATACGTTCGATCCATCGGCAAAAGTCATGCTGCTAAATTGAAAGTGCACGCACTAAAATATGTTTTTTACGCACTGACGGGACTACTTAAACTCACCGCTTGGACATTCACTCGTTCGTCCGTCCGACCGTCGTTGTTGAGGGAATGACTACCCTGATCTGTAACCAAGATACATCACATATTAGACCCCGTTATGACTGGCATAGCGAGCGATAACTGTAGGACGGAGCCTGCGCTGAGTTTTATTAGCACCGGCTCTGCGCCGGAGCTGCCAGTTGATTTAAACTGACGGTTTCGACAACGGCCGCGGCTGCCGTCGTCCGCGGCGACCACCGCGCCGGCCCCGTGCCTGCCCGTAAGTCGACGAGCATTACAAATAAATTTGGTTGTAATTTAATAAATATTATTCATCACAATATACAGAGGTTTTCTAGTAAGGAACTTGAAATTGGTTTATTTATTGACAGTACTAATATACACGTTTTATGTGTTACTGAGCATTGGCTCAAAGGTTATGAGTGCATGTTTAATTTTAATAATCACAACAATAGTTAGCATGTTTGCTAGGCAATCTTGCAGGCGGGGGGATTCTTAATAATTGTCAAAAATGACATTAAATGCAAGGAGCGTAAGGATATTGTTATGAAGTCCATTGAACGTCACATTGAAATTGCGTGTATTGAAATGTAGCATTTTATTATTGTTTGCGTATAAAGACCCCCTTCAGCGGATTACAAACTACTCGTATTTGAGAGCGTTTTAGGAAATGTTCTTAGTTGTGTTTTAAAAGCAAGAAGTGTATATTTGTGTGTGGAGATTATAATGTTAATTTACTCGAAAAATCGCCCATGTCTATTAGCTTGCCGATCGTTTTTAGATCCTTTAATTTAGTAAATCTGATTTATGAACCTACCAGAGTCGCAGCAACTAGTGCAACGTGTATTGATAATATATTTAGTCATTTTTACCCTATTCAGAAATCTATAGTTAATATGTGAAGTTTGGACCACTGCGGTCGACAAGCTTATTTTAAGAGAAACACTGATAATTCTCTACGAGATTTTATACTGAGGCCAGTTTCTAAAAATCGATTGCACTTGTTTAATGCTAAGGCCACCAAACGATTAAGTTAATGCCGTGTACCCGGGATGATCCAGATAGCTTGTATTCTTCATTATTTAATTTTTTTGTCAAGGAATTTGATGCCTGTTTAAGTTTGAGAAAGGTTTTCAATTTATCAGCATGATTTCTGCCGATGGATCGAACGTATAAGGCGGGTAAATTGAAAATGCCCGCGCTAACATGTGTTTTGTTCACTCTGACGGGACTACTTTAACACGCCGCTGCAATTTCGCTAGTCCGTCCAACCGTCCGTTGTTTTTGAAAAAATAACACCCCTGCATAGGAAAAACTCTATCATCAAAGCACTGGATGATTATGACTCCACCTCATAAAATGCAATTCTGGTATGAAATGCCTGTATATACAACAGAGAGGCATGCGTCGGTGAGGTCAACTTAGTAAAGCTAGCTATTTTATCGAATATTTGCCTAATTTTATAGATTTGTTTGTTACAATTATAGAAATAAAAGATTTATCAACGAAGAAGTGTACTATTACTAATAAATACTAAATATCCTACTTTAATAATAAATTTCACTTACTTCTATAGCAATAATAAACATGTTTGGCCACAATTCTTGTTATTGTTACAAGTAAGAAGTGAGACCTAACCGTCTTTTTACCTCAATGCGTTCAGTTTACGATGGAGTATTGCTACACTAAAACACGGTTAGCATTAATTGGATTTTATAAAACCCTTTTTTTTGTAGTTGTGTTTGTATTTTGCTTTCTAAGGACACCATGATAAAGACAGTTTAAGGTCATTAACGCTTTTGTTCAAAGTTTTGATGATAGTTACTTTTACTAGTTACAATTAAAAAAAACGGTTAAGTGACTTAACCGTTATTTAGTAGTGGTATTATTTATAACTGTGGGCTGTAATGCCACAGTCCTCCAGTTACAATATATTACAACGCATAAAAGCGGCTACAGTTCAGCCAGCCGTCTTTAAGAGTTGTAAATATATTATTTTTTAATAGAAAAATGCTAGGCTAAAGCGTAAAAACCTTTATAAAAAAAATACCATAGAACCTATTAATATACTTCCGACACTATTGGATAGAGCAAAAAAAGACAAATAATTATCAATTTCAAAAAACGTAATAAGTCTTTAAAATATTTAGAAAATTAAGTTATCACCTTTTTTGGTCATATCTCAAAAAGTGTTTTTTTCACTTAACGGCATTTTAGTGATCGGACGGCAGTACGGCAGAAGCAGAGTTTTAGTGTCTCCGTCCGATGTAGATGGAGCTAGAAGAACATTAACTTGCGCAAGCGTTTTGTTCCCCAGATTTCTTAAAAGCCCCATAACTCGGACACTCGATTAAAGTCACGATCTAGTTGCAATTTTTAGAATCCATATCTACGACTAAATGTCAGGGACAATGGATCAAAAACTACTAGTAAAATGACAGTTTTTAATTGTCATGTCATGATCCATAATGTAATTTGTACTTCAAGTATAAATACAAATTATATAATTGGGTTACTGGTAACTTGAAGCATTAATTTTAAGATAAAATTTTTGATCTATGAATATTTTAAATGTTAGTTAAATACTTGTCCTGAAAATAATGTAAGGCAGCATGCATGAAATAAAAATTAACTTTCTTGATTTGTCCCCTTTTCAATTATTTATGAAATTTGTTTAATATTTTTTACAAGAATAGATGCGGGCAAGCAAGTTGTTCAACTACACCCAAGTAAATAGCATTTGTAGTTGCTGGGAAAAACTTTGGTGACATACAGACAGACGAGCACACAACGAAGTCTCACCATAAGGGTTCCTTTTAACCTGTTTGATACGGAGCGACTAAAAATGATGGGGGGAGCGCACGTAGTTTTGTTGTTTGTTTGTTGTTTTTAACTCGGCCATAATACTGTCAAGTTAATAAAAGCTATCATAGCAGGGAAAGCAATATTGATTTACCAAGTAGAATAGAGACCACGTATATAGTAGTTGTAGTACAACACGTATAATCAGTCATTTAAGAGAACAGCTCTCGGCCTACGTTTTTGGCAGGTGATACGATAATAACAAAAACAAGCTAAGATCTACTGTTATCAAACAGTCATCGCCATGTGATCAGATCACCTAGGAACCTTGTCGCGTTAACGTCACGTTTGAACTGCCATGGGAGTTAGTCAAACAAGTGAATGCGAAACAGTACTTTAAATAATTTGCACATTGACCAGGTACGTCATTAGAATCATTACTGTGACAACGTTTACGTTGAGTCACTTGATGGCACGGTAGTTCAGCTATTAAAGGTTATAATATGGCAATGAGGGTAACGAGCGCACAGGTAAAAACCCTCTGCTTTACTCCTGTGTTTATTGAGACGAATAACTTCTCACTAAAATAAAGATGAAATAAATTAAACTACGATTTGCTTAAAATTGGTATTTTGCAATGAATAATCAGGTAAACTTTACTTAAGTTTCCAAACAAGCCCGTTTAAGGGATAGGTCACGCCATCTCTTGGTGAGTAGACAGGAGTTACTGCTTTGAGCTATTCGCCGGGGGATGGCGTACGTAAGCAACCTCTTTGCTTTGGTCCATTTTGATTTAACATAGTTGACGTTATACACTATGACCAGAGCTCGGACCGGTCATAGCAAAACTATGGTAACACGATAATAGAACAAGATTAATAGTCGTATTATGTACAGTTTTATTTTATAATATTTTCCAGTTACATTTATATAATAACGGTACCCCAAAATTCTCCATTATGTTTGTGAAGGTATTTCCATATATATTTTTTACTATCTTTTTTCAACTGTTAAACATGAATGTCACATGCTGTAGGTGCACAATATTTCACAAACATCTTCATTATAATATTTAGAGCTCGGGGTAGTTCTCAATTCACTTATTAATCGTTTTTATTTTCACCAGACTTAAAATATTTAGAAATATGTAAATAATTTTACTAATTTAAATTGTCACCACAAAACTGTTTCAAGAATGCCACTTTGACAAAACCATGACAAATATGCAACTACATAAGGTTTAATGTTAAATTATGATAATATCCTCTTTAGATACTTTAATCTTAAGAATGGACTCTATTGAGTTTTGTTCTATTTCCATGTTTGTTTTTGGTAAGACCTGTCCGAGCTCTGACTACGACTAACGGCCGCACTCAGAGTTAGATAATTTAGTGAAGATTTTTCATTCACGTTTGAAAAAGGAACGAGATTGTCTCTAATATGTACGGCAGTAAATCCGCAACGTAGGCCGTGGCAGGATAAGGGACCATCTTGTGCCTTAATCTCTTATCGAACTGTTTTTTTTTTCTGGTGATGGGTTACGTCATTGGTAAGTGTTATATGTACTAAATTTCAGCATTCGTCTCGTCTTGTTTTTGAACAAAATAAATAAATAAGAAAAAAAAGGTTTCAAGATTACTTCCGTTTTAATGGAACGGCAGGTCAGCAGTCCAGCTGAAGTCGGCTTTCAGGTAAAATAGTGTGACTTCATTTGGTCTGACCTTTACCTACCATTTTTAAAATAAGTAGTAGTTATTTTTTGCGTTTTTTAAGGTGATCTTCAGTTTTTTAAAACATTTAATTTATTTATACTTTTTAGTGTTTATAAAAAGCTATTCCTAGCAACGCCGCGGGAAAGTCATAGTCATCTTTAAACAATTGAATATTCTTCGTTACAATTGCTCAACTATCTTAATCGAGATATCCTATCGCCACCCTTGAAACAGAAACCGTTGAGGAGTTCCAGTAGCCATTTGTGGTCTTCATCATCAGTTCCACTTCACCAAATGATACTTTCTGAATGCAAATGCTAGGCTCGTTACTAAAACACTAAAATATAATACTTGAGCCTTTAATATTTGAGGAGTTCTCTCAATTCTTCACGAATCCCTTCAACACATTCAGATTTGGTGATAATGAAACCACTCCGAAAGAATATTTAATCAAAACAAAAAATATTTTTGGAAATCGGACAACTCTATAAAAAGTTATGCGTGACAGCGTGAACATAAAAAAAAAGACTTGAGAACTCCGCCTCCTCCCCTTTGTTTTGAAGTCGATTGTTAAATATAACAGTTATATTTTTTCTTTCTCTGCCTGGGACTTTGACAGTTCAAAATACGGCCTGACGTTGGCCGCATTGACATTGTTGCTAAGTTTAGTTAAAACTTACTTGATCAGTAGTTAACTACACTAATGGTTAATATTTATGGTCGTGGATCATTTGGCAGGTGACCCAGTTCTCATAAAATGGACAATATGGTAAAGGCTAGAGAAATTTTGGGGAGGAGAGTAGGAAACTAGTAAATCTAGTAATACGTAATTCCTGTATGGAGCCTTTTGTCTGTGTCAATTGAAATTGCCAAAGATGTAAATAAATTAGAGCTGTTTGACACAATAACCTCAAATTTTCATCGAGCATAATTAAGAGCTATTTAATATTTAAATTACTGTGACAGTATAAAATGATCTTTTTTTTTATGACATAAAGAAGACAAACGAGCACACGGGCCACATGATGGTAAGTGGAAACTGTGACCCATAGACATTCGCATTCACAAGAGTGCAATGCAATCCTAAGACTGCAAATGCGTTGCCAACCCTGAAGACTAAGATGGAATGCCTCTATGCTAGTGATTTCACCGGCTGTCTTATCCCCAAACCGGAACACAACAATGCGACGACTGCTGTTTAGTGGTAGGTAAATGGATAAGATGGTGGTAGCGATCTAGTGCATAAATCATTGCTAAGACCTCACTTGATCTTTAAAAGCACGTGATTATCGAGTAATAATGGTAAATGGGTTTGTTTGGTTGTGTTTACATATTTGGCAATTTCAACTGGCACAAACTATAAAGGTGGCGACTGACCTGTAACATTTCAGTGTAATGTATCACCTGCGTTCCTTATCTTATCGCACCCATTAGACAAGGGCCGCGAGAGATACATTACACCGAAAGGTTACAAGTCAATCGCCACCTTAACTCCAACGGTAATATAATGTATTCAATTAATAAAACTCCCGATAACTCAGAATTAATTATCTCTTGTAATAATAAATAACTCTTGAACCAACCGATTCTTAAATTAGATTAACTTTCAAAAAAAGTCATACGAATTGGTTCATCACATCATTACGCAGCAGATAAACAAATACACCGGTAAACGTGTTAACACCCCTCCATTTGCTTCGGGGGTTACAAATTGAATCAAGAAACTTCTTTGTGTAATGTTCTTTTTCTAAGTATTCTAAAAAACTCAGTTGGTAAGTGGTTTCATCGGTTGATGTTATATATCCTTAGTAAAATAACCAAACAAATTCATTTTGATAGTTTGTACGGTGTGCGCTGCTGGTGCACAAGTAGTTTTAGTTGGCATAATAATATGCAATGTCATTAACACATACTTATTATAATTTAAGAAATTAAATGGGTAAAGTACCTGTCACACCCGACGAGCTGCACCGGAACGATTTATTTTTACTTGCTTTTTAAACATTGTATGACTATAGACGCAGTGTGAAGCTTTCTTTATTAACAAAATTTACAATAAATTGTAAAAAAAATATAGGATCACTGAATTTATTATACGCATTGATAGATAATTTTGCTGCCGTCCTACCAAAGGAGGCGGCTAACTGCATTGTAATCGTATAAGCATTTTCAATTTAATATGGTTAACATTAGAGTATAATATAATGCTTCGACTCAAGTATTGCAGTTAGTCACTTTCTTTGAGATGACGGGAGTTTGGCCACTTGTAGATTGTATATAAGGCTACTGTTTAAAGTATCTCTGTACATAGTACAAGTAAATTGTATTTAGAATTTGAATGTTATTTTTATCAATGCTTAATACAGATAATATTTTGTAAAATAGTATACTTACTAAAGTGTTTTAAATATTTTAAAATTTTAACTCCTTGAGAGTTTTGCTGTTTCCTAAATACTGTTTGTTGATTGGAAGATGACGATTTTTATAGGCTAAATAAATAAATACTGGGCATAAACCTGGCGATTGTGATGGCCACTCAAGATAATAGCCGATCTAAACGGATCTGTGTAATACCCGCGTAAAAGTCAGTGTTTGCCTGGACACGGGTACTTGTTACCCGTCCTCGACGGTTTCAAATCCACAATGGTTACGCAACTTCCGATATTAATTCATAGCTCTTGATGTGGCCCCTCCCTGGAAGCATTTGAGCATAACGTTACAATACTGCCTTGCTGAGTTTAATGCGTGTGTGTTATGGTCGGTTCTCCTTACTCAATGTAATATTCGAAATTGAAGTGTTACATTCAAGGACCGGTAATTAAGAGCCGTTCATCCGTATCCGCATAAACACTGACTAACTACACTACTCTATACTCTTTGAACTTGTTAGTAATTGGTACGCCATCAAACAAGCGCCCAGCTGTACTAAGTAAACTTGATTTTTTGTGCAAATGTTCGATGTGAGAGACAAATTAATAAACCTAATGCCGTATCCACATGCTTGTTTGCCACAAACACGGCAGGACGCAACGATACGTTAGAGTGACATGGAAACACATCGTGCTCTCTCGAATTAATAGTTGCGTCCCGCAGAGTTTGCGCCAAACCTCGAGCATGTGGATACGGTTTTGGGTGACGGACGGTAGATGAAAGGTGGCATTTTCCTGCCGCAAAGTCATGGGTAGCTGTAATATGTTCCAAAATAATTGTAATGAGTTTTGACTACAACGATTTGTTTTTTTGAGATTAACATTTGTTTAATGTTATTATGACTTTTGTTCGTTTTTATTAAGTACATCTATCTAATTAGAGCAACCGCATACTCATATCCAGTAATGTAATATAAACTGGTGGTTATAGTGTTTTTAACACAATCTGCGCGCCCCGCAATGTATGAAAAATCAAGCAATGGTACGGGACTTCTTATATTGGAAACAGTATACAGTGCTCCCATTTTCCTAATAGCGATCGGCATTCTTCGTTTTTCTATGACACACGAGAGATAAATATACTGTCAGTTGCGAGTGCAAGCGTGATAGCGATAGCCAGCCGAGAGGTATTAAGAAGCTGGAAATACTGTACCCGGTTAAAACCTGAGGTAAATACCCAATCGAGTAATGCCCGGTTCCTATATTCAAGAAACGAATCGTTTTCCTTACGTCTCGTTAAAATTTGACACATTTTGTACGTAGCAAATGTCAAATTTTAACGAGACGTAAGGAAAACGATTCGTTTCTTGAATATAGGAACCGGGCATAAATTGATTATAATGTTCTGTAACTACCCGTAAATATCTTATCTCCGGAAGATAGGCTATAAACCCGGTGAAATTGCCGTGGTATGTTGGTACGAACAAACCCATTTTACTGGGTCATTTGGGTATATACCTGGGTAGATGCCCATCTCTTCGAGACCCTGACTGGTCGAGCGCTTACTCCTCCCGCGCCTCGGAGAGCATGGACTACCCGGCATCAAGATTGTCAAGCTATAATGTTACGTGTTTTGTGAAAATATTGTATTAGGTTATTAAACGCTTTTGTCCTGTTGTTTGAATCGTCCATTTGCGTCTTTACGTGTTTTGTTGTGCAAACTGAAGTTGCTTTTTGTGGAGAAAAACTTTGCAGCATCATAACATCAACAACATCCAAAATTACTGAGTCGAATGTCAGGTTCGTTGTGTTTATCTTCTATTAAGTTTTTAAATAATTGAATAGAAGAATCTTTAAAGAAGAAAAAGCAGACTATAAAGGAGATGGTTAGATGAACTATACCAGTTCTGTTAAGACGGTAGGGAGTTATGGAGAGACTTAAGGGAGATTTTTGCCTAGCAGTGGGACAGAACGAGCTAGATAAGGATAGCTAGGTAACATTGTCGTATTCATCTTACTTGCCATTTCAAACATCTCCACAAAAAGTAACTTTAATGTAATTGCACTTTTATGTTAGATTTTAAAAGTATAATTAACCTAATAATAAGTTACGTAATTTAAATAGATTTCAGTGAGTACTGCAGATATATAAATATAGGGAGGACAAGCTCGCTATATAATAATGTTACATTTTAACAATGCAATAGTTATTACATTATATTCCAGCGATTTAATTAATTGACAAACAAAAGACGTCACGTTGCAAATTGTTATTTCGATTTAAGTAATTTATTGTAATTTATGGTCAAAAGCTGGTCTGTAACTTATAATTCGCATTACCTACATTGTTGCCCCACAAGTTACTTAAATGTAAATTGTGTGTGGTAACGCCGCAATCAGCAGCATCCATTACTATTTATCCGATGACCAACTCTGTCACCGTACTGCAATAGCATCGTCGGTATATAATTATAAGTACGAGTATTTAGTGAGAGTTAATATGTGAGAATCGTAGTAAACATACAAAAGTAGTTCTTCTTTAGCGTCAGGAGTTTTGGTAACCTATTGCCGTTCGTGCGCTAGGGTGCAACGACACGCGTAGCTACGCTACATGTGATGCCGCGCCCACACAAAAGGGATGGCTTTATATGCTTCTGCGAGGTGGAAATAGTTTGCGGGGCGCCTTTATTGCAGCGACAATTTTTTTTAACTGTTGTTTCAGCGTTGTGGCGTCTTAATGTGGTGACGGCACGCGCTCGACTAGTCGGTGCGTCCAGCGAGCCTAGTATGGTTGCGTTTACCGCGTGACAAAATGTGGATAAAGCATCCGTCACTTTCACACTTATACAGGTGTCAAAAAGTGAAGGATGTTTTAACCGCATTTTGTCACGCGGTAAACGCAGCCTTATTAGGCCCCAGGGGGTGTGATTCTCTTAAAAACGCGGTTGGACGAACGAACGAGTGAATGTCGAACGAGGGCTGCGCGCCATACCAAGGAGTTCATAATTGATTATTTTGTCCATTACTAGATTTTTTTGATCGATTTGTTTTTATACTGAGGGTTATTTTAGGATTATTAAATAGAATTACAAGTTATAAATATTAAAAATTATTAAAACTAAACAAAGTAAAATAAAACACCCATGTTAAGTTTGCTTGTGGTGATACGCAAGCCGCACGGTTTGTGTAAAGACAAACTGCTGTTTATTTATACTGTGTCAAAAAGTTCGATCTCCTTATATTTATATATCTGTGGTAAGTACGCTTGACATAATCGGTGTCAAACACAACCGTTTGATGTCCATTAGAATGTTTAAAGGCACCGTTGGATGGCGCTTCTAAACCACGAATCAGCCTGTTAATAATGTAAAGGTAAAAAAGTAACACAATGGAAAAGCCCAAAAAATTTTCCACGGCGTTACTATTGAATCTTGGAATAACGTCTACTTATTGTTCCTGTAAGTGTTACGTATTTGTATAGTGTATGTAAAGTGGCGTTGCCTTTTTGAAACGTTTTTATGTAATTAGAGCCAACAAGCACAGTTTAGAGGTAACCAGCTTCGAGGTGTAAATGGTTTTAAATGCTGCATTGTTAAATGTGATGTCGCTCTTGTGTTTCTTTTAAATAAGCATTGTCATCTGACATCACTCGTATTTGTTTTAAATTTAAAAAATAAAGTTCTTAAATTACAAGATACCTACTCTTTTCTTGAAAACTACCTAAAAGCGTTAAATGAATATCTCGGCCAGCTCCTAAGACGGCGAACAATAATTATTCTATTTATTTTATTATTATGCATAAAATAAATCAACAAATAATTGTTAAGGTACGTATATTGAAGATTACCAAAATAATTGATCAGTTGGTTAATAATCTACAAATAAATCGTAAAAATACCATCGCTCTTAGCACCAAATGATTATCCATCAATATTTTAATCTTTTCACGCATTTTATATGAATTTCAGTTGTGTTCGTAACACAACCTTATAATTAAAAGGCTTTGAACACTTTCCAAGCATAATTAAAAAAAGTGCATGATGAACGGGGTAAAATACATGCTACAACACTGGTTACATTTTTTAAAGCAAGTCTTAATATTACAACAGGCGCTGATTTAAATTGATAGGAATGATGCGTTCAAAGCCTTAAGTTTAAAAAACCTACAACCATAACTTGAGCACAGTTTGCACTTACGCTTGCCACAACCCAAACAACATAGCAATCAAGGCAAGAAATAGGACATACAGACAAATGATCTACTACCTCATAAAGTAATTTCATCGATTTCGTGAAAAATCAACGAATACTTTTTAGCTACCAACTTAGTGAACTAATAATGCATTAGTCCTGATTCTACTTCAAATATGGCGTCTTGCCTCCACTGCTAGGTTTCAAAAACATCCCTTTCATAAATTTATTTACAACTAAAGTTAATCAAAATGTATATCATAAAACCAAAAAGGACACTTCAATGAAAGATATCAGGGCGGCAATTGCCTAACGCATTCGCAATCGCAATCTTTTTCAATTTGAAAAACGAAAGCTTGTTCGCATACAAAATGAAAACAATTTTTCCGCTTTGAAGTCGATTGCGATTGCGAGTGTGATAGGCAATAGGCCAGCCGGGCCTCTATTCTAGGTGGTTAAAATCATATTGTTTTGAATGCGGCCACCATTACTGTCAAGTAAATAAGAGCTGTCGAAACGTTGATAACTCGATAACAGGTCAAAGACAATTTAATTTTTACCGCCTAGAGTAGAAGCCAGTACTTAATACTTTTGACATCTGCTGGTATACTTTGCTTAATACATTGGTTAAAAAAATTGTACGCAATAACAGGTACAAATTTACAATAATGGCTACTCCGGTATTTTAAAAAGCCGTAAAAACGATTTAATTTGGCACAGTGTTAGTACATGTACTTAAGAGTTACAAAAAACTAAGTCCTATTGTCATACGTGGCAACATTGTATTAAGGCATGATTGTTAAAACCCAATTATTATTCTTTGTTCATTTAAGTAGGTCAGTAACATATTTATTTAAAATCAAATTATTGTACCTATTGTGAACAATATGGTAGTTAAAATTCATTATTTTATAAAAAGGCATACATTCAAACATAAACAGCCTATAAAAAGTACTTTTGTAATGTTTTGCAAACAAATGCAAGTGACAATGTTACCTCGTTTGGACGATATTTTTTTTTTACTTGTGTTGATAAAATATCTAGCTTATCATATTCTACTATAGGTACTGCTGTTGATAACATTCTATGTTAAGTACTGGTAAGTACATATTTTTATATATCAATACTTTTACCGTTTATACGTAAAAACATCTGAGTGAAGACCAAATTTAAAATGAACACAGTGGATATTTGTATGAATGTAACGTCATTCACTGGACCACAGCCTTGGCCAAAGGTGTTGAGCACCCCGCGTTTTCCTTTGTAACTTATAAATAAAGTATTATATTTAAATTTAAAGAAAAGGTTTGAACATGTGCAAATTAATAGTAGATATCGTTTCGAAGTAGTTATTTGCGTATGAATACTGAAGCTAGAAAAAATCATTAATTGTAAAAAAAAAACACGGAAGTTAATAAATAAATATGACTAATCTTTCCGATAGATAAACAACTTACTGTAATAAAAGATATAAATACTCCTTTTAAAGTTTGACTTTCATATGAAAAACGCATGGGTGCTCAACACCTTTGGCTAAGGCTGTACATCGGTTGAATTATTAATTTAATTAATTTAATGAGTGAGTCTGTGAGTGGAATTATGAATTATCTATTTCTTCGCAAAAATATAAAGCACTAGATACTGTAGTAATATTATTAAAAGACTGATGGTATTGTAAAAAAATATGATCTTCACTCCTAAAATGTTCATACGTTCTTATAAATATGTTTACAAATGTATATTATGATAAAAATAACTATTAATATATCACTTATTACAAATAATGGACGGAATTATAATAAAGCGAATACGCTTAGTCATTTTCAAAAGGCAGTGACATTGAATTGAGAGTTCATTTTGAGCTGAAGTCAACATTAAAAATACCATCACAATTGAAACAAATTTCATAAAATCCATTAAATTTTCTTCATGTGATGTTAAAATCACAACATAGATGGCCACTTTACATCTTTACTTTACCCTCGTAAGGCCTCTCGTGCGCCTTCAGCCAAATTTCGTTACTTCGAAAAATAATCTTGCGTCGGTCAATAAAAGTCAAACGTAATTTTGACAAATGTCCTAAATTTAGGACGTTGGGCCTTACGAGGTTACAAAACAGTAGCTTACAAGTATACACCGTCATTCATGAAGATTTTCGACACATAGGGTACATAGTGCTTTCATATCAAGGAAAGTTAAAATCAAAAGCAAATATGTGCAAAAGTATAGAAGTTGCCTGTGTTAGCGCACAATTATTCACGCCTTCGGTAGGACAAGGGCACAATGTACTATATGATTATAGGGGCAATTGTGCCCTTGTCCTACCGAAGGTTTCATATTTTCTTCACAAACGTGCTCGTTCATTTCAACTGACAATGCGTCGGTGATGCTGCTATACCATGTAACTAACAAATTCAATGAGTTGAAAAATGTACCTTACTGATTACTTGCTAAGGTTTAGATAGTGCCTTGTTTTATTTGTTAGTTAGGCGGAATTGTCGTGCCACCAACGAATTGACCCGTTCGTTAAGAGCATTCTTCGGCAAAATACATTTGGTCGCCGACTGTGCAGGTTCGCAAGTCTTGGCAGACCTGATTTGTCTTGCGGATATCACGTATTGTTTGGATTTGTTTTTCTATCATTTAAATGACAGTGAAGGCAACATAAGTATTATTAAAGTGAAAGGTTCGAATACCATACAATAAAATAAAAAATAGAGACGGTTTCTGAAAATTATTCAAATAAACAATGTCCAGGATTAAGCAAATCCTTACGTTATTTTGCTACTTACTGCGACATTGTAAAATATGAAAGTAATGTAAGGATATTTTTTATGTATATAATATTTTTTTAATCATTTCGTGTACATTTATTGTAATGTTTTTTTTTATTCTCGCCATTCCCTTGAAGCTTGGAACGTGCGAACTTCCGAAGAAGTGAAAGTAGTCAATCCTTGCGGACCTGAAATAAGTACACATTAGTGAGTTACTAGTTCTTTTCGCAAAAATAAATAAATTATCAATATGTGTCTTAAAACGTTCTCAGTGCTTGCTTGGAAACGTTTCTGAAACTTGCACCTAGCTAAGTACTTCGTGAATTGAAAGTACAGTTTCAATCATCAATCATCGACCGAAGTGAGGCTAACGCCTTAAGGAACCGGATGCGAAAATATCAGCATAGTTGTTTATGATTTTATTGCCCGAATTGTCGATTATTGCAGTCATGGCTGGTGTGGTGGCTACCGTCATTTCACCCCAGTAACTCAACTTGCGATAAAACTGCTAAAATGACCAGGATAGAGGTATTCCATATTAGTATCGTGAAACGGCGTGAATAGGGATTAAGGGGTGAGTAGGGACACAACCTAAAATAAAGCATATGTTACTAATGCTTGTTTGGCTTCTCCAAGCCATACAAAATGAGAATAATCGACCAAACGAAAGGTTTTGTATGTTTGTTCGGTCTTTATGAAAAGTATAAAAGTAATTGAGGCAAATACAATTTATAACTTTTAATAATAATGAGCAGGATAAGACGTCGTTACGAAGTTCAAGGGTAACCCGCAAGATTTTTGTTCAGGGCGATCTACTATGTAGGGGCAATGAAAATGGGTCACTTTGTATGGAAATCTCCAACTAAACTGATCCATAAATTTTGACTATTGAAGTGATGTGATTGGTTACCTCGGACGCGGCGGCCCGGTTTGGGAGTGACGTCGCCGTCTGGCGCGGTCCATTGCTCCACCACTTCAGTGGCAGAACGAGCCAAGGATGGTTGGCTCACGGAGCGGTGGAGGGAACCGCGCGACCATGGTCTAGAAGAAAAACACACAGATATAATTTGACTGAAAGATAGATTTATTCAACACCAATACAGCAAACACACCAAATACAGTTCTAAAAGTTCCCTTAAATTGATCAGCATGCATAATTTATTTATGAAACGTGAGTGGCATAATTCCCTACAATATGTTAAGAAACGATAACCAAATGGCCTATATTAAGAAACCTATGTGTATGTGTGTATGTGTGGTTGTATTTTAATATTAATATTAAAGTATTGCATGCCATTAAAGTATCGGTTATCGATGTATTTAGTTGCATCTTAATGTTCACATTAAACTATCTGTGACTGATTCAGACACAAAGCGGTGTCGGTGACTTCAAAGGATTGTAATAAATAAATATATAATACGATTATAATAAGTAAACTATTTGAACAAACGAACTGTACAAGAGTCGCAAAGCTTAAAAAGTTTTGTAAAAAATCAGCAAAGACAGATTTTATCTATATGCTAAGATTAATTTACAAATTGGCAAAACAGGAAATAAAGATTGATATTAACCCGTCGTTTTTTTAGTAATCTATTTATTATATAAAAGGCAAATCTGACCCACTGATTTATATATCAACGCACAGCCCGAACCGCTGGGTCTAGATATTTCAAATCTGGTACGTAGGTTTCTTAAGACGTCTAGGGGTGCACTAAGAAAGGATTTTTCGAAAATCGACCCCCAACGGGGACAGAAAGGGGAAACTTATTCTACGCGTACGAAGTCGCGGGCGTCCTCTAGTATTGAATATTTGTCAAAATACATTTGCTCACCGTTAAGATTATTTAATGTAGATGAAGATCGTCTTTTACACCAAGTCATTTGGACCATTCGTTTAAATTTACGATCGTGTTTTTAAGAATCCTCAGTACGAATATCGAAGCCAGCTACTGCAACTAGCGCCATCTATTGTCGTTATTGAGAAGTGTTTGGGTGATATCTAGGTCGTTCTGTTTACCGTGATTGAGAGTACTTTCAAAATTGTTTTTTCTTGCTTAGATTAATAAATACTATTTTTAAGCTTTTGTCAAAAAAAACAAGAGCTAAAGTTTATCATGATGTCTTTATTAAGTATACAAAAAATAATTCGAATTAAAGCTGGAAACCCAATGCAGCGCATGCTATGCACTTAAAGGCTCAGATATCCGATGTAGAGATGGCGCTAGAAGAACATTAACTCACGCAAGCGTTTTGTTCCCCAGATTTCATATAAGCCCCATAACTCGGATATGTACTCGGTTAAAGTTACGGTCTAGTTGCTATTTTTAAAATCCATAACACTGACTAAATGTCAGTGACAATGGATCAAAAACCCCTTGTAAAATGACAGTTTTAAATTGTCATGACCCATTATAATAATATGATTTATACTTCAAGTATAAATATAAATTATATACTTAACTGGGTTATTGGTAAGCATTAATTTTAAGATCATATTTGTGATCTATGAATAATTAAATGTTAGTTAAATACTTGTCCTGAAAATAATAGATAATGAGATTTAGATTTAAATAATTATACAAAAATGGTAATCATGTCAACAATTACAGTAATATTTAGTTACAAGTCTGTGCCTCCTGTGACAAGTGATACAACTCGAAAAACACGACTTTTCAGGAGAGCGAAAACAAGTTTAAAAAAAATACTGCACCTAAACGAATAGATTTTTTTGAAAATTGCTACCGATTTTTATAACGTACAATATCACTTTATTCACTGGTTTGACAAAAATAATGATACTAGTTATAGGTTTTGAGATATTCAAAAAAACGTCCATAATGTATCATTTTACATTTCAGATTGATTTATTTAACCCGTGTAAGATGATACAACTCGAATTGTATTATTTAACACAAAAAAGTGTAATCAAGGAGCTCTGGTGATGACTGATACAACTTTTTTTTGAAACCTTCATTTTTCTCTTATTTCTTGAGTTAGAGGCCTAACCTGTATACACAAGTTGTAGGGAATTGAATAAGTAATATTTCTTAAAACAAACGGACAAAATATAAGGATTTTTAGTGAGTTGCATCATTTATCACAAAATAAAAACGTAATTTAAACCGTGACGAATGTTACATATCGAGTTATTCTTGGGTCTGATTACGAATAAACTTGTGTCAAATAATACAAGTAAGTAATTGATTAAAACAAATAATAGCAATCATGATATATTTGTACTAAACATGATGACATTAAATCACTGGGTAAACAAATTAACTTACACTCTTTAATTTCAAAGCAACATTACGATGTTGCAACCATACAGTAGGTAAATTAAACTGTGCATATTGTCATTCAAAACAAAAACTATATAGACACCTACACAACAAATCAAATAATAATTCTCAATAATCACCTACAAAACATGAAAATAATGATAACTAAACCTCAGCTAGGTAAGAAATAAAGTAATTTAAATTAAGCTCGCCTTCAGTCGAAGTAGGAAGTACGAGTAGGTAGTTAAGTGACATAGCGCATGGTCCACCTGAATTTCATACTGAATTTGATACAATAATTTAAGTCACCACAGAACAGTAGCATTTACTAACCTGCGACTTCACAAAATAAAACACGTTGGTTCGTAAATACCTGTTTCTCTCCAACGAGAGATTTTTACCGTTTTTATCTTGTCATAATATTTTACACAAATAACTAGTAAGCGACACACATGTAGATCATAATATATCGCAACCGTAAAAGGATATTAACATTTATTCAATTACCTACAATAGAAATCATACTTACGCGTCGGTTCATGGCGACACAGCGAGCGTGCGCTCCCACCCTCGATGACGTAGAGACACTATGACCATAGTTATGTAGAAAGAGACCAGACTATTTTTTTCGGAAAATGAGTTAGCTATGCCATCGTAAATTAGAATTTTTAACCTTAGTTATGTTGAAAGTGACTTATTTTACCACGTCAATTCATTGAATTTATACCATTACGTATAAAACCGCCAATTACGATATGTGGGTTCTATAATGTCGAAAGCCGCCAAAGTACTTGATTTAGTCTATTTTGTCCGTTAAAAGATGATATTTTTAATCTGCAAAACACAGCCAATCTTCTATTAGTCGATTAGTCGGAATACAAACAAATGTACTTATCAAGTGAGCACATTCATGTAAGTAAACTACTTACAACGACTAGGCAGATAGTCGCTTTGAGCAATTTTTGTTTTTCGTTCTACCTCATGTTTGGTAGTTTTCGCAGTGATGTTTTTATAACCTTTGATAAAATAAAAATAATTTAAATGAGTGTTTTACTTATTACAATCAGCATTTAGCTCTTTTAATATAAAAACTACAATCTTGTATTAATAATGAGCATGAGATAACTAGAGTAATATAGCATTTAGCTCTCTTTATAAAAATACAAGAATGCAATATTGTAATCAGTTAAGTCGGTTAAAGAAATGGTCGTTTTTATTAAAATTACGATCGGAAGCAGGATAGCAAATATTAGTTCTATGTAAAACGTCCAACTACATTGTTTTTAAAAAAAGAACCTATGAATACTCCAAAAAACAAGAATGCAATTTTGTAATCAGCTTAAGTCAGCTAAAAAAATGGTCGCTTTCATTGAATTACGATCGAAAGCAGGATATCAAATATTAGTTCTATAGCCTACGAATAGGTACTCCAAAAACTAAAAGAATGCAATATTGTAATCAGCATAAATCAGCATAATAATGGTCGCTTTCATTGAATTACGATCGACAGCAATATAGCAAATATTAGTTGCATAGAAAACGTCCTACTACATTGTTTTTTTTTAAAACCTACGAATACTCCAGTTAATTTGTATAACATGTGCTTAATAAAGTACATCATGCTATGTTCTATCAATTTGGGTTATTTATGTTTAAGAAAAGATACTAGAAAGTAATAAATTATTATTTTTACCTAACAACGGCTATATCTCGAAACCGGATATTTATTATTGGTCTCTTTTTGCATAACTATTAAAGATAAACTATTTTATTCTTAACCTGTCACAACAAAGTAATATATGAAGACCTTACGATTTACATATTACACTTTTTTATGACACGGTTCTATGGTAAGTATCAATAAATTTGTTTAGATATATATTTAAGATATATTTCTCTATTTAAGTATTTAATTTATTGTTGTCTAGTACCCAAAGTATAAGCTCAGAGCTTAGTTTGGGACTAGCTCAGTTGGTGTGAGATTGTCCCCGTATGCTTATTTTATTATTTTATAGTAAATTGTATCACTGTGCACCAAACTTTATAGGTTCTAAATGGTCGTAATATTCTCACATTTTTGATACAACTGACTTATACATTTGCAAAGATTAGGAAATATTTGAAGACATTTGATATAACTCGAGTTGTATCAATTAACACATACCAATTGAAGCAAGTATAGGGTTAATTTTTGATCTAACTCAAGTTGTATCTTTCAAAATACGCAAAACTCTGGTGATAAATGATACAACTCGAGTTATATCGAAAGACACAGGCATTTTTAAGGGCATAAAAACCGTGATTAATAATACATTTTTAGATATATCATGAGGCACGAAAAAATATATATAGTTATTGTTTTTTGAAGTGTTTTAACTAGAGAAATATCATTAAACACGGAAAATGGGAAAAAAAAGGGTCAATTGTATCATTTTACACGAAAGTATCTTGGAAACTAGAAGGCCTAGGAACACGGGAGTTGGAGCAAACGATGCGTTATTTTTTTTTAAGTTGTTTCATGAAAGAACACGTTAACTGCTACAACTCAAGTTGTATCACTTGTCACAGGAGGCACAGAAGTGTTATAAGCACTAACGGTGTAGAACGAATGCTCAACGAGCCAGCGCGTCAGGCGTTTCGAAAGCTATATAGGCTGGGAGCTTCCGTTACATTTTTGGGCAGCTTGTTGTAGACTGTTGTACCCATGACTTGGGTGAGCTTGGAAGATTTTACAAGCTTGCGACTTATAGTAACAAGCTTATTTGCATTTCAGGTGTTGTGCGTATTTAACATTTTATATGTTTTAAACGACTCTTTGTGGACCCTCGTGTAGACTGCCACTTGCATTATGATTATTGCAGGCAACTTCAAAATATCTAGTCGTTTAAACAGAGGTCTTGCGGAAGTCTCGAGTGGGGCCCGAGCGATAGTTCAGACTGCGCGTTTTTAAGGCGAAATACTCGCTCCCACTCCACACACCGTCCCCAGATCTCAGCGCCGTACTGCAGGGAATGCACAGTGGCGAAGTAGCACGTCTGAGCTACTTCTTCAGACACCGTTCTGGCGACTGGGCTTTAGGCGAAACAAGGACTTCCCAATTTTTCACACAGTTTATCGATATGTAGGTTCCATTTCAAGCCCGCATCAATCTCAAAACCTAGGAAGGTAGAATTACCCGTTTGTTTCAGTGGCGCGTCTTTTACTACAACATTCAGTGGTCTAGTAATACGCCCTGAAAGATTAAAACATAGATAATGCGTCTTCCCCAGATTCAAAGCAAGCCCATTCGCATCAAACCAGTTGACTAACTGCGCCACTGTTTCGTTTAGTTTTTGCTCGACGCAGTTACTATTCGGCGCAATTACTATAGCATCAACGTCATCTGTGTACATTAGGATTTCTGCATAACTTATGGATTGAGGCAGGTCATTGATGAACAAAGAAAAGAGCAAGTTGGAGACGGACGATCTCTGCGGTACTCCCATCGTTGGTGCTAGGGGGTCAGACTTTACCTTTCCCATATCACCGACCACAATTTGGAACCTACTACGAAGAACGCTTTCAAACAGTGATAACGGCACGCCGTGTAGTCTGTAGTGCATCAGCTTTGTGGTGATCACGGCATGGTCTGCTACGTCGAACGCTTTTGAGAAGTCGCAGCATAATACAGCAACTTCTTGTTTGTTCTCTCTGGCGTCCACAAAGCGCCGGACCAGCTCGCGAGTAAGTGATCGGATGTGGTTGAGCAGCCCTCGCGGTATGCATACTGCCTCTCGGTAAGGGCGTTAGCCGAGACTAAAAAGGCGGAGAGGCTACTGCTGAGACCACTCTCGAAATCCATCGCAATCGCGGGAATGATTGAGACTGGTCTATAGGCATCAATATCCTCCCTTTTAGCCTTGCCCTTAAATATGGGAGCAACTTCACTGATCTTAAGCGGGGACGGGTATAAACCCTCTTTTATACGCAGGTTGAAAAGTTTCGCCAAAGGAAAAGCTAGGGGACCTGAGGCCATTCTTAGAAGCTTCATACTAATACCATACACGTCCTTAGAGGTCTTAGGCGGGATTCGTAATGTTATAAGTTGGTACACTTCGTCGTAGCTAAAAATTTTTAAGTCTGAGAGAACGGTTAGAGGTAACGCGCGCAGCATACGGACCGCGCAGGGCCAAGGCTAAGTTAGCGCGAGGTGCACCGCACGTCGCTGCTGCTTTCAGAAACCGGCTATTCATGGTATCAACCGCATCTTTTTTATTTTAAAATTTTAACCCGTCAGAATTCAGGATTACCTCAGTGACAACAAGTGTTACGTTATTATTGTTTCCTCGCTCTTTGTTTACAACATTCCACATAGCTTTTGATTTGTTAATATTTAAAGAGATAACATTATTATAATACTTTGATTTTTAAATTCTAATTAATTTATCATATTGAATTTTCATGTCAGATACCATTTCATTATTTTCTGTATTATTTGGGTTCCTATTCCTAACTTCTATAAAATGGAACAGTCCCAGCATCGACAGCGATGGATGTGAAATTTCGATTTCCGATTAATTTGGCGTTTCTATTACATTTTAGAGTGTACGGCAGAAGCAGAGTTTTAGTGTCTCCGTCCGGTGTAGATGGCGCTAGAAGAACATTAACTTGCGCAAGCGTTTTGTTCCCCAGATTTCTTAAAAGCCCCATAACTCGGACACTCGATTAAGTCACGATCTAGTTGCAATTTTTAGACTCCATAACTCAATCAAAAACTCCTTGTACAATGACAGTTTAATTGTCATGATCTCATGATCCATAATATAATTTATACTTCGAGTATAAATACAAATTATATAATTGGGTTTTTGGTAATTCGAAGCATTCATTTTAAGGTAAAATTTTTGTTCTATGAATATTTAAATGTTAGTTAAATACTTGTCCTGAAAATAATGTAGGGCAGCATGCATGAAATAAAAATTAACTTTCTTGATTTGTCCCCTTTTCAATTATTTATGAAATTTGTTTAATATTTTTTTACAAGAATAGATGCGGGCAAGCAAATTGTCAACTACACCCAAGTAAATAGCATTTGTAGTTGCTGGGAAAAACTTTGGTGACATACGGACAGACGAACAGACAACGAAGTCTCACCATAAGGGTTCCTTTAACCTGTTTGGTACGGAGCGACTAAAAATGAGGGGGGGAGCGCACGTAGTTTTGTTGTTTGTTTGTTGTTTTTAAGTCGGCCATAATACTGTCAAGTTAATAAAAGCTATCATAGCGGTGACAATACATGTCAAAAGCAATATTGATTTACCAAGTAGAATAGAGACCACGTATATAGTAGTTGTAGTACAACACGTATAATCAGTCATTTAAGATAACAGCTCTCGGCCTACGTTTTTGGCTGATGATATGATAATAACAAAAACAAGATAAGATCTACGGTTATCAAACAGTCATCGTCATGTGTCAACTAGGAACCTTGTCGTGTTAACGTCACGTTTCAACTGCCATGGGAGTTAGTCAAACAAGTGAATGCGAAACAGTACTTTAAATAATTTGCACATTGACCAGGTACGTCATTAGAATCATTACTGTGACAACGTTTACGTTGAGTCACTTGATGACACGGTAGTTCAGCTATTCAAGGTTTTATGGCACTGAGGGTAACGAGCACACAGGTTAAAACCCGCTGCTTTAATCCCGTGTTTAATAAGACGAATAACCTCTCAGTATAATAAAGATTAAATAAATTAAACTACAATTTGTTTAGAATTGGTATTTTGTAATGAATAATCGGGTAAACTTTACTTAAGTTTCAAAGCATAAGCCCGTTTAAGGGATAAGTCACGCCATCTCTTGGTGAGTAGACAGGAGTTATTCGCCGGGAGATGGCGTACATAAGCAACCTCTTTGCTTTGGTCCATTTTGCTTTAACATAGTTGACGTTGTACACTATGACCAGAGCTCGGACAGGTCATAGCAAAACAATTGCAACACGGTAATAGAACAAGATTATTAGTCGTATTATGTACAGTTTTATTTAATTATATTTTTCAATTACATTTATATAATAACGGTACCCCAAAATTCTCCATTATGTTTGTAAAGGTATTTTCGCTAACATATTTTTTTATATTATCTTTTTTTAACTGTTAAACACGAATGTCACATGCTGTAGGTCGGTGCACAATATTTCACAGACATTTCCATTATAATAGAGCTCGGGGTAGTTCTCGATCCACTTATTAATCGTTTTTATTTTAACCATATTTAAAATATTTAGAAATAATCTTTAGTAGATAATTTTACCAATTTAAATTGTCACCACAAAACTCTTTCAAGAATGCCACTTTGACATAACCATGACAAATATGCAAGTAAATAAATAATAATGTTAAATTACGATAATATCCTCTTTAGATAATTTAATCTTAAGTATCGACTCTATTGAGTCTTGTTCTGTTTCCATGTCTGTTTTTGGTATGACCTGTCCGAGCTCCGGCTATGACTATCGGCGCACTCAGAGTTGGATAATTTAGTGAAGATTTTTCATTCACAAGTTTGAAAAAGGAACGAGATTGTCTCTAATATGTACGGCAGTAAATCCGCAATAAAGGCCGTGGCAGGATAAGGGACCATCTTGTGCCTTAATCGCTGTTCGACTTGTTTTTATTTCTGGTGATGGGTTACGTCATTGGTAAGTGTTATACCAAATTTCAGCATTCGCCTCGTCTTAAGTAATTTTAAGCAAAATAAACGGGAAGAGGAAACATTTTCTACGCTTACGAAGTCGCGGACGTCCTCTAGTATTGAATGTTTGTCAGAATACATTTGCTTACCGTCAAGATTATTTAATATAGATAAAGATCGACTTTTACACCAAGTCATATGGACCATTCGTTTAAATTTACGATCGTGTTTTTAAGAAACCTCAGTACGAATATCGAAGCCAGCCACTGCAACTAGCGCCATCTATTGTCGTTATTAAGAAGTGTTTAGGTAATATCTAGGTCGTTCGGTTTTACCGTGACTGAGAGTACTTTAAACATTGTTTTTTAATTCTTAGATTATGAATATATTGCGATTGCAATTTAGCACAAATTATTGGGAGACTCTTTGACGTTCTATACTTAAATATGGTGAATCTACTTAAATATGCCGAGGGTTTAAATAATTTCCTACGAATTTGTGGATATCAGCGTTAGCACTAGCATGACTTAACTAAATAGAGTTATCATTTTTTTTTTCAGTGTGAGCAAGATCAGGGTCAGTTAGATTAGGAGTGATCGTGACTCGTGAGGTCTCGGTTCAAACTTGAGTATTGTTCAACCAATTGCAATGATGTTTTAATTAAATTTAATGTTTTATTTAGTTTGAACATGAGCAGGATTGCTTAAGGGGATTGTCGAGCTGAGAGTACAGGTTTTTTTTTAAATGTATGAATGCAGTTTTTCTTGTTATTAAAATCGATGACATGGTTCCTAAGAACAGATCTTCGTAAGTCTTAATAGTTTCAGACTTTCCCATACTGACCGATCTAAATGAACCACCCTGTATATCAACGCACAGCCCAAACCGCTGGGTCTAGATATTTCAAATTTGGCACGTAGGTTTCTTATGACGTCTAGGGGTGCAATAAGAAAGGATTTTTCGAAAATCTACCCCCATCGGGGAGAAATAGGGGGCCTGGCGGGAAACTAATTGTACACGTAAAAAGTCGCGGGCGTCCTCTAGTATTTAATATTTATCAAAATACTTTTACTTACCATCAAGATTAATTAATATAGATAAATACCGTCTTTTACACCAAGTCATTTGGACCATTCGCTTAAATTTACGATCGTGTTTTTAAGATACCTCAGTACGAATAATGAAGCCAGCCACTGCAACTAGCGCCATCTAGCGTAGTCGTCGGCGCCAACGTGACTACATAAATACTGATTTAAGTAATAAGAGAATATAATACATTATAGTAGTGGTTTAATAGGTGAAATAATAAGAAGAAAATGAATATTTTAATAGAAGAGTAAATGATAATAAATCTGTCATGAATATTTGTACAAATAATTAAAAGGAAGACTACTGAGCATAGGAAAAAATGAGGAGGAGAAAAGAAACAGCAAGAGGATAAAAGAGCTAACCAACATAAGAGTTATTTTTTGCATTGTGTCACTATTGGATTTTAATGAGCAATATTTTATACTCACTGGTTCTGGTGGAAAGGATGCTCTGTGTCACTGTCATCATCGTAGTATCGACCAAGCTGGGTGCCAGCTGATACTTCGGAGTGACTGTCGGCTTCTTCACGTGCGTAGTCCACCATCATTTCCGACATGGATCTATTGAAACCATTTAATTTTTATGATTATAATTATTAACATCTTGTGCTCGTATCAACGAAATGACACATTTACAGGTACGGTTTAACTCATGAGTATCTGAACATTTTAGTACTTTGTTGCTTCTATTGATAAGTCTACATTCAAACCACTCTCAATTGGACACGTTATTGCGACAGGGTACTAAAATGTACTGTACTTATGAGTTCGAGTGTACTGGCCTCCAAAGATATAGTAACTGCCGTACTTAGAGACATTTTAGAAATAATGAACTCTTTCCTATTTAAAGTTCCGTACCCGAAGGGCCCCCAGCGGGAACCTATTGCTACGCTGTCCTACTATCCATTTGTCCATCTGTCTGTCCGTCTGTCCTAACTTTAAAGAGCTGTGTCTTTTGAACCGTAATAGATAGCGGGTTGATTATATTTTAGAATATGTGTTATTACGGCAAATTTACATTATGTACATTTTCCCATTCAAGATTCTTTTCTTTTGGTGGCTTGCGTTAAAACTATCAAAAGTATTACCTCATGTCCACGTGGTCGCTACGGTACGACGAGCGACGCGAGCGGCCCGGCTCGCGCAGGGATGTTGCGTCGCTGTCATACTCATATAGAGTTGGCAGCGAACTGCGGCGCGAGCGAGAGTCCCACTCGCTCTTCTTGCGGTAGCGGTTCTGTTAGTAAATTTAACAAGCTCTTTAAGTCCGACCAGCCAGTGTTGACAATGGTGTCACAAGGATTATTCTCAAATTCTACATTCGCACCTCCTCTAAAAAACTGTCATAACACAAAAAAGTGCAAATTTTAACCAATGATACAAAAAAAATCCGCTCTGTTTTCTTTATTATCTACAAAAACGCCATATTCTTAACTCAAAAAATCACGGTTAGAGGGAGCTAGTGTCTGTTTAATCCGGAGCGACATTGACACGCTGCCAATCTACAACAGTGCCCTAACAGTGTTTGCCGCAGGCGCACGCGCGTCGGTGCGGGTGAAAACCGTCATAAGCTGTTATGCGACATTATTGCAGGTAAGTTCACACACTGTATCACATACTTTATTTGTACAAAACGGTCTTAAGATAGAATACGACTTTTTTATACAACGATTTGTTTGTGTTTTGCTGATACTGAATGTAAATAAGAGTCATAACACAGGTTAGGTCAATTTTTTACAGTGTAAAACACTACTTTTGTTTGTGCCTATTGCAGTATACAGCCATATCATATATTATGACACTTTTCTACATTAGTCATTCATGCGCTGTGTGTCGTAAGTATATTATGACTCTTTTCTACATTTCAATATTTCGTGATTCTAATGTTTCATTGTTATATCATAACTTGCGACTCTATTGTACCAAATATTTTGCTCATTATTTTGTTTTACCACATAGTGTTGTATTTTAATAATTTAATATTTTTATTTCAGGATCCCATAATGTGTGATAAATTCAGAGACAGTAGAGCTAGGAAGCTCCTACAACTTGTAACTAACAATGAAAACATTGAAAATACCGATTCTTGTAAGTATACTTAGGTGTTAATTGACAAACCTCCCCACTTATATTGCGGTTCTTGTTCACTAACTTAACTGTTATTAGCTTCGATCATTTTCCACTATTTTTGTAACTCAGTAATTTAACAGGTTGTTACTTAGTTACATTTTTATTAACAGATCAACTACCTGTACCTCAAGAAAATAGTGACGTCATCATCTCTTCTTCAGAAATTATTAATACAGCTGAAGTCAGTGTAGTAGAAAATATAACACATTGCAATGATAAACCTATTTCGCTACATGATATTGATGCCGGTGAGTACAAAAATATATTATTATTCAGTTTCATACGTAGTTAGATTATGCAGTATTTCGTATAATAACTTTAACTTACTAACTGTTACTTTAACTACTAACAACTAATACATACTTATATAAACCTAAATATTTTGTAAAATACTTAAATAATAATGTTTGAACAGTAGATCTCCAATCTGTACAAGAATATAATGGAACTCCTACGAGTACTACAGCGATGGATGATGCAGCTACAGTCAGTGTTATGGATAATGCACCTCATTGCAGCTTCAAATCTTTTGACGAGCCAACTATGGCAGTATTTTCAGAAGACGATGATGACTCGGTAAAGGATCCAAACTATAGATCGAGGGATTCGAGCACGTCATCATCATCATCTGATTCGACTTCAAGTTCATCATCGAGTTCATCCAGCTCTTCGAGTCGTAGTACGAATCCGGAAGAAACAAACATAACTGAGAATTTAAATCAAGATCCAGAACATGTTGATGATCAACCAAATAATTCATTGACTGCAGAAGATAATAATTTGTTGAAGCGAGGGAAGAAACGCTTAGCAAGAAAGGATGAATGGCTTAGTAACAAAGCAAAAAAATTAAGAAACGCAGGAAAAGCTTACGTATCTAGATCAAAAACACAGAAATACGTGCGGGAAAGAGCATTAAGACCACCTTGCGGAGATAAATGCAAAATACAATGCAGGCAAAACATAAGTGAAGAAGAAAGAAAAAAAATATTTACAAAGTTTTGGGATCTCGCAGACATTAATCTTCAACGGGGTTTCATTAATAATTGTACTAAAGCTATTATACCGAAAGTTCGTTTCACTGGAAAAGAAAAGCCACGTAACTACAATAATGCGTACTATTTCAACATTAAGGACGTCGATATACGAGTATGTAAAAACTTTTTTATGGCTACGTTGGATGTAAACGATCGGGTTATCAGAACAGTATTTTCAAAGAGAGATCAAGGCTTTATAGAGTTAGATAAAAGAGGAAAACATGGTAATCACCGCAAGGTTGATGAATCTATTAAACAATCAGTTAGGGATCACATTAATTCTATTCCGCGTATTGAAAGCCATTATATTAGACAGAACTCAAGTAGAGAATATATCGAAGGGGGCAAATGTTTGGCTGATCTACACTCTGACTACAAGAAAATGTGTACTGAAGAAGGAAAACCAGTGGCACACTATGAAATGTACACAAAAATTTTCAATGAAGAGTTTAATATTGGCTTCTTTATCCCCAAAAAGGATAGGTGTGAATTATGCGTAAGTTATGAAAACGCCGACGAATCAGGTAAAGGAGCACTACGTGAAAACTATCTAGAACACTTGAAAGAGAAGAAACTTTCCCGTGAAGAAAAAGAACATGACAAGAAGAAGGTAAGCCCTGACTATATTGTGGCCGTTTACGATCTTCAGGCTGTTCTGCAATGTCCAAAAGGTGATGTTTCTGTGTTCTACTACAAATCTAAACTAAATAACTTAAACTTTACTATAAGTGAACTTGGATCTGATCACACTGAGTGTTACTTGTGGCATGAGGGAGAAGCTGGCCGCGGAGCTGATGAAATAGGCTCGTGTGTCCTTGCATTTATTGATAAAGTAATGTCTGTGCATAGTGGACCTGAAATTGAATTTGTATTTTATTCAGATAATTGCTGCGGGCAGCAAAAGAATCAATTCATTTTTAGTATGTACATGTTTGCATTGAAAAAACACCCGACAATTAAATCTATAACACACAAATACCTTATCACTGGTCACACTCAAAATGAAGGCGATTCAGTCCATTCCACAATTGAAAAAGCCATAAAGAAAAATCTCAAATCTGGAGCTATTTATGTCCCAAGCCAATATGCACAGATAATACGAACTGCTAAGAAAAAAGGTAAACCATACGTTGTAAATGAAATGGGTTTTTCAGATTTTTATTCATTGAAAACTTTATCTACGGAAATCGGATTCACAGCCAAACTCATAAAAACAACTGAAATAAAAGTTTATAAAGTGGTACAAACCGATCACACTAAAGCCTACATAAAGTATTCCTACAGTGATGAAGATTTTATGGAAAAAACCGTGATACGAAAAAGCAATATCCAAAATGTAACAATTAAAAAAGCATACAGGTCAAGGCCAAAAATAAAAGATAATAAAAAAAAAGATCTTTTAAGTCTTATCAAGAAACATCACATACCAAATTTTTATGCTTCATTTTTTGAAAATTTATAATTTCTTTTTTGTCTAAATAATAATAGGTAGGTACCTCCCTAATTATTCATTCAATGTGATACTTAATACTTAAGTTCTAAAATTCTATTAAAGTTATCTATCCAGTACGACTGATTACACTTAACTATATTGACAAATTGTGATTTTAATAGTTCCTTACTTTAATTAAGTAGGTCGAAGAAGACTGAATTGTTCCTCATTTTTAGTTATTTTTTATAATACTTACATATTTTATGAGAATTGAGACACAACAATGGTGTTGTATTCGTTTTAAGTTTAAGTTAAAGGTGTTGTATTCGTTTTAAGTTAAAGTTAAAGGGCTCATTAATGTTCCTATTTAAGTTACTATTTTGAATGTTTCTAAGGTGTTTTACAAATTTTGTTGTTCAATTTATGTTCCTTTTCCATTGAAATTGTTTTAATCCTAAAGGATTTATTTGATAAGTCGATAATTGTGATTATTATGGTTTATAAACGTGGCTATAGTTACATTTCTAAGTAGGTGTAAACTTATTACCTCCCTAATTATTCATTCAATGTGATACTTAATACTTAAGTTCTAAAATTCTATTAAAGTTATCTATCCAGTACTTATTTAATTAATGACTGATTACACTTAACTATATTGACAAATTGTGATTTTAATAGTTCCTTACTTTAATTAAGTAGGTCGAACAAGACTGAATTGTTCCTCATTTTTAGTTATTTTTTATAATACTTACATATTTTATGAGAATTGAGACACAACAATGGTGTTGTATTCGTTTTAAGTTTAAGTTAAAGGTGTTGTATTCGTTTTAAGTTAAAGTTAAAGGGCTCATTAATGTTCCTATTTAAGTTACTATTTTGAATGTTTCTAAGGTGTTTTACAAATTTTGTTGTTCAATTTATGTTCCTTTTCCATTGAAATTGTTTTAATCCTAAAGGATTTATTTGATAAGTCGATAATTGTGATTATTATGGTTTATAAACGTGGCTATAGTTACATTTCTAAGTAGGTGTAAACTTATCTACAAATTAAGACTGATTTTGCTATGTAATATTGTGATTTTGATTGTGCCTTACAATTTAAATGATAAGTATTAAGCTATTTGAGATTTTTCTAATATTGTTATTGTAAGTTGAGATAATTAAGAGTGTTAATGTCCATTGATCTCAAATTCAAAGATTGTGTTCTAAAGTGATTTTAAAGTTATGCTGTAAATAAAGTTTCATAGGCCATTTCCTTTATTGTACCTACCCACCACAAGTCTCTTTGGACTTATTTATACTCCTTAAGGATTTAATAATTATTTAAGAAAACAATATTGTAAAAAAATTACAACAGTGTGTTGAATTGTGATGATAATAATTTGTAACTACATTATTTATAGGTATTATTATCTATATATCTCCGTTTCAGAATGTGAAAAACTGTCATAAAATATGACTTTTTTCAGATAATAAAAAAAATAAAAATGATAATGTATGACAACAAATTTTTTATTTAACTACCATTATAGCTAAGTACATTGTACAGTAGTGTGAAAGACAAAAATAGTATAAACTATTAATAAACATTCACAATTAAAAGAAGAAGGAAAAAAAAAACTTTAAATGCAATTTTCTCAAAATCCGTTTTTTTGTGTTATGACAGTTTTTTAGAGGAGGTGCGATATGGCAAAAATTTTACCTATGAAATAAGTTGTCACATTATGTGTACCTATCCAGTCGCTAAGCGTTTTGTGTATTTTGTGTTACCAGCTAGTGCACGCTAGCAGTAGTGCACAAATGAAACGAGTTTATGCTCGATGGATTTTTATGTATTAGCGTACTGAGATATTTCCAACTCCATCATCAGAAGAGCTCCGTTATATTGCATTGGCATTCGACTCATACAATATTTTTTATACATGTCATGTGTTTAGTCGCTTTATACTTTCTTAACTTAGTGATCTATTGTAATTTTAACGTTTGGCACGGAATACCTTTTAAAAAAGGTTTTAATTGTCATATAATAATGTGCCAGCTCATGTGAAAAGATCATCTAAATGTCAGGGCACTAAGAGCTAGTTCATAAGTGTGTTGTTAAAGAAATGCAGGAAGATAGTTTCTGGTGGAAAGCTTTATTACAAGGCGGCTATGTATCTAGCAAAAAAACGATGACCACGCGGGTACACAGATTATCTCTAGGATGTTCCTCCTTTAGCTGTAAATGTGGTTGCGGGACGATTGCTATTGCAAACCGACCAACTGTTGCCATTCATCCGTGTAGATAATTTAGGAAGATGTTGAATTTCTCCTATGAAGGGTTGTGTAATGAATTACATAAAACGAATACACTTATTTTCATTTTATATTAAAATAAATTGGGTCACAGTTCTAACCCAACTTAACCTAACCTAGTAAGAAGAAATGAACTTAAAATACATAATAACAAGGAAATGATCGGATAAAAGAGAGTTATGCTTGATAAAATTGTAAAATTTGTATGCTTAAAATTCATTATCCTTTTCGTAGATAGTTAAATGAATTTATGCAATACATATTTTGACTGATGAAAGCGCACCCCCAATGAAGACACCTGGGGAAAACTTGACCCTAGCCAAAGTAACCCTTACTTAACTGCTTACCTTGGGTTTCTCAGGTGGAGGCGCTAGTATGCGAATAATGACCTCCCACTTGTGGGGAGTGTAGAGGGGGGCAAAGCGGTGGTCGTGAGCGACGCGAGTGAACTCCTCGCGGGTCGATGACCGCGCCAGCTCGCGACGGAGTGTGGATTCGTGGGTGATCAGCTCACGCCAACGAAGTCGTTCTTCGCGCGTCAGGCGGTGGACGCGCTCAGTCTCGTGTAGAACCTAAAATGTAGAGTGCGTTCGATTTACTAAAAAAAGGAGGAAGGCCTGTTGTGTAGGATCAAAACAATTGGCTGGGAGGTGAAAATAAATATATCAGTCAAATATCACACAACAGATAACATACTTTAAAAAAACGTTTTGTACTTTGACTAAACAAAATAGTAGTAAATGGTGTTCGAAGTTTAAATAAAACAGTTTTTCTATATCTACATACTATGGAATCCTGATCCAGCATAGAACTGTGTCACAATGACATTATAAAACAATTTGTTTGACATGATTCATGGACATAAAAACCATGTTTTATTTTGTTGTAGTAAATACCTCATCCTGTGCCTCAGTCTTCAAGACACGCGTCAGAACAGTCCAGTTAGGAGGAACCGGTGGCGCAGGCGTCGGCTCAGGGACATTTTCGTCATCCTCCTCTCTGTATAGGGGGTTGCGGGCGGGTGGGAGCTCAGGGAGTAGGGGGAGGGGTGGCGGGTACTGGGACTGCTTGATCAACTCTGGGGAGAACAGGTCTGGGCCGCCTTTACCTGGAAAATAAATGAGGATTTAGCTGAGGGTGCAAAGAAGTTTAAAGGTACTACGCAAATGAAAGTTAATGTTAGTATTGTGTCTACCTTATGATTTGATATTGAGAAGGTAAACGAGCACACAGGCCTCCTAATGGTAAGTCGACTCTGATGCCCATAGATATTGGTAATCTTACGACGGCAATCTCAAGACTTCAAAATTACATACGTTGGCAACCATGAGTTCTAAACTGGAATATTTGGAACTTCGATGGTAGTAATTTCGCGTTTTCTTGCTCACAAAGATATAGTACGAGCAAGAGGCAAATAGTGTGTTTGACTTTAATGCTCATGCTTCATTCGAGTGAAATTCATAACGTGAAATGCCATTCAGGATTCAAAAAATAAAATCTATCATGACAGAAATTGACGTCGTTTCTACTATAATATTTTAAAGTAAGTGAATTGAACATGTAACAAAAATGGAAAACCCTCTATAAGGTATTTCCCATTCGTATCTGTCTATCTATCTGAACCATGATACTTGCTTGTGGTAAAGGTGCCATGAGGGCACACAAACTGATCCTTAATTTGACGGATGCCACATAAAACCAAGATTAGTGGTTAGAGACCAGTCGCTTCGCTGAACTCTTCTTTGCTTTAAACTCGACTGTTCTACATGCTTACCGATATATTTCTGCGGTGGTAAGGACAGTGGGACTCTCTCCATCTTCGGTGTGAGGGTCATTCCTGAGGCGCTGCTGATGTCAGAGAAGTTCTCCCACTGGGCTTCGGGCAGGGTGTGGTTGCGGATGGTCACGTCAAACTGAGGGGGCGGCGGTGGCACCTGAGGGGGGATTACACTATAAGTATGTATACACATGTACAGATACACCTATACGTTCTGTGGGGCTAGACAAGTTGCCATCGTTCACGAACGCTAGCGTTAGGTGATCACTGGCGACATCTGGCGACATGTGTTGTCATTGAAAAATGTATACTGACACGCTAAAAACTGATTGTCTAGCCTATTTAATTTTGACAGCGCTAAGTGACAGGTGATCACCAAAGTGATCGCTTAACGCTAGCGTTCGTGAACGATGGCAACTTGTCTAGCCCCACTAAATCGACAATTTTGGTAAAATGAGCATGCATATTGATTGATCTTAACAAATTGTGAAAAAGCCTTTGTTTGATTTAACACGTAATCAAAAATAAAACAAGGTGGACAGTTAATTGTTGCCAATTTCGTACATTTTGCAAGTTTTCGAAAACAGTTTACTTTAGTTTTTAGTTTATATTGTCAAGAACCTTAGGCCAATATAAGAAACCCTAACTTTAGCAAAGCCGTACCTGTTTGTATTCGGTAACCAATCGTTTATGCCGCTCGATATCTTCAATAGTCTTCTTCTCGGTGATGGTGCGTAAGAACACATCGTCTACCACATGTGAAGTGATCTCCGGTTTCCTGGCCGGCAGGATCGGTGTCTCAGGAATCGGCTCCAGGCTCTCCATGAGGACCTCGTGTTCCTCCGTCTCTAGACGCTGGCTCATCATTGGAGGAGGTGGTGGCGGCTTCTAAAGTGATAAAACCCAGTTAGTATATCAGTCAGAACAAATTTGTAACAAATATCAAAAAAGTTGAACAAGCAAGCTGAACTATAGCTCAATCAGGGTGTTGAGTATTACTTGAAACTTGAATGTAATATTAAAAGCTTAACTGATAAAGGCGACAGTGAGTGGCTACGGATATCCACTGTCTTAACGTAGACCCTTTAAGTATGCACTTGTTAGATGGATTTCAATGATATTTATGATTATGCATTTATATGTTTAAACCCGAGGGTACCGTCCGTAACCCTACCTGATCGAATACCAGCAGAATACGGACACGTAATTCAGCAGGACAGACCAAACTGAGCTGAGGAGTGAGAAAGACAAAGCATTTCTTTTTGTACTTATCGTAATGCTGGTACCTAATGACATTAGTTCGAAGATTGTTTTATTTATAATTATACGGCACGTTGCCGGATTCTACCTAGACAGCTCCACTTTTTAAAACATCGTCTTGTCCTTCTACTTGTTCATCTAGGAGTAGTATTTGATCAGGTAGCGTTACCGACAGCCTCTAGGTCTATTATTATCTAGTGAATATCGAAATGATCTCACCTTAATATGGAACATCCTGGCATGGGATCTGTCAGTAACTTCGGTGACGGAGTGCGTGTCAGTCATTTCCGTGTTGAGTGACACGATGGAACGCGGCCGACGCGACCACTCCTGATTAGTTGTGATTGGTTAAAAATGGAAATGGGATGCTGTGATTGGTGGGTGGAAGTTCATGTGTTTCTCAAACCAGCCAATAACACTTGTAGTTAAAGTCGAATCGTTATTTTTGACTATTTCTAGTTACAAATGGTATACAAATGGAATGTCAAATTAGATGTAAGTTAATTTTGAATGTGTCAGTTAATTTTATGAACATAGACGTTAAAAACAGTTTTGATATACATACAGTGATGATCCGAACCATACCTATACGTAGACGCCTTTTTTAACTCCTAAGTAGCACCCTAGTACTAGGTAGCATTTAAGCAGGCAAATTTCCTACTTATGAAAGCAAGCGCACATTACATTTAATGTAATACTCGCTTGACTGCTTCAAAATTATGGTTAAGATATTTGTATACATAGAAAACAAGTTAAATAATGTCATTTTTATCGACGTAAAACTTTGGACATGATGTCATCATCGTAAAGATGGCAAAGGAATGGTTTTTCACTTTCGTCATAACTCTTTGGACGATTGATGCTTACTGTACATGGATGATGATAGTTCAATGTACTAAAAACTTGTGAGTCTCAACAGATACTTTCAACGGCAACCAAACACCTCTGGTAATTTCTAATCCCCTGGTACCTGTCTCTCCCGGCTGACCTGCGAGTAAAGGGCGGCGGGGCGGGGCGGACGAGCTGGAGGAGGCAGGTAGGCCTGCCTCGCTGGCAGTGGTAGAGCCACCGGCGATACGGTACGAAGAGACTCCTGGCGTTCATGTTCCTCTAGTAACATGGTGTGCCTGGTACGATAAATAAGTTGGTTATTTTCATGAATAGACTGGTCGTACGGGAAAGGACATCAACGGATTATATCCTGCTTGCGTTTACCGCCAGGCCAGTACGTGGTAAATAATTATTCAGTTATAATTATTGACAGCGATAAAGTAACATACTAACATACCCGTAACATTTAAGCCGGAATTACACTGCGGTGTATGCTACGCTCACATAGGTACGCTGCACACGTGAGCCTTGTGACTCCATTGGTCTGGTAGAAGTAATTATCTACCTACATTTTGATATAAAGCTAGTTCATGCGGCATGTTCATGTTATGTTCATGCCGCATTCATGTTATGGAATTCCGGATTAAATTCGCCGTACTTTGCAGATGTCTTTGGCGTTTGAGTTGACTTTTGTAAGTATTTAAAAAGGCGATTGAAAAGTAACTGACCCTGAGTTTGTGACAGTTTTCATTGCTTAGACATTTCTTGAAAGGAGCATCTCACTTGAGATCTGTTTTCATAGGTCTAGGAAAGAAGCAATCAAAAATTGCTTCCGTATCTCTTTCTGTGATGTAAGGGGCATTACACAACAAACACCGCTGCGTTTATATGAGACGTTTAATTCTCACCTAATGCTTCCTCCGTCTGTCTCAGTGACTGTGATGGTCGACGGCGGCGACGGCGGCACGGGTGGGCGTTGCACGCGGACTCGCACGTCAAACGCCGGCGGGACCGCTGCGTGCATTCGTGCGTTAGAGGCGCTAGTTTCGTGCGCTTCGCCGTATTCTGTTAGTCGATTAGTGGGTTAAATGGTGATTATTATAATGTTTTTAGAAATGGTAATGGCGACGAAGGCCCATGTCTTAATTTTATTCACATGTCAGTGCACTTGTCAACTCACCATTCGAAATATTTTATTTACGTTGCGAATTTGACAAGATCATAGATTATTTATAAGTCGTTTCAATATGTAGAATAACTTAATGCGGTGTTATAATATAATTTTCCTTGGTTAAAATCTGTTCTTTTGTAAAAAATAAATGTTACTCAAATTGCAGGGTATCACAGAAGTATACCTAATTAAAATAATTTTAGTGTGGGAACATTTTAGTCAGGTGATTTTTACAAGTTTATTGATTATTAATGATATTCATTACAAACAAAACACAGAAACACACCATTTACGAAATGACAAAAACATGAAAATACAATATCAATGTAAAACAAGAAATAAGAAACCTATTTATAATGATTCTGGAGAAGTTAGGTAGATAACTTTATGAACCAGATTATGGTGTTAAAAGTATTTTTGATGTAAAAACTTCTGTCAGGAGGATCTAAACCAAACCGCGTGTAAACAACACCTATAGCTTTGTCAATATCAACCTATTCGCTTAAAATGGTAGCTCTTGTTTGTACAATATATGTATTGCACAATAGTTTAGTTTATTCTTCGATTTTGAGAAGGTTTTATTTCCACCCTTTGTTTTTATGTAGTCACCATCTGCTAAAAAAATCCAACTTATCAGTCGGAACTCTGTTCGACACCATTATAAAATCAACTCTTGCACATCATAAATGTATACTTCAAGGTTCACACGTATGAATATGTATACCAAACTTCCGCTCTTTCCAACCAGAGGAGCTCGATAAAAATCAAACGTAAAATTAAGCAATGAAAATATTTTGCAAATGAGCAGTTCTAAATTTTTACGACGTTCTTAATTCCGCTACTTAATTGTTCTATTACGATACCGATTTTTTCAGTAAGTAATTAATAATATTATTATGATATGACATTTTGTCGGTTATTAAAGTTCTATTCATCATGAAGTTTTTTTTTAATTTATTTGATTTGACTTTTTTAGAAGTTATGAAACAATTTCAATTATTCTGTCTAATGTTATGTCTTACCTTCACTCTGATACGACTCGTCGATCATGAAGGCCTGGTTGGTGTGAGCGTGCTCAGCCTCACTCGGCGTTTCGGACGGGTAATCAGACGGGATCGTGTCTGATGCGACGCTTGCGCTTTCGGCCTCGGCAGCAAGTGGGTACGCGGGGTGAGCGCGGGGTATCTTCACTTCTGTGGTGAAGAAGACGTATTTACAGATTAAGTCGTTCCGTAGTGACGGTTTTCATACACAAGTTTGAAAAACGAACGAGTTACATACATACATACATACATTAAATCACGCCTGTTTCCCAGAGGGGTAGGCAGAGACCACTTCTTTCCATTTGCTACGATCTTGACGAACGAGTTAATTATCTTTATAATTTCTCTTAGTTATGGCGAATAGTATAACTAAGCCAGAGATTGCTATGCCGTTTTTAATGGCATGGACAGGGCAAAAAAGCGCACATGTCATTCGATGATTAGTAGGATCTCAAACCAATAAGTACCGTTTAACGGGGTGAGTAGGGATTAAGGGATGAGTAGGGGCACAACCTAAAATTAAGCATTATGTTACTAATTATAGGACAAACTATTTCCAATAGACGTAAGGTGATTGTATATTTAATACTTGTTCTTATTTGTAACAAGTTATAAATTAATTTAGTTTGTGTAACTACTCACCCCGTTTTACTGTACTGTAATTGCAATCTTATGACTGTAAACTCGTTTGTATTTGGTTAAAAAAACAAAAAAAATCGTGATATAACAGAAGAAATTTATCGACAATGTTCTTCGACCACAACATCGTAATTTAAATATTCAACGCAGTTTAACGGCATTCTTTCTTTTCCTATACGTGGTAATGAGGTTTACATACCCTGAATGCTTTCTCTGCTGACAATAGAAGCCGAGGAGTCGTCAATGAGCCTTCTTGGAGCTGGTAGGGCGCGTCTCCTCAAGCATAGGTATGACACTCCTAGACCGAGCAGAAGCAGCGTCAGGAACAGGATGGCGCAGATTATCATCAGGATATGGGTCCCGGCGAGAGGAGCGTGGGCCGGCAGTATACCTGGTTCAGGACTGGAAACACAGGATTTTTTTACTATAATCCGTACTTTGACCAGGTTATCAACTTAAATATAAATGTTACCACAATACAGTGAGCGCTGTTTGTATCGTATTCTTTTATACAAACAATATTTTGGATCAAGAAATACACAAATCAAGTTGTCATCTCCGCGACAGATCGATTTCAACCTTGGCGCACCAGGTACTCGTATTTAATACAGTTAATATTGATAACAGATGGACAAATGGACAACAAAGTCGTATTAAAATATATTTCATACTATAGTTCCGATGGTAAGAGACATAGTATCTTGACAGTATACCGTGCACTTGACAGATCATATAACTAGATACGGCGTGCCTATACTGAAACATCGATTTATATCAGGCAACAACAATTATCCGCTTCTTGGTTTTTTACCTTAGAGAAGACAAGCACGCATGCTATTTCATTGTACCAAAGTGAAATCTAAAGCCCATTGAAATTTGCAATAACAAAATTGTTACATGCATTGCTAATCCCTTTGTTGTAAGATGGTACCTCTATTGATGGACCCTGTTCAAAATATCACCCACAAAAAAGTGGTATTTATTGCTGTATATAAGGACGTTTATCGATGTCTAGAACCAATAATATGACCCTTGGTTATACACATTCGGAAAAAATGTCTCTCCTGTGGTCAATAGTTAAAGGCTAGTGTGCATATAAGTTGCTTTTTTATTTGATAGGACTAAAGTAGACCTGACACCGTTTATGCGAATGTGAGTTCAGCCAGAAAATTAAGCTTTAAAAACGTTTACTTTGGGTATATCCACAGAAAAGACGGTAACCTAAATTTGTGCATGACCCACAAGCCTAAAGTTTAGTTTGGGACTTTGGGCTGTATCAATTAGTATGATTGGCATCTGATACAGCTGTAGTACTCGTAAATAATCATAATAATATTATCTCGTCGAGTATTAAAACTCGAGTGTTTCATATTAAAACTAAATCTTCCGACAGTACTTTATGACACGGAGAACTTAAACGAGCACAACAGCCACCTGATGCTACCTGTCTTTGTTGAATCTGAAGTCCATAGACGTTTTATCGTTCATTGAATACAAAACGGACACAATCCGAAATGAGTCAGTGTTGCATTTTAAAATTAGAGGCGGTTGGAATACGATTTTTAATGGAAGAGCAAATTATTTTGGAATGTGTCCGTTTTGTATTCAATGAGCGTTATGTCGATCTACTTACATATTGATCAAAGGATTCCAGACGGGTTTAGGGACCAGTGGTGGTGGGTAACGGCATACGATAGTGATGACCTCATCGCCGTCCATCTCTAGACTGGGGTGGAATCTGACTACGATGTTGTTGGTGAACACTCGCAGAGGATCCTGGAATACATTGGTGATGGTGTTGCCATAAAGGTGAAAAAAACCAGTCAATGACGAATGGTTCCCTATGGAATCCGTCCGTCGAAGTGACACAAATGTACTAAGATGACGAGATTTTTAACAAAGTATCCGCCAAGAGTCCAACCTGAGGCCCTAGACAAGCTGCATTCGGCGTTCGTTGTCGTTATAAAAATGGATTGGCGTAAGCTAGCGGTGTAAGCGGTGGTGTCAAGCGTTTACGTCAATTCCGTAAATTTTTCAGTTTTAGATTTTTTTTACGTTAGTTTTAAGCAACTTGTTTAGGTCCTCTGGTCCACGGCTAGACTTTAAACGGATGAAAAGCACGCATTGGACTAGCACCAACAACTGCAGAATTCGATAGCTGTCTTATTCTTAATTTACTAGAGAAACATAACGCATGGTTTCTAGCGCAAGAACGCAAGTAACAGTAAGACAACAGTTCGGTAACTACAATTGTATTGTCATATAATTTACTTTAGATCAAGTCTTGCTAGAAAAATACGCTAGAGTAACATTAATCCTTAGATTAATGTTACATTACATAAGTCGAAATAGAATCAAAACATTCAATAGGGACCATTATATACAAACGTTCGCTTTGAAGCTTTAACTGAAGTGCAAAGGGTGAAACCATAATTATTAACCTAAAGAGGCTATAGGTACAAGTTGTATTGCACGTTAACGATTGCAGAAAGCAAGGAATATTGTAAAAGGTTGAGGTTGATAGCATTTCCAAACACTTAGATATTAGGTCTTTACCTATGAAATTGACGTTTTATATGGAGAATTTTATGAAAACGATGGTTTTCATACGTTTAATTTCGCAGATTATTTATTAAAGTCAAATGCAAACCAAACAACATTCTGTCAGGAATATTGGGCACTTCTAAGCTATATTATACGTATCTTAATTACTTAAAAATAGTTAGCTTCATAAAACTCTGCGTAATTGAAACAATGAACTCGCAGCCCATAAAAACACACACAAGCGACACTGTTTACAATAAACACATAATTAAAACAGATTTTCATCTGTGCCGTACGTTGCGTCAATAAGGGAACTACTCAGGACGATGATGAGTAGACCCCGCTATCGGAGCTGCAAAATGGTAGCTGTCAAGTTCATAGGGACAGGTAACAAATATTTTGAAATATATGTCGATAATAGGTACTATACGTCGATAATTATAGCTACATGCCAATATTTTTCTTTACTATAATGAGAGTCTAGAACTTTAATCAAACGTGTTTATTTTTTTAAACGGGACTATAATGACGTTGACTATTTCTTGACGTAAAATAATTTATTATTGGTATAAGTGGCCAGTATTATACCTCTATTGAAAAGGTTTATCTCAAGAGCGTTCATGTAATGCCCTGCAACCCGAAACATTAGACAAGTAAAATAGCAACCATAGTGTTTTTGTTGTACTGATAATGGTTTACATTTCTGAAGACAATGATTATCATATATCGCAAAAACAACATTTTAATGGCATAATTACATATAAAACTAATTCTACAGAATAAGTAAATACTTTTTACAATCACAAATATTTTTAACCCGTCCGCGTCTCTAAGAACTTGACAGCTACCATTTTGCACCTTCTTTGGGGGGTCTAACGATGAGGCAAGCCACGGCGCTGATTTTCAGTGAAGGCTCGTTACGGCAGTTCAACGAGCATCTTCCCTTGCCCACTGCCTCGTGAGTTTTGCTGACCTATTACGGTACCTATTTATAATGTTGATTTTAGTGAGGAAAATAATTGTCTTTGGTTTTGCATTAGAGAAACATCCAATTTTCAGACACATTAATACATATTCGCACATAGATTCATTTCAAACACTGTTCAATCTCAACCCTTTCCTCGGTTTCATGTAGTCAGGTAAAAATATTATAACTCTAGGTTTAACGTTCAAATTCGAAAGCACATAAATAAATGTCGCATAGCAAAAAGCAGCACAATACTGCAATACATAAACATATTAATATTTAAAGGGAATCGCTTATTCAGCAGGATTAAATTTAACTCACATTTTTTATGCCAAAGAAACTGGGTTCAGATTCTATCTTACTATGTAAAACCATATCGCCTTTGACATGTTATTTTATTGTCAACGTTACAATAGCTCATTTACTTGACATTAATAGCGGCTGAATTAAAACCAATGCGATAACACGACGAAGTCAATATGGTTTTACCTAGTAGAATAATAGAGGGTTTGTAGTTTACTGATAATACAATACATTATGGAAAGTTTTAATTTCCACGGTGAATCATAACCAACAAGAGCTATACATATTGATCTTCCACTCTATTCATAAACGCACAATAAACTATTTTAGTTAAAGTATTCTTGGTCTCTGTCTGTCAAATTTAAATATCACAGTGATAGATAAGGACCACATTTTAAGCACACTTTAGTTATTGCACGAGTCTTAGGGGCGGCTTGAATAGAAACCAGTCTGGTTGGCCTCTCAAGAAAGATCAAATTACAATCAAGTAGTCTCAAGACGAACCTTTGTAAGTACGAGTACATCACATTAATAACAATATTGTAATATTTATATTTTTGTGCAATAAACAGTCTACATAAATAAATGTCACGCCGTAGATAACTGTCATTACTGTCGAGTCTTGAGATGGGCATCTTAGGGCCGTATTAATAAACTCATCTTGGCTGAAAGCCCGTCACAAGATACATCAAAGTAAACGTCAAACCATAGAACACTGTCATTTTTGACGCATCTCGAGACGAGCATTAGAGTTGAGAATTAATACGGCCCTTAATCAACATCCGTCTAATAATACGGTAAAAATGTAGCTGACGATTTTATCTGATCATGATCATAATTTTAAGTGGTGTATAGGTATAAAACTTAAGTAAAAGATCTCTTGCATGTAGTTGTAACACATCTGTATAGACCGTTCGACATTCTATATTTGAAATTTGACGTAAGTTCTATACTAATTTTGTACACAACTACATGCAAGAGTTCCTTTACTTAAGTTTAACCTATACCAAGTTGTCTAAGGTTAACAAAGCCATAGTAAAATGCAGTTGTGGAGTATGCTGAAGAAATTCTCAAAGCGCAGTTATGCAATATATGTACCTGTCTGGTCCCGCATCCTTTCAGTGGCAGCTCCAACTTGTAGGAGGTCGCTCCCTTGCCAACAACCTGGCAAGCGGAGTGGCGGTCAAAATCTGCATACGCGATGCCATAGAATTTCTCGTTAAATTTCATATCAATCTGAAAAAAAAAAATTCGTATGTTAATTTCCGGGTAGTAGGACCTTGTGCAGGGTTCGTCCGGATCGCTACCACCATCTTATCCATTAACCTACCGCCAAACAGCAGTGTTCGCATTGTTGTGTTCCAGTTTAGGGAAAAGACAGCCGATGAAATGACTGGCATAGAGGCATTCCATCTTAGTCCTCAGGGTTGGCAACGCATTTGCAGTCTTAGGATTACGTTGCAGTCTTGTAAATGCGAATGTCTATGGGTCACAGTTTCCATTTACCATCAGGTGGCCTGTGTGCTCGTTTATCTTCTCTATGCCATACAAAGAAAAATACAGGCGGATGGCCTTAATAATAACGGGGCAAAGTAGTGTGGCAGACATTGAAAGGGCATTTACTCTACAAACGACAAACATGGACGTGATACGTCGGTAATCTTACAATACCGCGTCAGTAAAAAAAACAATGAGTAGCAAAATGTACCTTACTGACTTAACAAGCCTAAAAAATATTGAATATGAAATAGCAACCAACAGTATAAAAGGACAACCCAAATAACAACTTTTCGCAAGCGACGGAAGATAGCGCTAATAATCGCGTTTTTACACCCATTTTCCCTTAGATCTTGAAACTTGTTTACGTAGTGTATAAATACCTCTTTTATCTACATTAAATTCTACTGACAGTAAGCCAACTAATCGTAATAATGAAGTTTCAATATTACCAAGTCAATTTGTCAATTTGTCAATTAACTTTAGCACCTACAGGACGTTCTTTGCTTTATCTACACTTTCTAATTTCAGGTTGCCGAATTATTAAAAAAATATGTACCTTGTCCATAACTGGAATATTTAACTTTTAACACAAACATCTGCACCGAACTGAAACTTTTTTACACTCTTTTAACTTCTTTCGCGTTGAATTCGGTTATTTACAAATTGACGTAGTCCCAAGCTAAAAAACTATTGTTAGTAAAAAAGGACATCAACCCATAGTTCAAGTTGTGTGAAACACGCGGCGCGAGATGGCGCTAGTTGAACGGGATTTCTCCCCTATTTTGTCAAATTGTGAATTAACCTTAGTATGTATGCATATGGCGTTACGGACTTTTTTACATAACTTATGAAATTCTACAACTCTTCCAAACAAAGCAATTCTTATTTTCTTATTGTTGAGGCGGTGTTCGCTTACCTCGTCTTTACTACACGCAATAAGAAATATTGGTAATTTTTACCGCTTCTATAAAAACTGATTCATGTAACAAACATTTAAAAAAGTCATTTTTCGAATAGCTGTAAAAATAAACAAGACATAAGCCGACAAAGGTTTGTTTCTGTATCTTTCTAGCTAAACAAAATTTAGCATGTCATGGTGTTTATATGGCCGATCTGTTACATGACGCCACAGTGCATATCGGATGTCTCTGTCTACAGGAGGCTATAAAGGAACAGGGGGGTTATTATGACATAGCTATGCAGTTAATTTTACGGTCAGCGTAAAGGACGGAGCTATGGCAGTTACATAACTCTGTCCTTTTCTCTCAGCGTAAAATGAATGGTACAGATAGGTCATAATAACCCCACAGACAAACTCAACACGTGAAACTCTAAATAGTAAATGCGCTGCATTAAATTTTACTTTCTTTTTTCCAGTCAAGCCATACAAAAGTTGCCCAATAAGTTGCAACGCGTTAAAATCAAGCGCAAACAAGACAGTTACCTGGATCCGTTAGCTGCCCGTTAATCTACGGCTGTTTAACTGGAAGGTTCAACTTATTTGACTCTATTTTTACATTGCGATGTTAAAGTTTTTACGCCACTGCTCAAGATTTCTTTAAAAAAATGTATCCGCTCACGTGCTTTGTGCAAACAGAGTTGCGAGTGATAGCCCTTATTTGCTTATAAAGGTCGATCTTTGCACGAGAACTCAAGTCGGTATTGAACGGACTGTACGACGTTTCAAAAGCAATCTGCTTTTACCGAATAGAATAGAGATCGTTAGAGTACGGCTTGGGATCGTAGAAAATAATATCAAATAAGTTATTCAGTAAAAAGGCTTCCTCAATAATAACGTTTTACAGACCAACTTTTTGTTGCCCACTGTTCTTTTTTCCACAGTCATCAAGGTACACGTCAAGGTGATTCTAACGACACGACGACACAAATTTAAAGACACCTCATAATATATTCAAATCCATCAAGCCTTTTAGGTCGAAGAGCGTCCGAAAGTAATAGACATACCGTGAAACGGGGTGAGTAGGGTTTCAGGGGTGAGTAGAGACACAACCTAAAATAAGTCATAACTTGTTACAATAAGAGCAAATATTAAATGGAAAATAAGGTTACGTCTATTGGAAATAATTTCAGTCTTAGAATTAGTAACATTATATGCTTTTTTTTTAGGTTGTGTTCCTATTCACCCCTTAATCCCTATTCACCCCGTTTTACGCTCAAAGTACATAATCCTCCTTATACGCAATCGGGTAAAACGTCAGCACCAACCTGCATGGAGCCTGCAGCGCAGTTCAACGCTGCCTTCGTCCTGTTCAAGAAGATGACTGGACTCAAGTCATCCAGCTTTGTAACCTGGAACAAACAGTTGAAGTAAATGAAAACACCTATACTCCATACCATAGGACTTGCCTTATTTAGTAAACACTTTTATAACCTCAAAAAAAAAATGGAACCGTTCGTTTGACCCGTTTTTAATCAGGTTTTTTTTAATAATCTTATCTTGATCGACTGCATTTTACAATAAAAAGATCCAACACTGCCAAAACCCTCCTTACCGCAGGTAAAACATACAAGCATCATATACGTATACAAATGTTTGTATGAAATTCCAAAGTCTCGTTTGTTTGAACCGCCGCCAGAGGGCACCGCTTAATTCTATATTTAGCCTCACAACAAGCGAATAAATCTAAAACAGTAATTATTCCTCGGGGCTCTGCGTGAGCGCATTGCGTGGGACGACACGACATTTTAGATCCAAATAAATACAGTGAAATCGTCCGTGAAATTACCATTAAATTCTTTGACATTTTTAAAGAACACGACGTTAATTTATCCCGCTGCTTAAATAGACTTGTATTATTCATGATGAAGTCGTAATTTTTTGAGTTGTGAGATGTGTAGTTTCGCTTGTGGTTTAAATAATGATACCCTCACTTGTCATAGTTTGAAGACTTTAATGGCTTCTGGTTGCGGCCATATTGAATTTGATTATTGTCATAGTAGTAGTAGTAGTAGTAGTCATTTATTTCATATTGGAAATTACATTAGTATATGTCGCATACGTAATTAATTCACAAGAAGATCGTCAGTGTAAAATAATAAAAAAATCTTCATCAAATCATTTAATTTCAATGTGTACAAAAGTACTAATAATAATGAAACAAAATAAAAACAGTAAAAACAAATAAAAGCCTATATTCTACAGTCATAAAATGTGAAGAACATTAATTAAATATCGTTAATGACACCGACAAGATTAAGACAAATCGATTGACATAAGAAATATCAAAATCGGTCCACGCGTTTAGTTTCTGGAGCGCCGGAAAGAAACAAACATACATTACATACTTATATAGGTGATAGACACATCACCCTCCTCCTTCGGCAGACGGGTAAAAAGACCTGAAAATATTCATATAATCTACCCATTTCTACTATAAAACCATATGTTTCCAGATTTATAACCTTATTGCATTGACAATGGAAACAAACCAAAACATCGTTAAATTAAACTGCAGTCCAGTTAGCAACAAAATGTTACCTTTAGCAACAAAGTCGAATAACGACTGGGTATTGTATACTATTATAAGCTTACGTTGTCATAAAAAGAGTAGTCAAAAAGGACTAATTGATTTGTTAAACTTTTTTTCCTGTTTGTAAAAGCGCGTTGGTCGCGCTCTTATAAGCGAAAGCGATAATTCATTGGTTAAAATTTACACTAGGCAAGAGTATGTCCTACCATGCTTAGTGTTAGGTTAAAATTTTGAAGAAACTTTGTTTTAACAAATACCTATGTTGGTGTTTTTATTCGATAGTAATCTGTGTAAAAAACAAAAACATGCGTGACTACAGCAATCTTAAAATAACACAATATTACTTGACTCTACAAACTTGCTGCTGCCATCGAAAGTATTCTGTTTCACACAACATTGAACCAACACATTGAAAAAAAAACAGAGGCTGTTAGCTGAATTGGTAACTTTGTCAACGGGACATTGTGGTTGTATCTAGGTTGGATTAAGATAATAAAAAGTAAACACGCCGGAATTGATTGTAACGGAAAACGAAAACATCGAATACAGGCCATGATTTACCATATTTTGGTTCAATTTACAATAGCCGAGTAACGCCCAACGTCCTAAATTTAGGACATTTTGTCAAAGTGACTTTTGACTTTAGTTTACCGACCCAAGATTGTTTTTCAATCTAACGAAATTTGATGTGGGCCTTACGAGGATAGTACATTGTAACCGAGGGTAGAAAGTACGCGATTTATGGACGAGTCATATAGAGTCCATAAAAGCGTAGTTTCTACCCTCGAAAATAATGTATGAGTCCATAAGTTTAACTATATATATATAATTTTCTCAACTTACTTCAAGGAAATAAAACATTTTTATATTAATTATTTACATAATTAGCACGACACAGGCCAAGATTTTTTTGTACGAACTCGGCCTGTCCAAAAAGTGTGTTCAACTCCAAACCAGGCCAAAAATGTTCATATTTCCAAGCAGTAGGTATTGAAAAAAGCATATTAATTTACAAAATAGGTTTAGTAGTGGCAGGACCTTATGCACGGCCCGTTTGGATTGCTACCACCAACTCATTGTTTAACCTACCGCCAAGCAGCACTATTCGCATTGTGTTCCTGGTGCGGGGATAAGACAACCGGTGAAATAGCTTAGAGGAATTCCATCTTAGTCCTCAAGGTTGGCAACGTCAATGCGGTTTTAGGATAGCAGTTTTTGTAGTCTTGTGATTCCAAATGTCTATGGGTCACAGATCCCAGTCATAACCTATGCACATCTGCATGCAAAAAAGAAAGATGAAGACATACCTTGCCATCGAGCACGGTCTGATCCGGCAGGTCCTGTGTTTCCGGGTACAGCACGCTATTGGCCTGCGTGTCATAGTTAGACTGCGCTTGGGCACCCAGCGCGCATGCCAGGATGAAGAAAAGCAGTGCCATCTTGGAATTCTGTGAACAAACAATTAGGTGAGTACATGGTTTCGTTTAGATTGGATGAGGGAAGCTCAATATGTCGCTCATTGAATACAAAACGGACACATTCCAAAATAATTTGCTCTTCCATTAAAAATCGTATTCCAACCGCTTCTAAATTTAAAATGCAACACTGACTCATTTCGAATTGTGTCCATTTTGTATTCAATGAACGATGTGGTTGCTGATCTTCTTAACCAAGAAACGACATCTCCTACAAAACATGGAGCCTAGACCAGATTTTTTGATTGGAAACCGTAAGTTTTTTAAGAAAACCGCTAAATTGCTCCTGGCGTCAGGAAGATATTTTTTTGCATAAATTGTAGTTTATTACTCCAAAAGTAATAACAATAAGAAAAATCTAAAATTGTGTGTATGAGTACGCAACAAAGACACCTTTATAATAGTTTGAGATGTACATGCCATACACAAATAGTTCCGAATTAATAAAAAAAATCTTAAACAAGTGACTAAACTTTTGTAATTACGGCTCTTTAACACCATTTTTTTTACTTTGCTGACGAAAGCAAGAGCAACGTGCGGGCGAAGTTGCAGGCAGAAGCTAGAATTGTTATAAAATACCGTAAATCGGGGTGAGTAGGGTAACCTACCTCTAAAATGAAGCATATCTCACTAATTATTTCCAATAGACGTAACGTTATTATCCATTTAATACGTGTTCTTATTTGAAACAAGTAATAACTCACCCCGCTTTACAGTAATAAAAACTAGGTCAGGCTTAGTTACATCAACAAACAAAATATAACTCTGCGCTAACAGCTAAACCACCACATGATTGCAAGTTTCTAAAGAAAGCACTGTTGCGCCGTTCCCAGGGTTTTTATTAGTTTTCTACTGGCAGTACGTTCCGTGCTACGACGACTGATTTCTATTGAAGATTGACTTCATATGGCGTTAAGAAATTTGATGCGCCATCACTTTGTAAAGATGTATTGAAATGGTGCCGAATATCACCATACTTGATAGTATCTATAAAAAAGTTTGGCAAAAAGACACGTTACCTCGTAACTATTATGGACTTTTTTTTTGTCTATTTTATTCTAATTTCTAAGTTCATTAAAGTGTTATGTTCGCCTGCGCAGATGGAGTTCAGTTGATGACGAGCTCGTATCTTGTTACCATGTGTGAAGTCAAATTATTTATTTATTTATAGAAGTATCATTTTCATAGTGAAGCAGAATATCGAAGGATAACTCTTATTTAATGATTCTGACCGACTAAGGCACAACGTGTACGTTATTTTGTACTAATAATTTAAGAAGGTTAACCAGTACCTAAATATTCCTGTCCTGCGAGCTTATTACGTATGGTTGTGTTTATCGTGTGACTAATTGTGGATAAAGCATCCGTCACTCTCGTACTTATACGTGTATCTGTTGCAAAAAGTGACAGATGCTTTATCCACATTTTGTCACGCGATAAACGCTGGTGACTTATTTTCTTTCCAGTTCCAACGCGACAACCATTTTCACTAACACCGCGACACAATGTAGTTTTCTTTGCACTATAGCTGCAAATTCTGCAATGTTTATAAAAGTATTGTATATGCGTGCTGTCAACCTTGGCATAGTGAAAGGACAAGCAGACGTCCTTGCAAAGCCAGTTCCGTTGTTAATATTTAATCGACATGTCATTGTACACTAAACATAAATGAAAGTAAGAGAATATTACGAGTAAGTTAACTATGAGTCATGGTGATAACTAGCTAGGGGTTGGAATAGGTAGTGCTTATTAACCTAAACTTGACATGTTCATTCATGTGTGAGTGAGATGGGAATAGGTTACTGAATGAAAATGCATCAAGTTTAAGTTAATAAACACTACCTATTCCGACCCCTGGTGATAACTGAGCGAAAGATCAACCGATATGTGGCCGAAAAACTAAGTGCCCGCGTATTGTTTCATCAGTAGTTAAGACCGCACCGAGCGTACGCCGGATGTACAGTGGCGCTCTCATTTCTATTATTGTGTTTTCTAATAAACTAAAGTATTTTCTTGAAATTGGTCGGTAGGTTTTTGTACTACAAATGAAAACACAACTTATAGGGTATATCACATAGTTTAATAACAATTCACCTTCGAGTTATCAACTTTACGGAAAAAAGTGGCCACCTTTTCCAATTAAGCTGACTACTCAAAGGGTAATTATTATTAAAGTGTGTCACATATCCCATAAATTGTGTTTTACTTGTGCTAAAAAAACGTATCGTCTGATTGCAAGGAAATTCTTTAGTTCAGTAGAAAACACACTAAAAGTAATGATGGCGCCACTGGACGCTCGACGTTTGCTCGGTGCAGTCTTAACTCAACTAATTTTAAAATTCAAAAATGGAATTGACAATTTGATACATTTCCTTGATAATTAGTTACGGGTTTTGACGATTAGTTCGTTTAACTACTGATCAAATAACAGGCCCTAAGAGCCACTTGCACCAAACTTAACACTGGGTTAAGGGACTAACTCGAGTTAAAATGCCAGTTTTCATATGAATCCGACGTTTAATAATTCGAGTTAGTGTTTTATCCCAGTGTTAAATTTCAGTTTAATGTAACAGGACTTGGAAACGTTTCGAAAAATACAGGTTAATAATTATGGTTCATAACCAGAGTTGTCTAAATGTTCACTCAGAGCGGAATTGATTTGCAAGCGTTATGATTGCTGGGATTACCTATTATTTAAGGTGGTATTTTTTGTTGTACCTTAAAGCTGGGCAAGTGAAAATATAACTAAATAGCTAGGTAGCTAATATGGTAGAATAGACAAAAAATCATTTGCGATGCGAAATTAACCGTCAATTCGAATAGGAACAGTTTTATTTTGATCTTTGATCAGAACCGAAATAATATCGATTCTGTTCCGAGCGGAATCGAAATGAAAATGCTCTATTTGAAACGTATGGCGCTCCTGACCAGCTGATTAGTAAAATAATCAGGTTTCCGAGCACTGGTAACAAAAAGCAAACTTTTAATGTCGGGCTGTTCCTACAGAGCCAGGATTGAATGCCGGCAATAAGTTTTTAAGATCTGAGATCTATGTGTACTGATACTTGTCACTTTAAGGGATCCGTACCAACCGATGTCTGTCTGTCCGCCTGTCCGTCAGTCTGGCAAATCCATCCAAACTATTTTGGAATTTGGAAGCTATAGTATGTGTCATAGGCCTCATCATTAAAAAAAATAATTAACAATACTGTTAATATATAAATTAGTATGAATCTTTCGATGATCGTCTCTAAACTGCACATTATATGGTTCAAAAAGATTATTGCCTAAAATGTAAGGATATTCACGTATCATCCATGTATCATTTACATTATATGCCAGTGCAAAACTGAAAACTACCAGCTTGCTTTTGCTGCTGACTGTACCAGATAAGGTCAAGGATCAGCACTCGCGCCGCGGGCCGTAAAACTTCCTAATTAATGCCGTGGCACACTAACGTGTGGTACAGACGATGACATCAAAGCTATACTAACAAATAAATAAAAAAAATATGTTACGATCTGAGGATACCTGTGTGGAAACCAGAAATCTATAATATTTATTTATTATATTTATATGGTATAGTAACAAATAAAATAAAGTGTTATGTAAGTTTTCTGCAACACCCGTACATAAACCATTTTTGTATACATTATAACTTTTCGTGATAAATTATTTATCTAATGGTGAAAATTGCCTTGAAATCCGTTTCGTGGTTTAGGAGGAATTAGAGAGTATACAGGCAGACTCAAATCAACTCGTACAGAAATGCCAGTAGCATAAAAGAATTTTGAACTATATTTGTATGCAATTAAGTTGATATATTCTTTGGAAGCTGCTCTTTTTTGTGCCTGATCGCACTTGACAAACAAACATTTTTACCAAAAAAAATACTCCCAAAAATAAATTGCAAGAATAGCTGAGCAGTTATTTATGCATCAAATCAAGTAAGTAGATATTTTTTTGCGTAGCGTATGTGAAGTGAAGTGATTGGAGATTCTGTATTGCTACAAGCTATCAGGTCTATTTATTTATTTCAGTAGTGTACGTTTTAATCTAATTATGACTCTGACCAGCTGACAGGTTCAAATTCAGTTTCCATTGTAAAGCTCCAATCATTTTACTCAACATAAGCTACAGAACACCGAATTGACACCTGTCACCTGTCACTGTCACATTTATAAGACAGGGGCCGGTTTTATCAACGTGCAATAAATGAATAGCATTTTTAACACTTGTGTGCTTAACAATAGACATAAGACCTTCTAATAATGACGTAACCGAACGACCGCAAGAAATTACGTCAAAATAAATCAGTGTCATGTTGTTTTGTAACAAGGTCTTACAGCGACAAGAGAACTAATAGTATATCAACATTTTTTATAAATTTCGTTACTAAAAGGCAGTATACATCTATTTGTGTGGTCAATACACAAATATTTGCCCTAACAGGGGATCTAACCGGGTATTATACCTACGGTTGGCCACTTTAATGCTTTGTCATTTTAATGTAACTTTTGAACTTCTGCACTAATCTTTCAATTGCGTTAAAGCGAAATAGTACAAAAGTGTGCAAGCTTTGCTACAAACAGAACCGGGAAGGTATACAATACAATACAATACAAAACACTTTATTGCACCAAACAAAAACATTACAGAGAAACAGCACAATTAAAAACAACACAGGTAAACAACAGGCGGTCTTATCGCTGATTAGCGATCTCTTCCAGACAACCTTACTAGGGATAAGGTGTCAAATTAAAATATTAATATATATTATTATTATTTTTATTTATTAGGTATAGGTAATTATAACAAGGGCATTTTTTTTTCGTGTCATACATTTATCTATCGATAGCTATTAAATCACCATTCATTTGTATGTTATTATTAATTATTACATTTAGGAGGCCGTTAAGGTTATTGAACTCTGCAAGTGCCATTTTCGCTAGAACTCTCTCTCTCTCTCTCTGTACCCCCAACAGCCAAACCTACAATGACTAAAAAACTGGGAAATATATCAAATGAAGGCACAAATAATGAATCTAAAAAGTAAACTATCACGACTAAGCAGACTTGATTGACTCCTGTAAGATACAGGCGACTTAAGTGTTTATACCAACAAAATAACATCTAAGGCAACACCAAATACTAACTATAGAAAAATCTTTCATTTTTTGGTTGTTTTTGAGATAAGTAGTTTTTATGCAGTAACGGCTTTGGAACCCTACACAGCATGGTCCGACATGCTCTTATCCGGTTTTTCGTTATAATGCTGCCATTTGCGTAACCGACTGTACCAAAGCTACTCAAAGGTCATTAGAATCTTTACGACTGATTTAATTGGACTGTAACCTGAGTCCTGTGGAGCTAATTTGTTTTGCAAAGTGCTTTTAGAAGGACCTGTGCGTTTTACCGACAAAAGATTTGTATTTCTAATAACTTTAAATAAATATTTATTAGTCAGATTACGTGCTACTTTCCCATAAAAAGAAGGACAGGTTTACTAAGTGACAATACGCATTAACATTTTTTTTATCCGTTCCGTAGATATAATTAAAATTAGATTTTCAATTTGACCAAAATCTAGCAGGCCACTTACCTATAATGCAAACAATAAAACTAATTTCAAACCTTAACACTATTTAACCACAAAAACATCTCTACCGCTTTTTTAACACTATCAATCAAGAAACCACTTTAACTACTTACATACTTAATTTTTCACAGCACAGATTAAATTATCACTCCACAAAAGGCATCGCTTCACTACACTACTGTCACCATGGCGACCGCCCCTCAGTCGCAGCACGTATCAACTGACGAAGCCGACGCTGAATAAGAATTGGCACTGGCCAGCACGATTTAAAAAAATGTCTTTATATTTATCGATAACTGATTTTTATAATTTTGAAATGTGTTCGATATTTAAATTGAAAAGTTCTGCAGTATTGTTCTAGTTTTGAAAATTTAAGTATGTAACAACATGCTCATGAGATTTAAGCATCGAACGCAATTACAACTATACATACAAATAAATTAGTACATTGTGCATCAAGGGTAGTAAGAAGGGAATTACTAACGAGAGTGTTAGAAGCCCGACGCCGAAGGCGCAGGGCTTTTAATGACTCGAGTTAGTAATCCCCTTACTGCCTGTGATACACACAATGGTTTTCATCACATTTGCGAGGAAAAAACACTTTAACTCTGCAAAATATAAAGAAATAACTTTTGACAAACGGGAACGTAAATGGAAACGATATTTTTTTTGTGACCTCTACCACAGATAATAACTGCGTTTAGTTTCGACCTGGATTCGAGCCAGATTTAGCCAATTTGATAAAAATGTATAATTACTAAAATTAATGATAAATGTTGATATAAACTTGAAATAGGTATAAAAATAATGAAGTTTAATGAAGCGTATAGGTTTTGTGTAATGTAAGTTAGTCTATAGCTAATTTTTAAAGATGAAATTAGAAACCGATTTAATTTTTGGCTGAAAATTAAACCTCCTTAGTCAGAAATGATGTACGAAAGAGTTGCAAATTTTAAAAAGAAAGTCATTACTCCCTAGGGTTGACAAACTCGCCATAATTCCCGCGGGAACAATTTAGGCCATTGTCCTTCTGTAGGTATACAGGCATGGAATAACACCATTTACGAGCAAGTGTGATGAAATATAGTAACTTATAATATTACGAATTATAAATTCATATTGCTTTTTAATCTTAAATGCGAAAATTTGGATGTTGGTTGCTCTAGAAATTTGCCACAGAGATAGATAGAAAATATGAATTCTAAGCGGATGACGACAGTGGCAGAAGCAAGTAACTATTGAAACAAGATAATAGGTATTACTACAATTATAAAAAATATGTCATTGATATTTTTTTATTTTATAAATAAATGTATCTACCTAAGGTATCGTGGAAGCTTGTAACTATTGTATTATTACCGTGTCAGAAACAACAAAACAATTACCCGACCCCATTTGTTTTTTGTAAGGTAATATTTTATATTGCACTAGCTGTTCCCGTGTCCACTTCGTTGGGCAAAACATTTTTTTTGAGTTAATAATTTTCCCGCTAATTCCCGTTCCCGTGGGAATTTCGGGAATTCCTTTCTTAGTGCACCTCTACGATACCTAAGCTACGTCTCTTCCAAATTTCAAGTGCCTACGTTTAGCCGTTTAGGCTGTGCGTTGATATGTCAGTCAGTCAGTCAGTTTCTCCTTTTATATATTTAGATAATAACTATTTTGAAATAAAAGCCTGTTCATCTAGTACGGCCAGTTTATGGTTCAAAAGATACCTACAACTCTTAAAATTAACTTTTTTCGTCTTTTCCTCCTTACTCCAACTCATTATAACGCTGTATAAGTCTGTCCTCATCCTCAATATAAAAAATGTATTGATTATTTTTATTTCGATGCTGCAATTCCCAAATTATTTATTGTTCAACATAACAAGATTTTACGCCCTCGGTCAATGATCTTAAATTATTTGTAACATATATTATGAAGTGAATTGGAGAAGTTAAATAAATTACTTATTTAATTGGGGTTATTATGGCGTACCTGTGCAATTCATTTTGCGCTGAGGGAAAAGGACAGAGTGACATGTCACGACATACCTAACTCTGTCTTTTACGCTCACCTTAAAATGGACTGCATAGCCATGTCATAATAACCCCCCTGATCCACACTTAAATGGCCGCACTCAAACTCCGTAATGAGGATTTTTTATGCACAAGTTTGAAAAAAGAACAAGTTAATTTTATTGATAAAAAAACCCGGACAAGTGCGAGTCGGACTCGCCACAGTTAACTCAGAGAACCATCCTTAGATTTGATAAAAATACGCCTGACTGTACGCAATCATGCCTACGAATAACGCCTAAAAAACTAGTCTTTAAATTAACGTTATTACACTTCCTACTGAAATAACTTTGCATTCATTTTTGACACTGCATTTTATAGCCTTTGTCGTCGTTTTAAAAGGAAGCGACATAAAAACCGCGTCATCGTTAAAGAAATAGCCAATTTTACCGTCAGTGGGGTTATTATGACTTACCTGTGCAATTCATTTTACGCTGAAAGAAAAGGAGAGAGTTATTTAACTGCTATAGCTCCGTCATTTACGCTCACCGTAAAATGAACTCCATATCCATGTCATAATAACCCCCTGTACTTACTAAAAAAGATTGTAAAGACTCTTCTATGTATTGCGACCCAAGAAATGATATTTCCCAAGCGAATTTTATTAAACTTGAGGCTCTATTCTAATCGCTAATACCATATTGCTGTTGATGTATGTTATGTAGGTATATAAATACTATATTGCACAAACAACAGAAAATACAATATTTACAGAATTGGAATGTACAAAGGCGATCTTATAAGGGATCTCTTCCAGCTAACCTTTGGGAGATTGAGGAAAACAAACAATTGAATGTGGTAGACACATTAATACAAAACGAAATTTACAGAAACTGCGTGAACAATTTTAGAACTTATGAATAAATATGAAATATCATAGACATAATGTTTATACTTACTATGTTACTGTATTGTCAAAACATGACCACTCCCTTCCTTGCCAGGTATGGTGGCTGAGTTAAAACAAGATAAATTGACAAAAGCAATAAGGAGTAGAATAGTAGGTACTTAGGCTCTGCATAATGCTGCTCATTAATCCTATTGAAGGTAAATGCTGATTTTATGCAATAATGATATTTATTCATGACGACAATAACGATACTTAGGAACTTGTTTGGTAGGCGTGATCCTACGCAGCGAAGTTTAATATTCAATAACCACCAACATACTGTAATGTCTTACGACGGTAAGGCCAGTTGGTAGTGACACTAGTGACCTATGAAACTAGTGGTCCCGGGTTCGATTGCCGGTCAGTATTTTGTGTCTGAGTCTTGGGTATTTCTGCGTATTTGTTTCTCTACGTATGTAAGTAAGTTTAGTAGTAGTATAGTACCCATAGTACAAGCCTATGGTTTCGTTTGGGACTAGGTCAAATTTTTTTATGGTATAGGAGGCTAACGAGCAGATGGATCGCCTGATGGTAAGCGATCACCGACACCCATAGACACCTGCTGCAGGTGTCTATGGGTGCTAAGCAGCACCAGACGAGTCAGGGGTGCTTCGCCAGCCTTTCAAATGAGAGTACGCTCTTTTCTTGAAGGTTTGAAGGTCAAAACGGTCTGGAAATACCGCAGCAGGCGACAGACCATTCCACAGTTTAGTTGTGCGAGGCAGGAAATTCCGGGTGAAACGTACAGTTGCGTTAGAGTCGCCGGGTTTTTTTTTGATGATGTAACAAGTACCTATTTAATAACAGCTTTAGTTAACTGATCATTTTGCCCTGCTACGGAAAAAAGGTACATCTGCTATATGAACTGTATTGCACTTCCAACCTTATTAGAACCTTTGAGAGTTTAATTTGCTTCTTTGAATTAATTGCACCTGCGCCTTTTCTCCGTACGAGAACAGTACTCGTATTACTGAGCCTTGTTGTAAGGTGACAAGATTTACAAAATGGTCGGTTAACTGCGTTGTTGGTGGTTCAACCTATAGTTTAGAAATTTTACTCCAATATTTATTATAGTAATATCCTGCGCCTACGGAGTTATTGTTCGTGGGTGTACTATCGGCAATGTCAAAAAATTGCATGATACCCAGAGATCGGAATATGGGCGTTATTAATCTCAATATGTGGATATGTTTCCACAGATATTACTTAAACAAATAAAATTTTACTTTTAATTAAATTACATTAATTTTGTCATTACTTTTACTCGCAATAATGTCCACATTATTGCGAGTATGACACCCATTTTTCCGATCTACATAGGATAATAACTGAATATTTTTTACAAGCTTTTATTTAACTTGCAATGTATGTAGGTATGTATGTAAGGGTCAAATCTTGCAAGCAAAATTTTACCTACTTCCCGGTTCCCAATGAAGCTGAAAATTTGGACACGCCTTTAGTTCTGATGACAATACAATATCGTTATATCGTATATAGTACCATCGAGCTGGTTTGACGATGGACACTCAGGGTGGCCATGGAAACTCCTAAATTACACATGATAAACCCGTCGTGTTAGGGCTTATTAGAATTGTCCTGACAAGTCGATGACGACTGTGCAAATAAAGTATAGTACGCAACAAAAGCTTGTTCCAAAAATGTTTTTTTTGACAGAAACTTTTTATTATGAGTATTATATAAGAAAGTGTATCGTTGACTAGTAACCATAGAACACAAGTCTAGAAGCTTGATTTGAGACTATAATTATCAGTTTGCGTAAAATTGTCCCTTATCGTATTTGGCCAATTTTTTTAAATTATACGTATTTTAGTCGACTTTTTACTCATTGTTAAGTTAAATAAAAAAAAGGGGGAAAAAAATGATCCAACACGACACAGGTATACGTATACAAATATAACCCACAGATCATGGTCTGAGAACTGTATGTTTGTGTAGTGAGGGCAAACGTGTCCATGCATAATATGATTATATACTTATACATATTAATACGCAATACATAACATGTTCACAAGTTTTCGACGAGATCATTTACATACCGACCAAACACGCTTGTAAACGTACAATATAGTTTTACAGAGTGCAGTAGATACCCTCTTTTTAAGCCGATTTCTCCTTTGAAGTAATGCACATCCAAATACACACCAAAAAAAATCGCCTGAAAAAGAAATTCAAGGAACCTGACTGTAAGTGGGATGCAGACACATGAGACAATTTTAAAGACTACAAATCTGCCTTTTAATTACCAAAGCAGATCCAATTGTATGTCGTTAATAATAAGGTCGATATTACTACAGGAGGTTTATCTTAGTTAGTGCATAATAATTGGCTAAGGACGGCAGAGATGCACTGCTAGCCCTCAGGACTAACGGCACTCAGTCAGTGGATATGACGATTAAACATGTCGAAAATCTTACAAGCGAGGTAAAGGAGAAAACAGATTTTTTTTTAATAGGTTAATAGGTTTTGGGCAAGTTCATTGCAATGTTCAGCCTTTTGTAGTACGGTCGTCGTTAAATTGGACCCATTTCAAGAAAAATATGCTCGAAGTCGTCAATTTCATTAGAGTTATCAAGTCATTTGTAACTTATAGGAAGCTCAACCTTATTGTTGTAGAATGTCAGATGGACATTAGACCTAAGGTGAGTACCAAATTTAATCTCGTGACTGTGCTCATTGTGGTAACTTCATTGATTTTATTCGTTTTGTATGTATGTACACGTATGTAAACTCTTTATTGCACAAATAAAAACAATTACTAGTAAGTACGTACAAAAACTTAAGATAAAGTGTACAATTGCGAACTCATCCATTTATGGGATCGGTTCCAGTTAACCTGATTATGAATGTGGAAACTGTACGAGGATAGGCCAACAAGAAGTGCACAAAAAGTAAATAAACCAATAATAAACCACCTAAAAATAAGTAAACATCATATACAGAATAACACAACTAGAATTTAAAATGTCTTAATACATATACATATAAAATAATATACTTACATAAATAGATAAATAAATCAATAACCAATTAAGAATACAACTTGAAATGTAAAACAACATAATTATGATAGCTTTGTTTCCTTAGTGACGACATTATACACAAGTTATACACAAGTTTGAATAACTTAATGATGAGCAAGCTTTACAAACCCAACTGCATTCTTTATATTGTCGTCGATATACCTTACTATGTCAATAATTGACATGTTGCCATTTTCAATTTTAAGAGTTAAGGTATCCTATGTCGCCCGGGATGGTAAAAGCATTCTAACGATACCACATACATTTAATTCGGCTTAGGCGTTTAGAAGTTATGGTGGAATACAGAATCGTACATATATACATAGCCACTCCCACAACGAAGACAAATCTTAAGTTTAAGACACATCATAATGTTAAAATGCATCAAACCGTTTTGGCTGCAGAGTGTGCTAAAAAAAGGTACCTACGTACACTCGAAACACAACCTTCGCAGAAAACAATATACTGACTCCAACTTGTTAAGAATTTCAGTTGACCTTCCATGGACCTAATCACCTGATCTATATATAACTAACTTGACCCATGATATAATTATAACCAAATCGCTATTGATATTTCTGTAGCATTTGCAGAGTTGCCTAGGTTTATCTAGAATCCCATCATCAAATACTACCCTGGTGACAGTGGGGCCATCTGGGAAAAAAAACCATGACATGATCTGTGCACACACTCGCATTCGCTAAATATTCGCATCAATTATTGCGAATGCGAATGTCGATACGAATGTTTAAAATGATGCGAACGAGAATGCGAATGTTCGTAACATCCCTAGTGTAAATGAATAAGTAAAGATGTGGTTTTAGACCAGTAACACAAATAAGTTGGGACACCTGGGCCACCATCGACCGTGAAGAATACAGGAATTGTTGATACCTAATCAAAAGCTAGCTTTTAAACTCAACTGCCCGGTTGAATTCAGAAATGCCTGTAGTTATATATCTACAAATTTAACTGGCTTGATTAGATCCTTCATTGGATACCCATATCAGTAAAATAGTTCTGTCGGCGTTATAAGTAGCTGTGAGCCGAAGGCGAACATCGTAAAAGAAGACGCCACGAGTTTTTTGACTTAGTTATACACCGTTGAATACAATACTTTTTCTACGACTAGGTTTCAAATGTAATGCAAAATTAAGCGAAAAAACGTAAGAACGAACGAAGCACAGAACAACAAACGAGCGGGAAACAAGATAATGTCAAAATTTGTGTCTATGGTTTACTTTGTTTTTAAATTGACGGAATGGAAATTAAAATTATTTACATTTCCAAAACATTTTAATTTCCGCAATCAGAATACTTCACCAAATTAAATCCACCAATCACAATACACATCAACTGTCAATCTGAACGTTAGGTTTTTTAAGGTACTTGTTACTTTTTAACCGATATAAATCTTTTTAAAAAAACTTGGTATTTGCTATCAACCAACCAAAAAAAAGGGCATTTCTCATAGAATCGCGAATGTATTAGTGACTTCATTTCTTAAGACAGGGAGTTCAATTTGCTTTGACTATCAAATTATACATGCATCCTTTTTTATTAAGAAGGGCAGCATGTGTAAAAAACAACAACGGCAATTACTTTAAATATTGGAAATAGCCAATTTCACGCAAATGAGACTTGCTATTATTTTAGAAAACAATAAATACTGCGTGAATGGATTTTTGAATATTTTTCTGTTTTGAGCGAGCATAGAAAATTAAATGGTCGAACATAACAAATCAATAAAGTCGTGTTTTATGATACAGATTTACTAAATAAATATCATGAAAACTAAAACTTTATGGTTTTGTTATATTTGACGAGTTAGATTCTCAATTTAGAGACAAATTTTCAAAAATCCATAAATGGTGTGTTTTTCCTTTTCAAAAGTCCTTTACGTAGAATTTTCTCTTTCCAATAATGGTAAGTAGTTGCCTTCCATGTGAAGTTCGTTTTTTACACCCTGTATACATAAATACACATGTATACACAGAAAAAATCAAAGACTCAGGAACACTCACGTTCACTACACAAAAATGTACCCTTACCGGGATTCGAACCCAGAACCGCTCGCTTCGTAGGCACTAAAAACTATACCAAAAGGTGTCATCAAATATAGTATTTTTCGTAATCGTGTTATAATAGAGAGCTTTTTAGTCGAGTACCGTGTTTAGGCCACGAAGCTTGCTGAGTGGCCTAAGTAAGGTACGAGATTAAAAAGCTTAATTATGACACTATTGTGAACAATACTTTTTGTACGAGTTCATTAAAATTAATAATGTAAGTCATTAATACGAGTATATAAGAAAACTAAAAGTAGATTTTTGACAGATGATGCGACGCTGCTACGTTCCGAAACGACACAGATTGGCAATTTTGTATCGGATCGAGGCTCCTTAAACAAGGACACATTATATGGAAATCCGAAGTTCTATTTTCAAATTTTTTTCGGTTGTCTAGAGCGTATCGAAATAGTTATTTCGGTTGTTTCGGAAGTAAAATCTAGACTATTCAACGATGAAAAGAGTGACGTTACAGTATTCTCTATGAAATCGTAATACACACATTTTAATCGACGAGTACAAAAAATCTATATCATTTCTATCTTACAAGTTAAACTTTTCAAAAGTTCGGTGGCTAGATACAATATGCCAACTTCACAAATCTCCCTTCTAAAATGCGTAGGGGGTAGAAATAAGGCCAGCTGTGGTTACAGCCTTTGCCGAGGCCAGTTAAGCCTTATTTGCCTTACGTAGGCGTCGATTACGTCATCAACTTTGGCTTCGAAATGTCATTGACTGTATTTAATAAAAAACACACGATTTGTAATGGGTCTACCATAATGGAATGATTGTCGATCGTCAGACATAAACTTAAGAATTATGTGTTTAAGTCGCTTAAATGTATATTGCAAAAGTAATAAAAACAAGTTTACAGTGTTATATGCTAGTTGCTTGGGACGTAGAACTTTATTGCTATTCCCTTGGAAACTGTCCATTTATTCGAGATAAAAATACTCTTTGTTCTACTACGGAGTTTAAACTACCTCCGTACTTAATTTTATTATAATAAAATTGATGGTTTAGGCTGTAGTGAAACAAACAGAGTTAGTTTCACAATTATAATATTATTACCATGAATAAAATCTAAGATGACCTCTATTCCATTCGATTAAACCATAATTAAGTATTTTGATATATTTTTACTGTCAAGTAAATAAGAGCTATCGTAACGGTGACAATACGATAACATTTCAAAAGCAATAAGGTTTTACCGACTAGAATAGAACCCTAGTACTTCTTAATAGCGTTTGGCTGGCTATCTCTATCACACTTGCACTTACAACTGACATAATATTTTGTCACTTGTGTTTCGTAATAACTATTTAAATGCTGAAGACATTCGATATAATAAAGGTAATCCCTCATTTGAGAACTGATATCGCTCAAACGGCCCAACAGATTTACTCGAAACACGACTGAACTAGGTTTCTTTAAAAAACGCGTCCAAATCCACGCGTTAAGTAAATCCCTTTTCCTAAAATATGCTCGGAAATGTATGCGTTAATATCACAAAAGGGTCTAAATATATCGAATGGCATACAATTATTAGTCCTATCGTTGTGTCGCATAACGTCTTTTGTCCTAATAACGTGTGGCATACACTTTGTTCCGCATATTTTTGATTGTCCGAAATTGTTGCTCCTATTATCGTTTGTCCTAAATATTATTTGTCCTATCGTTTGATGTGGCTGAGACTCAACTGTCGAATGATTGATGTGCATAATTGTAATATTCCTAATATTTAATGTGCTAAAATTGTTACAAACCTAACCTTGTCAAACTTGTTGGTTCTGGCGTTTCGCTCGCTCGTTAGGGTCACAGTTCTACCTAACACTCCTCCTCGCTTCGCTCGTCGTCATACCTAACCTAACCGAAATCTGACCTGCCTGAAGGTAGAATACGTAACGATTCTGACTTTAGTTTAGGTGCTGTAATTGTAGCCAGTTTAATAATAGGCAAAATAATTATTAGGACAATTCATGTTAGGAATATTATGCTTTAGGTAATTAGACTTTAGAGTTATCAATATTAGGACAAACTTGCTTTAGGACGTTAAATGAGTATGCGCAAAAAATATTAGGACAAACGAGTAGTATGCCATTCAACAGTATGCCAAACATTCTCGGCCAAACATTTTTAGGACAAAAAACGTTATGCGATACGACAGGCGCCCATCACAAAATGAAGACATGAAGTTTCTTATTTATGGCTCCCTACAACTTCTAGGCCTTGGGCAAAGATTAAAAACCTAAGAAACCATTATTGTCCACTGGTCTAAGGTTTTAAATTTGCTTACTTACATTAACCCTTAATTTGGCAATGTTCGTCACAGCGAACATACCATAATGACCACTTGTTTTGTTGGGATTGTGTTTTTATTTTTTTGCTGATTTAAAATCAAAAAGGGTTTGAATTCCCGGCTTTTTTTATTTTTGCCACATTTAGGGTTAAACTGACAGAAAAAAATACATACTGCCAACCAACTGTGTAACCACCATTGCGACATGAAAAAAAAACAAAATCTATGGTACTATATCCATGTGCGGTTAAACATGGTGCTCGTTTATGCCATTTGAAAAAGCTTCGACTATCCATCATTAATGAAAAAGCGGCAAATGAAACCATTTTTAGGTAGGTACTTGATTATCTAGTAGTTATTTTAATTTTAATATTTCCTCACATTGCGGGAGAAAAGCACTATACAATCCTCGACCGGAACAGGGATTACAGAACTTATTTTATACGGCCTCGTCTATAAAAACATTCGTATACCCCAAACTCTTCTAGCAATCCCTTACTTAACGGCCTCTGCAGTAATGTAGGTACTTTTGTTAACAGGGGTTGGAAACAAACATGGCCAATCACTATTAAGTAATTCGTAGTACCGTTACATAGCAAAGTTAACACACGACCATATTATGTAGGCCACCATTAGCACAAGTAACTGGCTGAATACATCAATGACCGAACATCAGTATGTGTAAGTATTACATAACACCAAGCAACAACGTTATAGGCAGTTGCCGCCGGCCATTTTGAAAAAGTACTGGTGAGACTTAACTGTACAGCGAAACAAAGTTACAATTTTAATCCCTGATGCAAAAAAAAGGTTGCTGTAAAGGTTAATGTTTGGTATCGTATCTTCCAAATAATTTGACGGATTTCGACATGTTTTTTGATATATATTATGCGGGAACGGTAGTTGGGAATCAATTTAAAACTGTATTAAACGTAACATGCAAATTAGTACATGGATAGCGCTGTAACTGACTTCCAACGACTGATGTTTTTTCTTAATAAAAGTAACCAGTGTTGTAAGGTAAATCTTTCAAATTAACCTATTATTCCCATATGTATATATATATATATATCACATATATATACATAGGTATATGTGTAATTTCAATAGTGCTCTTATGAGGCCAACTCATAAAAAAATGTTTTTAATTCAAAACTTACTAATAAAAGTAGAACGCAAAAAAGGAAATTAAGTTCATTTAATTACATTATGTCGGTAGATAAACCATAGTTAAACATAAAACTTATTGAGTCAAAAATATTTTGAGACGTTAAAAATAAATTTGAGAAAATATGAGACAAGAAATATGTTAAAATTACCAATACCAATACCATTTCTGTTCATGTCAAATATGAACAGAAGACATGAACAGAAATTATTTAGAATGCCGGGTTTCACATCATACCAGTAACACTTCATCTCGGCAAAAAGCGAAAGTGGATACAGCCAAAAGCAGAATGAAGGTCGGTTGGTATATAGGGCTGTCAGTTGTACCCAAAAAAATGAGTTTTATTTGCTTAAAATGTGTTTTTTTAGGTGTGTGTTGGTTAACAGTAGATAAACTTTGTGAGATTGTACTTTTTGCTGATGATACTTCATTAATTTTCAAAGTAGATAGAAAGTCCATTGACTAAAGTAGGATAAACGCCACACTAGTTAAAGTACTTAATTGGTTTACTAGTAACAATTTACTACTAAATGCTAAAAAAACTAAATGTGTTAGGTTCGCTTTGCCTAATGTTAAACCGGTAGATTCTAGTATTTTTCTAAATTACGAGTGTCTGCAAATGGTAGATAAGGCAGTTTTTCTAGGCATAACCATAGATAAAAATTTGCAATGGAGTCCCCATATAGCGGTACTGGCAGGTAAACTAAGTTCGGCAGCTTACGCGGTTAGTAAAATTCACAGACCACTTACCCTAGGGTAAGTGGTCTGTGGGAAAATTAGACAACTAACTAATGTTGAGACAGCTCGCATAGTTTATTATAGTTATTTCCATAGTGTGATGTCGTACGGTATTCTGGTTTGGGGTAAGGCAGCTGAAATACAAAGTATATTTGTCTTACAAAAAAGGGCTATTCGTTCTATTTATAACTTAAATTCCCGTGACTCCTTAAGATAACTTTTTAAAGAAATTCACATCTTAACTAAAGCGTCTCAATTTATTTATGAGAATATTATTTATGTTATTAAAAATTTAAATTCTTTCACCAAAAATTCCGATGTACATAATCTAAATACAAGAAATAAAAATAAAATTGCTATCCGAAAATTCCGCGTCCGTAAAGTATATAAATCATTTGTTGGTCAATGCATTCATTTCTATAACAAATTACCTGACGAAGCTTTAACATTACCCTTTCCAGCACTTAAAAATTACTTAAAAAAGTCGTTAATATCTAAAGCGTACTATAGGGTCGAGGACTATCTAACAGATAAAAATGCTTGGCCTAAACCCGAAACTTAGTCATTCATAATTTGTAAAATTGCAAAGTTGTTTGTCTAGGGGACACCGTTGAGATGTGGGAAAGCATATCAAGCTTTTATTTGGTTGCCCTGTGTTTTTTTTTTCTCGCCTCTCTTCCCCCCCCCCCTCCTTTGTCTCTCTCGTAATATTTTTGACATGTTTTCCTGCTGAACTACGCATGCTATTTGATATTATATTTAATTTAATATTTATTGCTTTATTATAATGCTAGATTAAGTAGTACCATTGTAAAATTGTTTAAAAAATGACTGACTGCTGAGTTTCTTGCGGCGTTTCTTCTCGGCAGTGGTCTCCTCTTGGGAAGCGCTGGTAGATTTATGACGTGTAAAAGTGCCCGTGCGGCCTACTTACTGAATAAATATCTTTTATCTTTTTTTATCTTATCTTAAAAATGGTTTTATCTGTTGGTCTTTATTTAGTACTTCAGCTAGCCACCACAACGCCCTCAACAAAGTATTTGTTATCGCGTAATTACAAAATTAAATTTAATTTTAACATACTGATTTTGATCTTAACATACAGTCAATCAGTTAAAACAGACGTGAAGTCAACTATAAAATTGACAACCCTAATTTAAGCAAACTGAGACATACTTATCCATGGATCACACAGCGACATTATAACTAGTGCAGTAAGGCAGTGTTTCGCTTAACCACGATATTACTAACATGGCTATTTTGTAACCTATCATGACATAAATAGCAGATTAAGGTGTCCATTGCCCATGAGTCACAGTACGCAACTCAAATCCATATAAAAAGTGGTTATTGGGCGTAAAATGTAATTAAGAACTTTGCAACTAGTTTAATTCCGGTGGCCAAATGTGGAACTAACGTTGCTTCATATCGGATCCTAGGAAAATATCGACAGTGGCGCCCTTTTTTAACTACAAACCCTCTTCACGGGTCGATTCGATTGCAAATTAAGTAATTTATTTTGTTTAGCATGGGGAAGGCAAACAAACAGCAAGTGTACCTGATGGTAAGTGGGATCCAAAAACATTTGCATTCTGACTAAAATATAAAGACTGAATCTTAAGACTGCCGTTGCCAACCCTAAGGAATAAGATGGAGTAATTAATAGTGCTTTTGATATATTCTCATAATATATCATGTATGAATTAAATTGCAAAAACAATTAACATTAAATACCCAACAACTTAGAGGTCAATATGTACCCAAAAAGCATGACCCTTCCTTCAAAGTCGAAGCAAACAAAGAGTTCAAAACGGAAGCCGTCTCGGTCCGCCAACCCAGCAAATTTCGACCAGCGTATCAAGCGTTAAACCTTCCAGGGAGTGGAAGGGACAGCGCTTTAGCACTTGTATATCACCGTCCCGTTCACTGTCTAATACTTGTCAGGTTTTGAGAGGTCATACGGCCTGGTCAATGTTAGGATTGTTAGAATTGCTGGCAAACGTAGGTAGATGAACAGGTGTTAATTCGTGTTCAATGCTCGTATACTGACTTAGGTTTAGAGGCCCATATAATAACAATTTCAGAGCGGTTATTATGACATGGTAATGCAGGTTATTTTACGGTGAGCGTAAAGGAGGGAGCTATAGAAGTTAAAAAACTCTCTTCTTTTCTCTCAGCGTAAAATGAATTGCGCAGATAAGTCATAATAACCCCACAGGACGTCAAATGTGTTGCCAACCATTGCATTTATATTATTTGTTAGAATATCCACCATTAAAAAACATGTGCTGTTAAAAAGCAAACCGCTATCTATTACGATTCAAATGCCAAAGCTCCTTAAAGTTAGAACGGACGGACGGACAATGAAAGCTTAGTAAGCTCCTGTTCAACAAACTTCAAGTACGGAAAAAAGAGGATTACCGAGGATTACCGATTAAGAAACTGGCGGTACTCTATTAGCAAGTCTAATCTGGATCGTCAGTACATCTGCGCAAACGCAGCCGGCCTTGCGCGTGCCCCACTTTCAAAACAGTTGACCATACAGGCACCACTTCGAATAAAAACGCAATATGGTGACGATTTTGGACTTCATTGTGATGTTATAAGCCCCTTTGCTGAGAAAACTAGGATGTACCATTATTTTGACTTGTTAAAGTTTAATGAAATGTGATTGTAAGCTACAGATATTATTACACACATACATACAAAAACTCACGCCTTCATTCCTAGAGTAGGGTAGGCAGAATTACAGAATCATCAACAACTCTAAAACTTTGTTGATAATTCTGTAACCACATTTTGCACAAGTAGGCAATAAGTTTACCATTGTACCTATTTAGTGACAGGGTGCAAGCCCATCGCCTAACAAGCCTTAATTCCCTTAGTCGCCTCTTACGCCATCCACGGGAAGACTATATCAACCGGGCAACCACATCTTTAAAGGCCCATATTAATAAACTCATCTTGGCTGAGATGCCCGTCACAAGATACGCCAAAGTAAACGTCAAATCATAGAACACTGTCATTTTTGACGCATCTCGAGACGTGCATTGGAGTTAAGATTAGTTTATTAATTAATACGGGCCTAAGATGGTGGGGGGCTGTATTGGGAGCAGGACACATACGAAAAAATGAATGGAATGTGTTAAGAGCGATGTGAAAAACAAGGGAGTGAATAATGAGATGACGGCTGATAGGGATGTTTGGAAGAAAAAGACGTGCTTTGCCGACCCCGAATTCAAATTTCTGAATCAATCCAAGCAGTTAAATTAAAAAAAACACTCTAATAACAATATCGTTCTACCGCATAAAATAAAGTCCCTAACAGGAAGACGTTACCGCTGCTTATGGAAAGACATAAAAAAGATATACAAGAAATCAATTACAAAAAGATGGCTGGCGTTAAAAAATAAAGATTACATTAAATTAAAACAAAAATACTGATTTATACTTAAACCGAAAGCCGTCTGAGTTGCGCTTCATCCAGCTATTATAGATGAATTAGCGAGAGCGTGGAATTGCATATGTAGTGGTAAGGTGTGTGTATAGGCAAGAGAAACAGAGAGAGAAATACTTAAATACTTCTCTCTCTCTCTTTATCTTGCCTATAAACACAATACCACTACATGCGCAATTCCACGCTCTCGCTAATTCATCTATAGCTATTACTGTTTCTGAGGTTTTACAGGTACAAGTATTTGAAAGTTTGAACTTAAGCAATTAAATATATTATACGTTCCAAAGGCTAATAATAATATCTATGACACATATATTTTGCGCGATTATTCATTCTGAACTTTTCATTGTACTCGTAAACTTTACAGGACGAAGCGGTATATGGCCTTAGTTACTCACGGTGAAAACTTTAAAATAGTGATTTTGATGTAATCAAAGTGTGATGAGGCATCATCTGTCTTTTATTTAATTTAAAAAAAGCAGAAGCTGTGATTATGAGGACCACTAACGCCATCTATAGTTGAGTAGAAGGCAGTATTAAGAAAAGCAAGGGCGTTATTTCGGCTATTGGACGACAGGTGGCTCTAGTAAACCACAAGGGGGAAAGAAATCGTTTCGATGTCAAGGTATGTATCGGTTATTACAGGTTTTAGGTTGTTAATTATTTAAAATATTATATGAAAATAATTTTAAAACGAAACAACATAATACCTAGTTCTATGGGAAATTATAACAACGGGGGTGTTTCTGCGTTGTACTCGTAAACTTTACAAGATAAAACGGTAGATGGTGTTAGTTGCTCACGTTGAAAACTTTAATATAGTGATTTTGACGTAATCAAAGTGTGCCACAACTTAATTTAACACCTAATTAAGCTGTTTCTATGGAAATAGAGCATGTATTTTCAAAGAATACAAAGAAAATATATTTTTTTTTTGTATGGGGTTTCCTTTTTCTTTTAATAGTCAGGTTATTATGATTATATTATATTAGAAATTCCGGTGTAATAAGACATATTTTGTAAAAAAAAATTGACTGGCTAAATAACACGGTTCAAAAAATACAGCCATTTAAGGACAAAACGTACGAATGGACAGCGTAGGCTTTATAATAGGGTCCTTATCCGTTGCGTACGAAACTCCTGGTGGCCTAAAATGGCTGCGTTTATCACGTGATACATTTTGGATAAGGTATCCGTCATCTTCTTACAGGTAAATAAGTACACGTGTCAAAAAGTTGCTTTATCCGCAGTTGACACGCGATAAAGACGCAGCCATACGAGGCCCGTGGAACGATAACTTGGATGTGCACCTGAATAACTTAGTCATTGTATAGTCGCTTCAAATGAAACCGTGCTCTTGTGCAGAAATAGCACTTTTCGGACGGCCACTGAACCTTCACTTTGACGTCTGCAATTGTGGTTGCTTTCAGCCTTTCAATAATATCGACGGTGGAAAGGCAGAATCACTGAAGCGACATTTTGCGAATTTTACAGGAGAGCGTGTTAAAGTTTTTTTTTAAGAAAAAAAAATCGTAACTTTTTTTCAATCAAACATATAGCTATGGGTTCTTTACACGTGTTGTTCAAAATTTTAATAGCTTCCGAACACAAATAACGTAATTTCTAAATAAAAGACGGTCTCTTAAATAAATGTCGCTTCACCAAAATTATCATTTGAAAGTTCCCGGAAGAAACCTTGATGCGACGAATATTGCTAAAAAATAGTCAAGGAATACAAGCCTTTAATCCCTTAGTCGTCTCTTACGACTTCCACAGGAAGGTATGGAGTGGTACTATTCTATTCTTTTCTGCCGGCAACCACACCATACAAACAAAAAGATCTCCATACAAAAAGTTGACAAATTTGTTAAATTGTAGGCTTGTAAAGTTTTGTGGTATAGGGGCCTGGTTCCTGATTTATGCCGATTTCGGTTGGAGGCTCGGGCATATTATCGGGTCCATTAACACCGTACTTACGTTACGTCTCTCAGTCGGCGACAGCTCCGCAACGTTCACATACGCACTCGCCGGGCTCGCGGCGCCGGCGTCGCCTGACGGCTAGCAGAGACGCGGAACGGGGACCGCAGCGGAAGGGGCAGCACCGCGAGTGGCGTAGTTTAAAAAATAATTTCAAAATAAAAGTAATGACGTCTGTGAGACGTATAGGTCGGCAGTTAAAGGTTAACATAGTCCAAAGTGGCCTAGAAATCAAATTGGTTGACTGTACATAGGTTTATACTGACCGTTGAAACGAACCGAAACAAAGCAAAATATAGACTTGTGATAGGTTTTATTTTTACGTTTATACCTATATTGTATTTTTTTTAAGAATTTGGTGCAGTCGTTTTGGAGGTGTTCGGGGAGAATTGTCAATTTAGATAAGTAAATAACGTTTAGATATGTATGATATGTCACACAGAACAGTTTGCAGTGTGTACCTACTTACAAATAACTAGTAGTACTAGTTAGGTACCTACTTAAGTAGATTTCGAGCTGACTTTGACGGATGAACAAGCAGAAAGAAACAAAGAAAGATTTAGAAAAAAACGATCAAGTTACTCAAGTAAGTCAAGATACTCGCGCACTGAGGGTAACGTACCACCCGACTCATTTTTGGCCTGGTTAAACGCAAATTACAGTTTCGACTCGTTTATCTTTTTAAATGAACATCGATAGAGCTCAAACTACCTATATTTACATACAAAATAAACAAATACTTAACCATGCGCGGGAGTGGCACAACAATGTATTCAACATCCAGAAAAATGTCACAAACAAAAGTGCTACAATGTGAACTCACTTTTAACTCGCCTAAACTATTTTATTAAATACTTTTATTAAAGTCATCGTGTGTTTGTTTGTTTTGTTTTACTGGTAAACATCTAAGCCTAAGTGTACAAAATGTGGTTCCAGAATTATCAACAAGTTTAAAGAGTTGTTGGAAATTCTGTAGGCGTGAGTTTATGTACGTGTATGTATGTAAATTTTGTCTAGGGCCCCAGATGCCCAAAGCTTAGTTTAGGTAAATTTGTGTGAGATTATCCTCTGTTAATAATTTATTTATTCAATATATGACAGGTTAAATACAACCATGCGAAAGCAAGCAATCGACACAGGTTTTAAATATAAAATCGAGTTTCTGTAGTCTTACATTACAAATAAGATCCAGTATAAGAGACGTGTACAAATTTAACTTTGCGGTCATATTGTGCCTTTGTAGTACTAATGTCTTCTGGTTTGTATGGAACGTTGTTAATTCCGGTTTTAACCACCGTTCTGGTTAACGTTGTGTTAAATGTCATTTGATAGTGTGCCTTAACGAAGTGAAAATACGGGTGTAGTCTGACAGGATGGTTTTAACCAGGGTTGTCGCATACTGGGATATAAAACACAAAAATTAAAAATATTTATTCAGTAAATTGGGTACTCTTAAGCGTCGCGGTCGATAATCTATATCGTTTATTAATCTATATCGTACATACTAATATTATAAATGTGGAAATAACTGTGTCTGCCGGTTTGTTACGCGCGACTACATACACTCTAAACCGTTTGAAATGTTTTTGGCAACTGATTATTAATTTTCAATTGCTCTAAAAGCAGTAACCGTTTTTTAAAAGTGCTATGGGAGCGACAAAACAATAAAAGTTCAAATTCAAATTCAAATTCAAATTCAAATAAGTAAGGTAGGTAAGTTTCTCATCACTTGAAAAATATATTATTTTTCACCTACAAAATTACTTTTTTTAAATGTATGTTTATAATAATGTGAGTATGGTCTTCGCTCTCTTGTAAAGTTTGAATGGGTCGACGAGCGAGATATTTTTATTAAAAGTGTTTATTGCCTACAGAGGAAATAAATGATATTTTTGAACGGTTCAATAATTTATAAACGACTATAAAAACAGTTGCGCCTGCCGAAGCCATTATTAACAACCTTATGTAACTTACTTAACTTAATGTAACTTACTCGTACTTTTAAGTAAGTACTATTATGTTTACATGATTGAAAAAATGACCTTCTGCTGGAGTTTCTTGCGGCGCTTCTTCTCCGCAATGGTGGTCTTGTCCGAAGCGCTGGTAGACTCACTCTGTATTACCTGACTGACGCGATTTCATTTCGCTCAAGTAACCTCAGTAGATTACTGTCGAGAAATGTGATCTGGTCACTTTACCTTCGAATTTGTACGTAAAATTACCGGATTATAGTCTTCGATAAACTGGTTGATTTTGATCCACCCTTACTGGCACTAAGTCAGGGAGTAGACACAAAAAAAGTAAATAGGTATGTTTCGATGTTGTTGAGTTATAAATAAGTAAAAGCTTTATACATTTTGGGGTAGCACAACGATTGCGTGATCTAATTCCCCAGAATAGCGCCATCTATGGGCGCACTACGACCACATTAGGTTCTCCACTGTGGACTTACCTAATTTATTTCATGTTGTTTATTTATTTCCTTGTTAATTTATTTACACCATATATTGTTCTAGTTATCTCTGTTCTCTGTTTATATCTGATAAATAGCTATACTTTGTCTGGAGGGGTGTCCAAAAGTTTAAACACTTCGGCAAAAATACATGTCCCTTATGATTAGAGAAAATTAAATATTGCACCATAACTAAGACCTTTTAATATTTAACGACTTAATATTTATTCAGTAAATTGGCCACATGAGGTCACTGTTAAACGTCGGTAATATTATAAGGTGACCCTACCTTTTATTGATCTATAAATCGTAGAGTCAACCAATTTGATTCCTAGGCCACTAAGTATGGACTTTGTCAACGTGACGTTGTAAACCAAATCATAGGGAGTCTCTTACGTTTTGGTTGACAACGTCACTTTAACATACTCCAAAGTGGCCTAGAAATCAAATTGGTTGACTGTACATAGGTACTAATAATATTTATTATTTATTTTGTATAAATGTGGAAGTGACTGTGTCGGTCTGTTTGTTACATTATCACGACAACATACACTCTAAACCGTTTGAAATGTTTTTCGCAACTAGGTTATAATTTTTAAGTGCTCTAATTGCAGTAATCGTTATTTTAAAGTATAATATGGAAGCGACAAAATAATAAAAGTTTCTCATCACATGAAAAATATATAATTTTTTATTTTGAAATTAACTTTAAATGTATGTTTATAATAATATGAGTATGGTCTTCGATCTCTTGTAAAGTTTGAACCGGTCGACGAGCGAGATATTTTTATTAAAGTGTTAATTGCCTACAGAGGAAATAAATTGTATTTTTGAATGATTCAATAATTTATAAACGACTTTTAAAACGGTTGCGCCTGCCTTAGCCAATGTTAACCACATTAAATACACGCATTTATCACCTTATGTGACTTACTTTACTTAATGTAACTTACTTTTAAGTACTTTTATGTTTTTATGATTGAAAAATGACCTTGTTTTTTGCTGCGCTTCTTCTCCGCAATGATGGTCTTGTCTGAAGCGCTGGTAGACTCGCTTTATATTACCGACGTGTAAAAGAGCCCTCATGACATGTGGCCTATTCACGGAATGAATATTTTGAATTTTGAATTTAGTTTTTTTATTAATAGCAATAAGTGCCAAGGTGCCAGCCCTTGCCATAGAGCATGCGCTCTATCTCTATCTCCCATCGGTCGCCTCAATAGAACAGGTCGGTACAAAGCTGCCCTCTTTTGAAACACGATGCATCTGCTACCAACCTGACAAACCACTTACCACTTTTCCCCAAGCACTTACGGTTTAAATTGATTCAAATAGAAATTGGAGATAAATCCTTCGTGTTTGAGATAGTGAAATGTACACCTGACGTTTACCGCATCCGTAATAGTAAAAAAAAAAGGGCTAGGTAGTGTCGCGGTTCGTAACGAAATGACCAGTTTATGGGTTTATTGAGAAAATAAGTATTATCTAGTATAAAATAAGGTTCATAACGTAGTCAATTAGGGTAAGTGCTCTCTAATTACAAGCTTTTATTTAACTTGTTATATATCAAGTCTTGCAAGTTTAATTTTTACCCAGTTTGAAAATTTTCATACGGTAAGCTTGCTTAATGCTTAATTGAAAATGCACTCGGTAAAATGTGTTTTGTTCGCTCTGACTGGACTACCTAAACTCGCCGCTGCGACTTCGCTCGTACGTTCGCCCGTCCGTTGTTTTTGAGAGAATCTCTACCCTGATCTGTTGATGGAGTCGGAAGGTATAGTAAAATATATTTTTCACTTCTCATGCTCGTAAAGTCCTTCTTTATGCTGGGTATAGGCTGCATAAAATCGCATTTTATGCACTAGTGCATAAATGGTTGTCGTCATCTAGACTAAGACAATTAAGCCCTACAGCCAGACAGACGAGGTGACTACATTAAATAAACTTGTTATTTGAATAAATTTACTTTAATTTTATTTATATTTGCATCGTAGTTACATCTAACAAAGAAGAAATTTAAAACTATTAAAAACAAGCATTATTAACAAGAACATTAAAAAATCAACGTAGGTATAAACTTGGCAGTATTGCGTTCGACCTAAGTCAAAAATCGCAAACAGAAAAAAAAAAAAAATTGACAGAAATACAGTGGCGGGAAAGAGGTTTTGGACTATTAATTAGTTATTTTCTTTGCAAAACTTGTTGTGTTATGGAATTTAATTAAAATGTCGTCTAGTGAAGAGGAAAATAATGCTCACACTTAACACACTCATGGAAAAAAATGCAAAAGAACTTATTAAAGTTTTTTTACATTATCACATGGATAAAATGCAAAAGAACTTATTAAAGTTTTTTTACATTATCACATGGATAAAATGCAAAAGAACTTATTAAAGTTTTTTTACATTATCACTGTTTTATTTCCTCGTAATCGAAGTGAAAAGCAGAGTGTATAACTCGGTCTTAAAACCCATTTTATCCTCGACTTAATTATCCAACCTCGCCTGCCGGCTCGGTTGGATACCATAAGTCTCGGAAAAATGGTTTGTTTTATGCCCTTGTTGTACAATCTACTATTTCATCACACTTGCTCGCAAATGGTGTTATTCCATGCCTGTATACAGAAGGACAATGGTCGTAAATGTTCCCGGGGGAGTTATGGTGACTTTGTAGTCCATAGGGAGTAATGACTTTCGTTTTAAAATTTGCAAATATTTCGTACATCATTTCTGACTAAGGAGGTTTCATGTTCAGCCAAAACTTCAGACTATTTCTAATTTCATCTTTATAACTTAGCTATAGACTAACTTAGCATTACAAACAATCTACTACGCTTCATTAAACGTCATTGTTTTTATATTTCAAGTAAATTTCAATATTTATCATTAATTTTAAGTAAATACATTTTTAACAAATTAGCAAAAACTGTCTGGATTCCAGTTCAAAACTAAACACAGTTCTAAGCATTATCTGTGGTAGATGTCACAGAAAAAATATTATTACCTGCATTAGCGAGAAGTTATTGTTTTATAATTTGCCGAGTTATAAAGTGTTTTTAAAGTTTAAGAGAAACTAATTAGAAATGGCTTCTTCATCCGTTGAATTGGAATTAGGATTCGTTATTACAGCTACTTCGCCGGAATTAAGAAATGCGGTTCAATTACTTCATGACGATTTGTTACCAGCCAAACCGAAATAAATTAACTTTTATTTTTCTTTGTGTTTTTTCCTCGTAAATGTGATGAAAACCATTGTGTGTATCACAGGCAGTAAGGGGATTACTAACTCGAGTCATTAAAAGCCCTCCGCCTTCGGCGTCGGGCTTTTAACACTCTCGTTAGTAATTCCCTTCTTACTACCCTTGATGCACAATGTACTATAACGTAGACCCACAGTACTGGGACTCATTACTTTGGTCTTGATAAGCAGATAACGAATTAGCAAAAAAAAACCGTCATTAAAAGGAAACTTATTTTACTTAAATATAAACCCTGGATTTTCACGACAAACTCAATTCTAGTCAAACAAGAGTTGAGTTTGATGCTTAAACAGGACAATGGGCATTTCGGTAACCACTTAATACCAAATATATCTATAAATATCTATAAATAGGTCATGCAAATAAAAACAGAACATGGAAAACAGCCGCGCACTCTTCGCTCTACATAAAATACCTCTCTATTGATACATAAGTTTTATTTATTGGGGCGGCTACCAGTCGGCATTATAATTAATTGCACCCTTTTGTACCTTGTCGCTTCAACACCTTTGACAGATTAGTACAGCAGCTCAAACATGAAGTTAAAATGATAAAGCACTAAACGTATGCAGCTACTTACGACGTTCCTTACATTTTTGCCCACTGTCCTTTAGATTAATCTTGAGACCTAGTGAAAAAAGGGTATAAGTCAACTTAACTCCTACCAAAAAAGGGTATAAGTCAACTTAACTCCTACCAAAAAAGGGTATAAGTCAACTTAACTCCTACCAAAAAAGGGTATATACATGAACGGAGTATACTAGACCTTAACCTTTTTTCACTTGGACCAGTTAATGGATATTTGAATTAGAGAAAACTGACACACACTGATCCCAATTGGCCCCGTTATCTAACTATAGTATTTCTTCTCAATACACAAAAGGTCTTAAGCTTATTGTTTGAGCGGCAACTTGATTCAGAAAAACTATAGCTGCCATAAATAATGGTCTTGTCAAAGTCTATCTTTTTTCAGTGTTGCCAGGTGATTGTTTAGTTTTTGTAAAACATAAATAAGTATAATGGTTGTGCTACTTGTGCTGTTTACTGCTCAAATCTAAAAAACTACTACGGGCATTTTTTTTACTTGTTTACCTTAAGTAATATAATTGTGGAATTAATAATAAGATGCTTCGTGACTTTTATATAAATTAGTAAGCAAAGAAACCTACAAATTATCTAATTACGTTCGATTTTGCAAAAAACCCAAGAGCCAAGTCGATGTTTTTTTTCCACTCCAAATTGACCCTAATTAGAGCTCTCACGGTAGAGGGAGAGAAAAAAACAACCCCCTTTCCGGTAAAAGGCAGGTAAACACCCCTAATCACTTCAATAGCGGTTAGTTCAACGAATTAAAAGCAGTAGAAACACTAGTATTTTTACCTGCAAGTATAACAGGGAAAAATCTGTTCAGAGATCTGTTTTAACTAAAGTGTGCGAGTAAGAATTTGGTCATAGGAGTTCTGTTATGCTTATAATATTATCACAATTTTAGGAACTAATTCTCAGTTGCAGATACTTTGAGACGGTGTCCTAATAATCGCAAATAAATGATTGTGCAACTAAATAAATGTTTGTGTCATTTTTGCTTAATATGCCATAATATGAGTATTTTCTAGTCACATTTTTTGTATTAACCTATGCCTTAAACTTGAATAAAAAATGAATCAACGTTCATATAATTAATCTGTTGAGGGCGTATTACAGGACAAAGTGTAATTACATTGTAAGACTAGTGATCACATGCAAGAAAAATATACTTAAATTGAGTTTTAATCCTAAATCTGGATTTAAGACTGACATTTCTATAAATTTTGACATAAAAAACTGAATTCAAGCCTAAATCTAGATTTATATTTAGCTACACGGAGCAAATTCAATAATTTAATCCTATATACTAGGTAGTTTCAAAAACGAATACAAAAATACTCTGATACTAAGTATTTCAATTACGCACTGGTACCAATTTAGAAGCAATAAATAAGTACATAATAGGTAGCGCCAGGCAAGTATTTCGCTTCGAACTTTTAATTGGAGGAAATACTCCTCATAAAATAAGAACTAATCGTACTAATGCTACCCCTTAAAGGGTTATTGGATGTAGATACAAAAAGACGTACTATAGGTTTTATACAGTTAGTAGACAAAACTAACAAGAAATGAGATTTTTAGGACCGAGTGCATTTATTTTATATTTGAATATACTTAACTTACTATTGTATCATTTTTTTATTCGTAGTCATTCGATAGGTTAAAAGTTAAAATAATGAATGCTAAGTGTACATAAATTAGGCTTTAACACACTCGTATGATCTTATTATAAAACTTGCCTTCGGCTAGTTTCATTAAAGCACACTCATGTTTTAAGGGCTTTCATAAACTCCTTTTTTTAATCCGCTGCTACACAAATTTGATCAAAGCTTCATAAAGGTAAAAATAGCTTTATATTTAAAACAGGCTCGTCTATAAAACAAGTATCGTAACAAGTAAAAGAGAACAGTAGAAAATATTGACTTACTTGGCAACACAGATTGTCAATGAAAACCCAAAATGGCGGACGGTGGTTTTAGCAGAAGAGACGTCACATTGTTTCTTTCATCTGTAACAAAAATAAGATAAATTTAAAATATTACTATTTTCTTTGTTTATAGTAATTTAGCACCAAGAAGACCAAGCCAACTTGACTCATCGATTTATGATTCAAAATACCTCTATCTCTAATATATGCTACATTATTTCTGTGCATGGATGATCTAACATAAGTACATACCCTTTTATTTATCATATTAAATAAAGTATTTAAACAAGTCTAACAAAAAAACGGTCAACTGCGGCTCGAACTCGCGCACCGAGTAACTGCAACTTTATTTTCGTTATAACTTAACATTGTTTAACAGTTGTGTTATCACTTATCAGATAAACATTATTCGGCATGCCTACAAAGCTTTATTTAAAAAAAAACGCAGTACTTGCATCTTCGATTAAATATTTACCAAACTTTGAGCTTTTGGGGTAAAAACATAACATAAATAATTTTGTGACAAGTTGCTTCATGGGCAGATTGCGTATTTAAACTCTTACAAGGTTGTTATAACCTAATTTTTTCATTTCGTGCCACTCTTACGTTTCTTTTATTGATCTAAATCCTTCCAAATTCAAATTTATTAAGATCCATTGATATACAGGGTGGCTCATTCAAATCGGTCAGTATGGGAAAGTCTGAAACTATAAGACATACGAAGATTTGTTCTTAGGAACCATGTCACCGATTTTGATAAAAAGTAAAACTGCATTCATACATTTGAAAAAAAAACTGTACCCAGCTAGGGAATCGAACCCGGTTGTTTTGAAAAAATAAACTTATACTATTTCTATTCAGATATCGATTGTGTAGGTCTTAAGCAGTAAATGTTTCTTAGAAACATGATGTCTAAAATCCAGAAAATGCATTGTTTTCACATTATTTTAATTTATTTTAATAGATATGTTCGAAGTGACCACCGTTACAATATTCAACAAGTTCAGGCATGTAAAATTGTTTTTACCTAAACGTGTTGTATTGAAAAAAACGGTGGTCACTTCGAACACCTACTATGATAAATTAAAGTATGTGAAAACAATGCATTAAATTTATTCACTTTTATTAGTTTATTTTTTCAAAACAACCGGGTTCGATTCCCTAGCTGGGTACAGTTTTTTTTTTCAAATGTATGAATGCAGTTTTTCTTTTTATCAAAATCGGTGACATGGTTCCTAAGAACAAATCTTCGTATGTCTTATAGTTTCAGACTTTCCCATACTGGCACAAGAATCGCCAACTTTGCTATGTTAATTTGGAACCATTGATAATTACTCGGAGGTGTAACGTCGAGAATAAGTTGCCGACAAATTTAATAATTTAAAATAAAGTAGCAGCACGTCTACACTTGGTTGCGCGTTTAACCCATATTTTTTTTCTCATGCTATAAACCCTTTTTTTTCGTATAGAGATTATTCATGACATTTTTCACAGCTTTAAGACTGCACCGAGCCAACGCCGAGCGTCCAGTGGCGCCCTCATTACTATTATTCTGTTATCTAATTAACTAAAAAAAAACCTTGAAATCAGACGATACGTTTTTGCAGCACAAGTAAAAACACAATTTATGGGATACGTAACAAACTTTAATAACAATTACCCTTTGTGTAGTCAGCTTAACGGGAATAGGTGGCCACTTTTTTCCGTTAAGTTGATAACTCGAAGGTGAATAAAATTGTTATTCAACTATGTGATTTACCCTATAAGTTGTGTTTCATTTGTAGGACAAAAAACTACCGACCAATTTCTAGAAAATACTTTAGTTAATTAGAAAACACAAATAGTAATGAGGGCGCCACTGTACATCCGGCGTACGCTCGGCGCAGTCTTAAAGCTGTGAAAAATGTCATGAATAATCTCTATTATAGAGTGCACACAAAATAGTATGCGACTGCCATTTTTTTATTTCACTTCTAGTTTTCAAGCCAAAACAAACGTCAAATACGACAGTAGCTAACACAATTAATGTTAGCGAACGATTACTTTATTTGACGAACAAAAAGACAGTTATTGTTAATGGCTGTAGGCGGTATAGTGATGACAGTTTGACATGCTGCCACTGCGCATCTCCATACAATGAGCGTTCTTAGAAGCTTCGCATTGTTTGCTCCCAAAGTGAATAGTAACGATAAAAAGCTGTAAAAAATGTGTAACGGTCGAATTAAAACATAAATATTAGGTCCTTACCTATGAAATTGGCGTTGTAGGTATATGGAGAATTTTATGAAAACGGTGGTTTTCATACATTTAATTTTGCCGATTATTTAGTAACGTCAAATGCAAACCAAACAAAATTCTGTCAGGAATATTGGATATTATTTGTATCTAAAACCTTTGTAACATAATGTTTTAATGAAATTTAAAAATAATTTGGGAGTTAAAACTGAAATGAATAAATTCCGTACGAAATAAAACACGTAAAAAAAAATGCCAATTTCATAGGTAAGGACTAGTCATTTGAGGCTGTACTGTATTAAGGGCCCGGAATTTTGGGAGCGGCTTTTGACAGGTTGTACAGAGAGAACTCAACTGTTTTAACGATAGTTTATTTATTTTTTTGTGTCTTTATTGAATAATACCTCAGATTTTCTGATGACACATACTAAATAATTAAATATTTATTTATTTATAATAAAAATAAGTATCATCATCTCTTGATGCTACTTTTGGTGCAAACTTGTATTTCTCCAATCCTATGCATTATCCTCTTTCATTTACTTTAGGGTTAGCTGGAAGAGATCTCATTTAGGGATAAGTTCGCCTTTGTACATTACTTTAATAACATTGTTGTAATTTTTTTTGGTGCAATATTGAGTTTACGTACATACTATTTTCAACGGTCGATGATGAAAAAAGTCCGAAGTATCGGAAATTTATAAAATATAAATGTCTGTTTTAGTATAACATAGGGTGGGTAAACGTGCCACCTAACGTTAAGTGGTCTCAGAGGGATCTATTCTTAAGTTTTTAAATATAAGGGTTTTCGTAATTACACTGGTTTCAATTATTTTTACAAAGATATACGCCCCTGGCCCTAATTATTATAGTTTTGGTACATGCTTCTTGTTGCCATCTGTACTTTGTTTTGCAAAGTCATTATGCTTTATTTGCACGCTCTGACGGGCGAACTTTAACTCGCCGGTTAATACGTTCGTCGAGGTGTAAAGCAAGTTGTCAATCAGTCAATCCAAGTATTTATAGATCTGGTGGTTTCTATGTGTTCTAGAGGTCAACTTAGACTGGTGTTAGGGCTCACTAGCTATTTTATAAGACATGAAAATGGTCGACTCATGCATTTGTATGGAAATTATAGCTTGGAATCCATGAGTAATATGGTGACTAAGTTGACAAGTCCTGTTACTGTCATGTAATGTGTCATCTCTTCGTAGTATAAGACGAAGTCGGTTTCCGTAGTGAAGACCGTCTTTCACTTAAAAGGTCTAACGTGTTAAAAAATGCTATTGCAGAATAGTTTTGAAAAATTATTAATAAGTTTTCTTAATATTTGACATAAGAATTATCTTGCCTTTAAACGTGTGAAGCGATAAAGAAAACTTCTGTTTGCAATGATTTTAAACTACATATAGCGGTCTTATTATACAAAAATGTTTGGTCCTGTTATTTGGTCAGTAGTTAAACTAACTAATTGTTAAAGTTCGAGAAAGGAACTGAAAATATGACACCTTTCCTTGAGATTCCTTCAAATTTACGATTCCATTTTCAAATTTGATAATTAGTTAGTTTAACTACTCGTTGCTTAAATACTAATGCGCCACAAATCAAAATGTGTTTGTGTTGCATTTAAAATTGGAATTCTATATACTTTAAGTTTTAAATCAAACTATATCTGTTTTTGTTTTGTGGCGCTTTTGTATTTAAGCAGCGTACAGGGGTGTGATTCTCTAAAGAAGCAAAGGTGAACGAATGAACGAGTGATGTCCAAGCGGCGAGATTAAGTAGTCCCGTGAGTGCGAACTAAACACATGTTAGCGCGTGCATTTTCAATTAAGCAGCCTTATACGTTCGACCCATCGGCAGGAACCATGCTGCTAAATTAAAAATGCACGCGCTACAATGTGTTTTGTTCGCACTGACGGGACTACTTAATCTCGCCGCTTGGACATCACTCGTTCATTCGTTCACCTTTGCTTCTTTAGAGAATCACTACCCTGATCAAACAACAAGCCCTTAGACACGCCTTAGACATAGGTATCTAAAGTGACAGTTTCGCATGGATTGACATTTATTAAACAAGTGTTCAATGGCTGTTTAAGTTTTTGTAATAACACCATAGAAGTTTTAAAAAACTTGGGAATATAAAACGTGTTGCTATTGGTTAAAATTCTAAGAAACATTACTCATACATACATACACGTACGACATAACACTTGTGGTTCTCAGATTGTAGACGTTAGGAATAACCAATGAGATCCAAGGAACTTTACAGTACCTATTTTTTATTCGAAGAAATCTCTGCAGTTTTGAGTACTTGGAATATCACACTACCCTACTATGGTTTCAATACATGACAGCGCGTCCTGGGGTCTGATTCTCTCAAAAACGTGGATATCGCAGCTGCGAGTTAAGACTGCGTTTTTAAGAGAATCACACCCCAGCTCCTTGTTGTTAGGGTTCCGTGCACGAACGTTGTCTACGCTTTCCGTCCGTCTATACCTACTAACTTTAAAGAACTGTATCTTTTGAACAGTATGAGATAGCGGTTTTTTAAATAAGTGTTATTAGTGTTATTACAGCACTTTTCCTAAAAAAAAGTAAATAAAAAGGATCATAAATAAAGTTGGTTTCAATACAAAAAAGTTTTATTTCATACAAGCGTCTAGTATGATTTTTGTAGTGCAAACTAAAGAAAAACCAAAAACAGTAAAAACCGATGAAGTGCTAGTTGCAATGGGCTCGTCCTATTTTTTATTTACGTTATATTACTATCATTTAAATTGAAATATTATATTTTTAATTTGGCTAAGACATGACAATTAAATCGAAATATAATAAAATAATTCCTACTGCGCCCTGAACCCTCGGTGCGCGGGTCCGACTCGCACTTGACTTTACATACAATGACGCAACCGTGCCGTGCGTCAATTTAGGTGGGCGCGCCGATGGACTGAAAGCGTACAGTCGGCCAAATATGTGGTCTACCACCCTACGGTTTAAGTTGATTATCACGTCATGATAAAAAAAGTTCGATTTTCCCTTGCAATAATATTATGACAGTGACAATCTTAACGATAATTACTCACAGAGACTTTTGTAAAAACTGTTAGATCACTTTTTTCGCCGAACGTCTGCGGCTCTGTCACAGATGTGGTTTAAAACATAGAGTCATTGAACCATAAGACGAAGGAACTAACAAACAAACAAATAAAAAACCGCTATAAGTAATTCTCAAAAATAACTAAATTTTATGCTTAAATTGTATGCCTAAAGCCATAGAAACTGTTCAAAGACTGAGCTCAAATCAGCTGGTCGGTTTACAAACCATTATACTATGATCTTTTGCTTTAAACAACATACTACAGGTTAGAGTTGAAGATATAATGGTGATAGATAAGTACAGGATGCCGTCATTGCATGACACGCTAACTGTAACCGGTTCTGTTAGTTCAGACATATCTGCGATATAAATTACTTATAGTCGTATGTCCAACTTAGAAGTCAAAGGAGTTTCCATCGTAAATGCTTAACTATAAGGTCAAATTTACAATAGACGTGTTATCAAATGTGCTCTATTCTGTGCAGTATTATCGTGCGCAAGTTATGTAACAGGATTGTGGTATGCATGCAGATCACGTAAGAAATTGACGATTGTGTCAACTATGATAAAAAATACTATAAGTAGTAGTTGGTTCACTCTAAACTGATTTCTGTAACTTGTAATTGTTTCTTTAAATTGTCGTAAAAACTATACCTACAGTGTTTCCATGGAAAAAGTACACAAACGAATAGAGAAGAAATTAAATGCAATTTCACCGAAAAAAAATATTGTATTACTTAAGATTTGAAAAAAATACTTCGATTTTTTGCCGTTTGGCGTATGTTTTCATGCCAGACTTGGTTCAGATAGGATTTACAAATAGCAATCATCTTTTTTTTCAATCTTTAAAAATAACTCTTTTTTTTTTTGACTGTGTAATTGCATCTGGTTTCATCCCTATTCGTTTGTGCACTTTATCGATGACGTTCCGTATTTGAATGATCGATTTCCTCTTTTACTTGACTGCCGAGGAAGGAGTGTAATGGTTTCGATCCGTAATGTTTGGCTCTTTGTTCCCTCGTAGAGGCTGAACGGATGGCCCAACTGCCCTCCTACGGAGATAAGGCACAAGTGCAGTTAGTTAGTTATGCTATGTATCAACATATAGATGCAGCTATAGGTCCTCCGTTACGGAATGGTTTTCAATATGGCCGCCATTAGTGTCAAGTAAATAAGAGCTATCAAAACGTTGACTATACGATAACAGGTCAAAGACGGTATGGTTATTTTATTACCACCTATCAGCACTGGGTAATTTTTGTCAATATCAATTGATATAGAAGCCCATGCGTGTATCGCGTGACAAAATGTGTATAAGTCATCCGTCACTTTTTGACACGTTTATAAGAACAAGAGTGACGGGTGCTTTATCCACATTATGTCGGGCGATAAACGCAACCATACTGCCTGATAGGGTTACCGACCGTTCTCTAGGCATTTGTATGTCTTTGTCACAGCCTATTATGATTCTACACGTAACTCGCTATAGGCGTGGCTATTTATATAGAAATCCGCTTGAACAAACAATCAACTGTCAGGAATTTTTATAAGTAGGTAGGTATACCTAGTTTTTGCTTGTGACTTGTGGTTGTATCCGGGAGGAGAGCGTTTTTTCCTTAATGCAGGATATTTACTAATATTACGTGGAAAAAGTTCTTATTTGAATTTGTATCTATCCGACAGTCTCTGGAATCACGGAAACTATTTAATTTTTTCATCATTTAAAAGGTACTTTATTGCGGATGGATGTAGTCTATTTTTTATTATGTTTAATTTGAATCGCCGGACGCTAGTTTTTGTATAAAATACTACAAAATATTAAACATAATAAAAACTTGAAATACCTATTTGGTCGAGTAAGCCCGTAAATAAACACAATATTCATTTTCTTTCATTGTGTAACGAAAATCAGTTGTACAATCACATTATAAATAATTTTCGTTGCACAAATGAAAAAAAAAGTAAAGTAAGGTAAGTACTTAAATATTTGTGTGTCTATGTCTGTCAGTAACATCGTAGGTCGTAATCAGATGGATTAACTTAGATACGATTTTTAAAACTACTTTAGTATGTATGTATGTATGTATGTAAACACTTTATTGTACAAACAAGAGATAACAAATTATAAAATAGACAAAAATATAACAGAGATGTACAAAGGCGAACTTATCCCATCCTTCCCTTTCCTTTTTAGTCTGAATGGTTGGCTGAAAAAACCAAGCTATTCACTAAGAAAGACTGTGTGGTAATAATGTGCGGTGGAAGTGATTTTCAAGTTCATTCTGCGTATAAAACGGCCGATCAAATTGAAGAGGCTGTTAGAACCTTAACTCATTGTAATGTTATAGTTTGTAATGTACCTGGTAGTGTTAATCAAAATTCTATGGACTTCAACTTCTTCATCAATAAAGTGAATGTTGAACTACACAAAAGAATGAAACACTAATAATCATGTACATGTTCATGATATTGACAGCAACATCATTTCTAACGACTACCGACATGATGGGTACAAAATAAATATAAAGGGTAAATACAAAATTGCAACTGCAATTAACGTTAAAGTAAAACTAATTAATGAAATGCACTATAACAGTCGTACTTTTTTATAGATAAGTCTTTTAGTAAAGAAACTCTAACTTATCCTGATACCTTAATTTTGATGCATCTTAATATCAATAGACTCAGGAATATACTGTTAAGCCTTGAAGCTTTAATAGAGCTGGAACTTCAAAACAAGCCTAATGTTATAATGATTAGTGAAACTTGGTTAGAACCTCAACAATCCGACACTATAAATCTGCCTGGTTACATGTTGGCAACACAGTCAGCCCGGATAATCACAAGAGGTGGTGGCACTGCCATTTTTGTGACTAATGATCTAGCGGATAATTTTAATATAATAAATGTTTCACCATATTACTATGAGAAAATATTTGAAATAAGTGCTTTGAATTTGAAACTGGAAAACTCCCTGAACATACATATTTTGGTACTGTATAGATGCCCTAGCTCTAATTTTAATAAGTTTTTGAAGCAATTAGACTTATACTTGCGTGACTTAAAAACCAAAAATATAATAATTGCGGGTGATTTTAATAGAAATATAGTGGATTTCAATGATTACAGGACCAAGACTTTTTTGCAACTATTACTAGAACACAATATCAAACCCACAATATTTCAATCTACGCGTATCACTGACTCCTCCTCTACCACTTTGGACAATATTTTAACAAATATTGAGGGGATTAGCAAGGCTTTTGTTGTGCCCTGTAGTTTTTCTGACCATGACGCCCAAATTATTATACTACCAATTTCATGTATTCAAAAGAAAGACAAGGTTAAATTTATATATAAAAGAATCTTTGGTCAAAAGGCTACTGACAATTTTCGCAGTGATATATTAAAGGTTAATTGGGACATCGTGTTCCTAAACAGTGATTGTAATAGTAAGTTAACATTATTTTATAACATCGTAAATAACTTAATATCTAAATATTTTCCATTAAAAAAGGTGTTTTTGAAAACAAATACGAAATGTTGGCTGACTAAAGGAATTAAACGATCTAGTTTTATTAAAAGAAAATTACATCTTAGATATAGAGACACCAATGATGAAGAATTCAAGTCTTATTTTAGACGATATAAAAATACGTTTAAAACAACTCTCGTAGTCGCCAAAAACATTCACATCCGTAAGTTGATTTCAAAAGCAAAAAACAAATCACGGGCAATTTGGGATATTATTAACGTCAACTCCGGCAAAGGGGACAAAGCAAATAAAACGAACAAGGTAAAAAGTCTAAAAATTGGTGATATGTTGGTTCAGGATGGAAAAACGATGGCTAATGCCTTTAATAATTTCTTTGTTAGCGTAGGTAAACCTGATTCTAGTGCCTATCGGAATGGTTTCCAAAATGTACTCAAAAACATCAGTAAGAATTCGTCATCAATATTTCTTACCCCAATTATTGAACCGGAACTTATTAAAATCACAAAAAATCTTAAAAATAGTAAATCGCGAGGACCCGATGAGATAAGCACAGATTTTTTAAAACAAAATATTGATCTTCTATGTGTCCCTATATGTACTATATTTAATGATAGTCTACTAGAGGGAACGTTTCCAAATTTACTTAAAAAGGCTAAGGTAGTTGCTGTTCACAAGAAAGGTAGTAAAAGTGAAATAAACAATTATCGTCCCATATCGTTAATCTCGATCTTATCGAAAATGTTTGAAAAGTGCTTATACACTAGACTGGTATCCCATTTTGATAACAATAGTAGGTATATTATCTACGCACCAACACGGTTTTAGGAGTAACAAAAACACTACTTCTGCGGTGATACGCTTAGTAACGGAAGTCATGCAGTCCCTTAACGATAGTTATCAGTGCGGAGGAGTATTTTGTGACTTAACTAAGGCATTTGACTGTGTTAATCATGGAATGCTTCTCGCCAAATTGGAACATTATGGAGTTCGTGGCACGGTCTTGAGCCTAATGAAGTCATATCTGAGTGGGCGGACTCAGTACGTGGAAGTCAGGGACCCGGATAGTGGTGCCCTGGTCCAGTCAAGCGAGGAGGTTGTAAGATACGGGGTGCCACAGGGATCCGTGCTGGGGCCCTTATTATTTATAATTTTTATTAACGACCTGCCACACTATCTTAAATGTGGAACCCCCTACCTTTACGCTGACGACACCAGTATTATCATAAGTAGCACAACCTCAGAGGAACTTGATATTAAGATGCAACAATGTTGGGCTGAATTATCTGAGTGGTTTATTTCAAATGGTCTAAGGGTCAATTGCGCCAAAAGTTTTTACATGATATTTCGCCGTGGTCCTAACAGCGCCGACCCTGTCTGCAATATACCTATAACTAAAGCTAATAATGTGCGTTTCCTAGGTGTTGAGCTGGATCCGTATCTAAGATGGCATACTCACATCGACACTGTTAATAAAAAGCTTGCTAGTGCATGCTATGCTTTAAAGAATCTTGCTAGTACTGTCAATAAAGCTATTTTAAAATCAGTTTATTTTGCCTATTTCGAAAGTATAGTTCGATACTGTATTGAAGTGTGGGGTAATGGCACTGCAATAGATTCGGTACTATTAAAAAAAAAAAGGCTTTACGTATTTTGGCAGGATGCTCTTATGTACCTGATACACATAGAAATATGTTTAAAGAGAACAAAATCCTAACAGTTGTTTCACTATATCTTTATAGTAGGTATATGCTTATATGTATTTAAAGGTAAAAATACTATACAAATCAGACGTAATGAACATAAGAACCTTAGGAACCTCAATGAATTTACACTGACTAGAGATCACTTTAAACATTACGACAAAAGTCTGCACAACACGGCACTGAGGGTTTACAATAAACTTGACTCTAATATAAAAGAATGCGGGGACCTTAGAACTTTCGAACGTAGACTGAAGGCGTACTTCATTGATAGACCATATTATTCTATTAGGGAGTATTATGCTAATGCCTTGGACTGAATGTTTTATCTGTACCTACTTATATTTATTATTTAGCTTTTATTAATTCACGAACAAAAAAATAATAATGTTAATATGTAATTTGGATATGATTATTGAAATGAATTGAGCAAAATGAAATATTTTTCTTATTAAATGAACTGAATAACTTCTTATTAGGTAGATGTATACCATACTTATTTGTATTTAATTGATATTGCTTTAAATGTAATCTACGCATTGTTCAATGTACCTATTCTAAGCATAATTTTAATCCTAAAACTGTATTTGCATGCATTTTATGTTTTACGCAAATAAATGACTTGATTGATTGATTGATTGATTGATTGATAGTATTTTTTTAATGAAAATCGGATAAAATGATTCTGAGACGACGCTCCAATTGTGTAGCTGTCACACAATTGTGATACATCAAGTTATAACGTTTTTCACCCTCTAAATCAAGTTTGATGTCCGTTTCAGTCTAATTTTCTAAGAAAAAAATATTTGGTAAGGAACACGACCAGACCTAGTTTTTCGTTAGAGATTTTAGCGTTAAAGATTTTCTCGAGCGTAATATTAATGTTAATTTGTAATTTGTAATTTAATTTTGTTGACATTCGATTATAATTGAATTTTATTTTATTTTATATTTTTATCTTTGAATTTAACTTGACATTTTATTAATATTTGCACGCCTGTATGCAGGCTGGATACACTGGACGTTTAAATAATAATGTTTACTACCACTTAAGAAACTGTATTCAGCAAATAAATTGTTTTGATTGATTTGATTGATTGATTGATTGATCGTAATACCTAAACAAAAAAAACGGGCTACTTCACACTATCGCATTTTGTTTGATTTTTTCACCGTCGGTTTTTTTATATATATTTTAGTTAACTATTCAATGTTTAGCCACTTAGTCACACTTGAAGGTAAATAAAGTGCACATTTTTTGTACCAAAGATGGTATGAGTCAGTTTCCTGTCCGCCAGTGTACATTAACATGTGGCCTTGGGTGTTATTTCGAGATTCTCGGAACCTTTACAAAGCCTTTTTAAAGGATAAACTAGTTGATTATTTAACACCTAAAGTTTAAAGTATTTTTATAAGACGAAGTAAAGTAACAGTTTATATATGATTTATTTTAATAATAGTCGTATTTATACATTATACTCACGCCTTCATTCCCAGAGTGGGGTAGGCAGAGCTACAGAATTACTAACAACTCTAAAAACTTGCTGTTCATTCTGTAACCACATTTTTCACAACCAGGCTAAGATGTTTACCATGACGTGTATTAGTGACAGGCGATAGTACTACTAGGCGATGGGCTTGCAACCTGTCACTGATACGCTGGTAAAAATCTTAGCCTAATTGTGCTAAATGTGGTTACTGGATTATCAGCAAGTTTTTAGAGTTGTAGGTAATTCTGTAGGCCTGCCTACCCCACTCTAGGGTCGAAGACGCGAGTTTATATTTTGTATCGTAAACTATCGATTTTCTTGTTTATCTACACTCAAGAGCAATGAAAACGGGTCACATACTATGGATATTCTATACAAAATGACCCGTTTCCCGCGCTTTTGACCATAGAATGGTTCTTAGCTAGGTTTTATGGTGTTTAAAGGATACCAGGAGCCGTAGCGATTGCAAACTCTACTAACGTTTTTCTTTTCTAACGCGGAAAATGTATAAGATGACAGTTGACCACGCGGTTTATCGCAACGCATGAAAATGTCATCACATACTTTTGAGTGACGGAAAAGAATAAGGTTAGTAGTGTGATTCTTGGCTAGGGCCTCTGCTGTGTAAGGAGTCACAATAGGAAATATTCTTGACTTTTTTTTTACAGCTTGATAGCTTATCCATGTAACATACAGTTGAGACTAATCAATTCAACATGGAGTGTATGGGCGACCACTGTATTTAACGAATGCTTGTATTATCCGAATTTCTTGGCTGATTTCTGGTGATCTCTTGTATGGTGGGCATTTTTATATTTTTGTTAAGAAATGCGATTTAAAAAATCCATGCATATAGGGAATATCCATGGATTAGGATTAGAGGTACTTTTACCTGTTTAATAATCATTTTTAATCTGCCATTGCACATTATTTTGGTCAGTACTTTTGTCCTTATGGGTGCACATCAAACCTTGGCACGACCTTCCACCTTAAGAATGCTATTTCAAGTGTGTATTTAAATGTATGTCATAATAATCATTATGTGCGGAAAACGTAAGGTCATTCGAAAACTCACAATTTTCATGTAATTACCTGTGATAAAGTTCGTCTACCATCCATAACATTAAAATCATCTAAGACCGCACCGAATAACTTTGAGTTGAAAATTAATTCATACTTGTTAATTGGCGAGTTTGTTTTTTTAAAAGATTTTATTTCACTTGGAATGTATGTAAGAGTCAAATCTTGCAAGTTAGATTTGAAGTAAAAGATATGTAGGGTGGTGGAACCAGTAATGGACCAGTAATAATGTACACTTGATTCTTATTTTACAGATGATAAGGGTTATTCATTTGTTTTGCAACAATGAATTTAGGACCGTATGAAATTTTAATTAAGAGTGAAGTGTCCTTGGGTGAATATTCGGGCGTTCCAACCGCCGTTATTATTCTCTTTAATACATTGACGAAAATAATGATAGCTACCTGTAACTTTTGATGCCAAAATCAGCGGATCCGGGGGTAGTATCCATTCCATTTAAAAGAACAAGAAAGTTATTAAGTTTATATTGAATAATATGCGAAAACAATAATGACGGCGGTTGAAACGCCAAATATTCACCCCCTTACTGTTGCCTGTCCGGTTAAAGTTTCCATCATTGGTGACATCACCTTAAACGCAATTTGAACTCGCTCCCGATATTACAATGGTCTGCTGGCCTAGTATGGCTTGTCAAAACTAAATGTGGATAAAGCATCCGTCACTCTCCTACTTATTTACGTGTCAGAAAGTGACAGATGCCTTATCCAAACTTTATCTCGCGATAAACGCAACCATATTAGGGCCTCTGAAATTCTTAACACTTAAGATAATAGATGGTTAGAAATATCAGTATTTTTTTTATGTATAGGTTTCTTTTTTATTCGATGTACGGTACCCTAAAAATACTCAGCGACTCACACATTTCTGGTCGATTACCATGCTAAGTTTATTGCGCCATTGCCTCTCTGGAAAAGCTGGTCGGAACCAATATTTACCTTCGATAGCTCTAAATGATGCCTCGCAAACATCTACGATAAGTCAAAAGTAGAACCACACGAAAACAAACCTTATACCTAAGTTTGTACAGTTTCTAAAAGTAAGTCTACTTCTATAAGTTGTAACTTTTTGAAACGAAATGTATGGAAGGAAGGTATAATAAAAATTATATGATTTATGTGTAACTTAATCTCTATGGCGAAGCTAGCCATGTTGCAATATATCTTTTATTGGATAATCCCTTTTACTCCTCGGATGAATAATATTATGGAGCTGGATTTGTAAATTTATTATTGTGTTGACATTTATAAAACACTAACAACCCACCCTCGCTTCGCTTCGGTTTATGTAAGTTTTCTGTAACGCCCGTACATAAAACTGAATTTATTATACATAAAATCCCTCTTGAATTACTCTATCTATTAAAAAAACCGATTCAAAATCCGTTGCGTAGTTTTAAAGATCGAAGCATACATAGGAACAGACAGACAGCGGAAAGCGACTTTGTTTTATACTATGTATACTTAGCTATTCGAATGTGCAGGTTTCCTCACGATGTTTTTCTTTCACCGTAAGAGCATGGGATAATGCACTTAAGTTAGAAAAACTCATTGGTACAAATAGTGACCGCGGGGGTTCGAACTCGGTACCTCACGATAACGAGTCGACCCCTTAAGCCACTAGGCCACCGACGCAAAGTTGGTTAGGTTAGGTTAGGTTAGCTCTATAGATTTGTTAGGTTGTGATCACTGCTTATCGGACATGGCGGACTAATTAAATTTTCCTCAAACCTCACACATTAATTCTGACGACACGTTAGCCCCGGTTTGGTAGTAATTGCGCCTACAAAGCTACTTGTCTAGGGTTCAATTCTGCATCGCTATTGCATTCGCAATCTCAATTAGCTTCAAAGCGGAACAATTGTTTTCATTTTGTATGCAGACAAGCCTTCGATTTTCAAAATGAAAACAATTGTGATTGCGAGTGCGTTACGCAATAGCTCTGGTAAGAGCAGATATATTTGTTTAATATATTATAACTAACAGGCAGAGAAACAGAAGGAAAACACACTTGACGACGCGCTAGTCTAAATGGTCCTGAGGCCCTAGCCAAGATGCAATTCGCTATTATAGCGTTTCTATTCGTTTCGATTTGTAACCAGTCGCGTCACTGGTAGGTCACGTGACTTTTCGTACCACGTGATCTACCAGTGACGCGATTGGTTTAAAAACGAAACGAATAGAAACACTGTCAAGTTAGCGTAGTGCATCTTGGCAAGGGCCTCTGGGTTCAAATCCTGGTAAGGTTAAATATTTCTGAAATGAGCGCGAATATACAGGGTGGAAAGGGACGACGGCCCTTCCGGTAAATTCGAGATTATGCATCTTTAGTACTATATTTTTCTCCAAGAAACTATGCTAATATTTTTAGCCGTTTTCAAGTTACAACTCGTTAAAGTTTAATACAAAAAACGTGTTTTTTCAACCCTAACAGCTGATAAGGTCAATGATCCTACCCTTGACCTAACTAGTAAACGATAACTTTGAGATGTAAATTGATGGATGACATTTAGCAGGTGCATTGACAATATTTTTGTTTTGCAACCTATTTGTTTCATAGACAATTATTACAATGACAATAAGCACGTCACAATTATGTCACACTCTTAAACTAATGCTGCTTCCTTAATAATGCCATTATTTGAGGCTAGAGATTATCTCAATTTGTTACTGTTATACGCAGAGTGCAACTACAATACCTCTGAGACTTTGCGTCAATACAGACAGCGATATCTTCCACCGTATCCATCAGACCGTCGAATGATTTTGCGTGCCTTTGACCGCGTTGCTAGCAATCGTCCCATAGTCCCCCGAACATCTCAAGACGAGGAGGAGGTGTCGTACGACTTGCTGCGGGGCTCGAAGAAAGAGTACTGCGTTATTTTGACCGCAATCCAAGAGCAAGTTCCAGGCGGGCGGGTCAGCACTTCGGATTAACTCATACGACAGTATTGAAAATACTAAAACGCGCCCGTCGTCGTCCTTATCACATACAGAGGGTTCAAGCGTTATTGCCCCGAGACTGCCCCATCCGGGAAACATACTGCCGGTGGTTGTTAGACAAAATAGCTGGAGACCGTGACTTCATTAGACGCATTATTTGGACGGATGAAAGTGTATTTACACGCAATGGTATGTGGAACAGGCGAAATGAACACGTGTACGCCGAAGAAAACCCATTCGCGTACCGTTATTCGAGTCACCAATATCGTTGGTCAGTTAACGTGTGGGCTGCAATTCACGGGGAAACAATTATAGGGCCTGTGTTCTTACCTGCAACACTTAACATAGTTGGATACATGGCCCTCCTAAACTCCACGGTTGACGCTTACCTCGATAACTTGCCACTGGCCGAAAGACAACGCACTTGGTACCAACAAGACGGAGCACCAGCTCATTCCGTGATAGAAGTGCGTGAGAAATTAAACACTGAGTTTGGGGACAGATGGATAGGGCGATTTGGGCCACACCGTTGGCCCCCAAGGAGCCCGGACCTCACGGCACTGGTTTTTTTTTTTTTTTTTTTTTTTTTATGGCATAGAGATGACAAACGAGCACACAGGCTACCTGATGGTAAGTGGAAACTGTGACCCATAGACATTCGCATTCACAAGACTGCAGAGCAATCCTAAGACTGCAAATGCGTTGCCAACCCTGAGGACTAAGATGGAATGCCTTTATGCTAGTCATTTCACCGGCTGTCTTATCCCCAAACCGGAACACAATTTTTTTCTGTGGGGCACGATTAAAGACAAAGTGTACAGAACTGAATGTGAAACTGCCGAGGAAATGAAAGAAAGATTAATTGCTGCCTTCGAACAACTGCGTCGAAAAAATCGTGAAGAAAATACATTATCGAAGGTGCATCGCCATACTCGGGCACGAGCTGCTGCCTGTATTATTAGACGTGGTGGAATATTTGAACATCGGTTGTAGATCCCTAAGATAACAGGTATCCTTTTCTCGTTAGCCTTATGAATGTTGGCATATTTAGGTAAATAGTTAGGTAAATAGGGTTGTCACCAATATTAAACATGACTTACATGACTCATTTTAACTTTTTTGTTTCTTTATAATAATTGTTTCTAACCATTGCACATCGAATGTACATCACTTATGTGATACTATATTTTCGGGAACGGCCCTCGTCCTTTTCCACCCTGTATATGTATTCTTAAGTATGTCAATAGTTGTGTAATAAAAATTGTACAAGCCAAAGACTTAGTGTGGGACTAGTACTTGTTTATGAAATTCTCTTTTATGTTTATATTTAATAAAAAAAAACGTAAAATTAAAAAATGCACGACCACACAAAGCGCACAGACACTAATTTAAACCTTACAAAACTGTATTTTTTATTGATATTTCTGCACAAGTGCAATTTAACATCATTACAAGCCTTGCAATCAATAAACATTCTTTACATCTCTCCTTTTCCCTCGTTTGTATTAATTCAACGAGAGTAAGAGAAAGCTGTAGGTTATTAAAGTCGTGTATAACACAGCATTACACATCGTTACATCGAATTATCACTTCAGTAGGGTAAGTGGGAGCAACATGCGATGCTTTAATATCCTTAAGACATTGTGTACCAGTGACACCGTATTGCGTCAAAATTACATACAAAATTTTATTTGGTGGTATGAAATATGGTCATCACTGCCCAAAACTGCCGTGGGTTACATATTGAGTCCTTTCGCTATAGGAATTAGAAAACATTGCATAATAATGTGAAATGGGTGCTGACTAAAGTATTTTATCTATGTACATGCATATCATAAAACTTCCCTGTAATATATTTAGAAACGTTAAGCAAATGAGTTATATTACGAAACCTGTTGTAGTTTAATGTTAATATTAAAGTATTACATGTTATTAAAGTATCGGTTATCGATGTAGTTGCATCTTAATGTTAACTTTAAAGTATCGGTGACCTATGCTTCGGTCGGTGGCGGGTCGCGAGCATTTGGAGTCGAACTCATTTATATTCAATCATAAATGGGTTTGCGCTTTACCTCAGTCTCACCCGCTTACTCTGAAAAAAGCCTGTTTACCTTGAAAACAGCAATTTTATACGATTCTGGGAATTTAAATGCAGGGATAGTATTCCACTCCTTGGCAGTGTGAATAAGAAATTGACGCTGCTTCCGAACTATTGGAAATTCCACTATATATGGATGGAATCCCTCCGGGCGTTTGGATGACCGATGGGAGAAACTACAAGGTGGGATAAGGTCATTACAGTTCCTGGAGGCTTAATATGCCTGCGTTTATCGCATGAAAAAGTGTGGACAAGGCAGCCGTCACCTTCTGCCACGTAAGTAAGTACGAGAGTACGATGCTTTATCCACATTTGACACGGGATATAGACGCAGCCATACTAAGCCCGCTGGGCACACTCGCCACAATATACCTTGTAAAAACTGATATACAAGCGACTTTACGCCGATGTGAATAACGCCTACTAATCTTTAGGCTTGTACTATCATGAGCTCTAGACCACAGTACGCATACTTATATCGAAAAATACGTAGGAAAAAAAACTTTCGCTCTCATCACATAAGTATTTGCATTTACAGGGAATACATTAATGATGGTATGGTATCTTTGATGTATCTGTGTTGATCGCGTGACGAAATGTGGATATAAATAGCATCTGTCACTCTCGTACTTATATCAAAAAGTGACGGATTACATTTTGTCCCGCGATAAACGTAGCCATATTAGTAAACCCCCAGAGCCCGCATTATGGTCGCCTTTATCGCGGTGGATAAAAGCATCCGTCACTGTCGCACTTACATACCGTCAGAGAGTGACAGACGTTTTATTTATTCACTAGCGACCCGCCCTCGCTTCGCTTCGGTTTATGTGAGTTTTCTGTAACACCCGTAAATGAAACAGAATTTATTATACATATAAACCTTCCTCTTGAAACACTCTATCTATTAATAAAAACCGCATCAAAATCCGTTGCGTAGTTTTAAAGATATAAGCATACATAGGGACAGACAGCGGAAAGCGACTTTGTTTTATACTATGTAGTGATAATTGGTTCGCAGTTATCAATAAAGTCGTAAAGTTTAGACGAATCTTTTGATGAATGATTGTGATATTGCTCTTTAGATAAAAGAGTGAATGAATGAGTGAACGAAACTAAACATTTCAGTACAAAATGATTTTGATTTTGTTTTTACTTTTTGCAAACTAAACAAGGTCACTGCTTACTTTTACAGAAAAATGAGGCTAACATTTTATGTTTCAATTCCCTTTATATTCATAATTGGCGTGAAAAAAAAACACGTTTTTGCTACAAATAGCGGAAAGTGCAACAAATTGACGCCATTAACATTTTAGCGCGCAATTGTGTCCTACAGTGGTCAAGTTAAGAACAGTACTTACTTTGCCATTCATAGAGAAAAGGCCGTGTGAGCATTGTGGACTTCATATTTTTTTAGTTTAACCTATTAATATATCTAGTTTATCCATCCCTCCGTCCGTCCATCCTTACTTTGGTTATATAGGTAGTAAAAACGGTAAAACTGACAAGCGTCATAGGAGGGTGGGCTAATTGGCCTATGTCGGGTTCCTATATTCAAACCGCGGATAGATAAGGCTTACTTCGGGTTAAAATTTGACATTTGCCCATACAAAATACGTCAAATTTGTATCCGAAGTAAGCCTATCTGTCCGTGGTTTGAATATAGGAACCGGCCACTAATGACCAATAAGGACAAGCGATACGACCCCGGATAGGCAATTCTAAGTTGTAAAACTATTACTATAGCAGGTGCTTCGAAATATTTATGTGAAATAAGTTATTGCTATGCAAAGACAGCGGTGTTTTCTTTTTTATGTATATTATTATGAATTAAGTTTCACAGTGTATGTTTTGTGACTTTAAATCGTATTCAAATCGGAATATAAGTAATACCTATTGTGCGGTGCGATGCTCATGCTATGGAACTCGCACTTGATAGGTATGTTTACTACTTTTTTTTTTATGGCGATACTAGGCTTCTTTTTTACTGGGTAACACCATATTGATTTTGGCATGTTATTACATAGTTGTGGATTCGGCCGCCATTACTGTCAAGTCAATATCAGCTATAGCGCGTTGAAAATTCGATAACATGTAAAAGGCAATATGGTTTTACCCAGCAGAATAGAGGCCCTGCACGGTTAGCACAAGTTGCCCGCGACTCGGATCTCCCTTTCTATAAACTCAGTAACGATACAGATTCACTGAGCGACAAGCAAGAAAATACAATTTGTGCTACCCGTGCTGTACTGTGTGTAATCTGTGAGCTGTGCGCACCTTTTAACAATTTAGAATAACTTTTGCTTCGCGCGTAAATTGTTGCTATACAAAAAGAGCCGTTTATGGAATTATTCTTTAAATTGTTCAAAATTATGTTATACCTAGATTTTTCTACGGAAAAAAATATAGTAATCGTGCAATATTATCACTGGAACTATGAGCCGGTAAAACCTGCCAAGTTTTAGACAGCTAAATGGACAGAGATCATAGACAAGATACGTTGGGAGAACGTTATCGTAGTCGAAAATCGTTAAATAAAAGTATCTTGTCTAGAGTCACAGAGCTATGTCGGCCATAACTGACTTTTACTGCCTAGAACTTGCCAAGTTTAGACATTTCGTTAGGCCTAGGCCCGTATTAATAAACTAATCTCAGCTCTAATGCTCGTCTCGAGATGTGTCAAAATTGACAGTGTTCTATGGTTTGACGTTTACTTTGACGTATCTTGTGACGTGCATCTCAGCCAAGATGAGATTATTAATACGGGCCCTAGACAAGGCATCGAGCACACAGGCCACCTGATCAGTGGGATCTGACACGCATAGACATTTGCATTCTCAAAACTGCAATCGTAAGACTGCAATTGCGTTGCCAACCTCACTGACACTGAGACGGAATGCCTCTATACCAGTAATTTCACCGGTTGTTGGAGCGATACGATCACTGCTGCTTGGCTTGGCGTGCAAAATGTTAATGTGATGTAATGGCAGTGCGCTAATATTTGTTTCATTTTAATATAAATCAAAATTCCAAATTCAAAAAAATTATTTGGTTTGGCAACCGAAAGGGGTCGATTACAGGTCGGTATGTGTTGTGAATCTAATTAGCGCTTCGGACAAAACCATAAATGCGGAGGATAAAGGCAAGAAACCCCAGAATCTAAGGACTGCAAACCTAAGACCACAAATGAGTTGCCAACACGTTTAAAGATAAGATAGTTTAGCCATCTGGTTGGACCTTGTACAAGTATAATATAAGTGTTATATCGAGATTTTAAGATTAATGAAAACACAAAGTAAAATTACTAAAGTATATAGAAAAACCTCAACCTCAACCCTGGATGAACGACATTCGACGGCACGGAGGTCGGGACTGGATGAGACGTGCACAAGATCGCCAAGAGTGGATGAAGAGGGAAGAGACCTACATCCAAGATTGGATCACCAAAAGCTTACCATGATGATGATGATGATGATGATAGAAAAACTTATTACAGAATCACAAAGTAAGTAAAATAAAACCATTTTTGTGGTAGGTAATGAAATTGTTGTAATATAACGCCATTGTGGTAATAAAAAGTCGAACAATCCGCCATATTGAATACACCCCATTATAAATCTAAAGTACGATACTTTATTTAATTTCGAACATTGAACGTAAAAAAAGGAACAAAATTTTACAAAACTGCTTTCGCATCGGAAAAAAAGATGGCGTATGTACAGTAGTACCAACCTAATAAATCTTTAGCCATTGCGGACAAGCGACATGGCCGCTCCGTCTATATTGTCTGTGGTCAATTCGTTTTGTTCACATTTGCATCATCTCCATGCGTTTCAATAAACCCTAGCCTGTATAAAATAAGTAATACTATATTCGCAGGATATTTTGAACATAATTTTGTTTTCGATAACATAGGCCTCCCGTAGCTATTTATTGCATTTATGATATTCGCATCGGATTGTTTTTTTAACGTAGGCGTTGTCTTAGTGGCCAGTATCTTAACTTTTTAAAATGGCGTCCGCTGTTTATGGAGCTGTGCGTGAAATAAGGATTATAATGTGTAATGCTAATGTGTTTTTTACTACAATATTATTTGAATTATTGTGTTAGTCTGTGTGATCAGTTCAAATCTCGCCAGTCCATTTTAAGAATGTTGTAAATCAACAAAATACCTTGTAAGATCTTAGTATAATCCTTGCTAACTTTATTATGCATATTATTATGATGTATTATATTGATATTGATATGATATCTACTAGGTAAAACCAATCTGCTTTTGACATTATTATCGTATTATTTTAAACTCGGTCACCATAACTGTCTAGTGAATAAGAGCTACCATAACGTTGACAAAAAAAACATATGAAAAGCAATCTATGTTTTTACCGGGTAAAACACATACTATGATTATTTTTACTTTTAATTAATGAAAAACAACATGATTATTAAATGTTTTTTAATGATGGATTGTTTATGTATACCAACAACAAGAACTAGCTCAAAATAAACATTTTATGTTAAAAAAATATGCTACTTATACTTTGTTTTTTTTTTTTTTTCCAAGATGTTCTCCTACATGCATCTTATACTTTCTAAATACTAAATTCATTATGAGTTCTAAGTACTAGTATGAAAGTAAATTTACCTGTGATGTCGTGTTACCTCCTACAGTTTTTTTTGAAGTACGGCATTGAAGTAAGTCGTTTATAATCTGAAACAATCAAACAAACATTTAATATCACTATCTCTATTACATAAACCGTCTGGCTGATCGAATAACGCACAGCCAAAACCCGCTAGACCTAGGGTCTTGAAATTGGGAGAGAATATTCTTTGGATACTCGTATCTAAGGAATGCATTTAGAAGAGATTTTTGGAAATGCATCCCCAAAGGGGTTAAAAATAGCGGAAATACGACTTGTGACTTTGACTGTTTTTGTAAATGTTTGTTACTATAAAACTTTTGGCAGGGTGAACCGATTTTGATGATTCCTTTTTTTATTTGAAACCTGGTGCTATCCGTTTGGTCTCTTTTTTACCAAACTGAAGATCTGGTGATGGAGTCCATGAAGAATTCTTCAAAATTTATAGCGATTTTGGCCATGACATACTCGTATGGCCACCGGAACTCCTACATACGTACTCCATCCAGATAGTTGAGCGATTATGACATGATATTTAGGTTAAAATATATTACGACTATCCAACGGCATTGCTTGCGGCAAGATTGAAAGGGCCTATAGGTAGTTTTTTATTAGTTGAGAAGTGGGACTACATACGACACTAAAAATTAAATATATATATTTTTTTTAAAGAAAAACCCGCCTTAAAAAGCAAAAAATAACTTCTTTTAAAACGTTAGACAATAAGTCAGTCCAACTCAAGTCGGTGTCCAACAATATTTTTAACCAAGTTATGCGGGTTTATGTTTTTTTTTACGTTTGTTTTTGTTATAATCACCTGCCAAAAACTTAGGCTGAGAGCTGTGCTCTTAAATTACTGATTATACGTGTTGTACTACAACTACTATATACGTGGTCTCTATTCTACTTGGTAAATCAATATTGCTTTTGACATGTATTGTTACCGCTATGATAGCTTTTATTAACTTGACAATATTATGGCCGAGTTAAAAACAACTAACAAACAACAAAACTACGTGCGCTACCCCCCTCATTTTTAGGGCGCCGTACCAAAATGGTAAAAAGGAATCCTTATGGTGAGACTTCGTTGTCTGTTTGTCTGTCTGTCTGTATGTCACCGAAGCTTTTCTCGGCAACTACAAATACTATTTACTTGGGTGTGGTTATACAACTTGCATGCCTGCATCTATTTAGTAAAAACATATTAATTAAATTCTACTTATAGGTACATGCATTAAATCACGCCTGTTTCCCAGAGGAGAAGGCAGATACCACTTCGTTGCACTAAATTTAAAATTAAAATTTTAGAAAAAGTAACAAATCAGGAAAATAAGTATAAGTTATATTATGGATCATGACAATTATAAACTGTCATTGTACAAAGGGATTTATAAACATTTTCAGTGACATTTACCGACCTACTTATAAACGTGAAATAACCGTGGGGTAGCTAAACCATGGTTTTTGTTTATCTGTCATTACAATGGCATTGGTTTTTGAGAGAATAACACCCCTGTATTTAACAGTCTACTTGGCTATTGCCCTCTCTATAGGCATTAAAAACAAAAAAACCGCCTTCAAAAGCCCTAAACCGGAAAAAAGTTTTTTTTTGCGTTTTTGAAGACGGTTTTTTGTATTTTTTTTTTTTCATTTCTTTAATAGATATTGCCTGAAAATAATAGTTTCCATAAATATAATATAATTCTGATTATAATCTAAACATTCTTTAAAAAAACATGCTGTCGTTGTATCTCCAATCAAATATTCCATCTAAATTCTCCGTATCACTCACTCACAAAATTTTAGGTTCTTTCTCGTCTCGTCCGGTTTAGCCTTTACAAAAAAAAGCACGACCGGAGTTACTATAAACGACCTCTTTGACATTTGGAAGCCGGTTTAACATTGAAGCCATGATCTTTGCTACAACTGCAGAAAGATCAATTTATCTTAGCAGCATTATGCAAGTTTTTGCTAAATTGATGCGGATGAATGCCCGCATATTGAACTTTAAAACTGAAGCACAGGGTCAGTTTTGCTTTAAAAATAATAGCGACCTTAACAGGTAAACCGAAAATGAAATAAATCCTTTAAGGTTTTTTTCGTATTGGCTAAGAGCAGGTAAAGATACGAGTATATCTTTACAGCGAAGGATCTCGAAGGATTTTAAAATTCGGTCTTATGTAGTCTTACATAAGAACTTATTAGTTAGGTATATTATACTATACTCGCATCATTCCAAAAGGTCTTATTTGACAGTTTACAAGTTGGACATGAAAACATGCAGTGTTTGCTATACTCGCGCGTGTATTATACCTATACCAAGTTGACAGGTATCAAAGTGTGCCTAAAGGAAGATGGGCTAATAATGTATACTAATATTATAAAGCTGAAGAGTTTGTTTGGTTGTTTGTTTGTTTGCTTGAACGCATTAATCTCAGGAGCTACTGGACCGATTTGAGAAATTCTTTCAGTGTTAGATAGCCCATTTATCGAGGAAGGCTATAGGTTATCATAATCAGGACTGGTCGCTAGTTGGTCTGTATGACCAATGAGGATAACTATTACTATGGCAAGTAGTTCGAAATCTTCATCTGAGAAAAGTTATCGCTATGCAAAGACGGCGGTGTTTCAAAGTTATTATTATTATGCTAACGTCGTCTATGTAGGCGTCGAGGTGTTACAGATTTTAAATATTTCTCACATTTATTTGAGGTTTCCCGCTACACAAAACTGTTGTAGAATTAAAAAGGATATCCGATGATACAGTGTTTATTGTTATTGGTTCCTAGTTCACACACACACACACACACACACACACACACACACACACACACACACACACACACACACACACACACACACACACATATACACACACACACACGCACGCACGCGCGCGCGCACGCGCATAAATAACCATAATGAGTAACAAAACTTACCTACATAGTTTCTTAGGTTATTTATAAGTTTTTAGCGTAAGTTAAATATATAAACTAACTGCTAACTTTCTTGTGAACCCTGTATTGTATTGGTTGTTTTTGTACCCTTAATCTTGATGCTGGAAGAGCGGGATCTTCTGTCACAAGTATTGCCATACTTACAAGAAGGTCCCAACCCTATCCTTATTGTAAACACACTGATTGTGACCAATAAACAAATTTTCATTTTCATTTTTTTTTCTAGTGTTCATACATTTCTGCCCATTCACCTTCGGCTCTAAGGGAAAAACAAAAACCAGAGACTCAGGAACAAATACTCGCGTTAATCATAGGATAATTTAACCTTACCGGGATAATATTTTCTAGTAAGACAAATGCATATGTTGAAAGTCATCGTTATTGAGAATGTCGTGAACTGTCGAACGGTCGCGGCGATCATGTCGTCGTGCTTATATCAATTTCAATCGTATAGGCAGTTTGCAAAAACCGTTTACGGTAGCGTTAAACACTTTGTCTAAGGCCTGATACGCTTAGACTGTCGTCGTTATCTTCAGGAGGCCCAATCACCAACTCATCCGCCCTCGCTATGCTCGGGCGGCGTTTCATCTGACAAGCCCTTTAGTGCAACTTCCGTCGCACTGCTTAATACCTAAGTTCGGCGTTCCTCTTGTGTAAGGCATATTTCACACAACAACTACACAGTCATATCAAAAAGAAAACGCTCAATGAATACAAAACGGACACATTCCAAAATAATATGCTCTTGCATTGAAAATCTTATACGAACAGCTTCTAATTTTAAAATGCGACAATAAATTATTTATGAATGTGTCCGCTTTGTATTCAATGAACGAAAAGTTACCGTTATGCATCTTTTCTATGTAGTTACTATACTACGAGTAGCCCGGGTAAATTTGCTACTAGACATCTTTAGCGATGGCAGGACCTTGTGTAAGATCCCGATCGCTACCATCATCTTATTTATCCTTAAAGTCACTAAGCAGCATTCGCATTGTTGACTCCACTGTGGGGATAAGACAACCGGTGAAATTACTAGCATAGAGGCATTTCATCTTAGAGCCGTATTAGGTAATAAACTTATCTTGGCTGAGATGCGCGTCACAAGATACGTCAAAGTAAACGTCAAACCATAGAACACTGTCATTTTTGACGCATCTCGAGACGAGCATTAGAGCTGAGATTATTTCATTAATACGGCCCTTAGTCCTTAGGGTGTGCGAGGCATTTGCGGTCGTAAGATCGCAGTCTTTGGATTGTAGTTTTAAGCATGCAAAGTCTTATAAGTATGTGTTACAGGTAACATTTCAGTGCACATGGCGCAGCAGATACGAATCCCACTGACGTGAAAGCTGGTTAACTCTGCAATGTATACCGAATCGTCACCTGTCGCCTGTCATTGTCAACATGGTGAAATAGGGGGCTGGTGGAGTGTGGGCTCGTTCACCTTTTTCATAAAAAAACTTTGTGATTTGCCATTTCATAACCTCACTGGAAGCTACATAGCCCACGCGGCTCAAAAATGGAAAGTTCCACGACCTTGAGCTCTTTTTGAGACAATAATAAACCAGTCTCAGCAACATTATGTATGTAATTCAGTTGGCTCTTTACGGAGTCGATAATGTATGCGAAAAGACCAGACGGGCGCTAGTCAGCCGTTCGTGTTTCAGCGTGTCCAATATCTAAAAACAAAAGCTCATAAATATTCATAAAGAAAACAAGTACCTAACATTACATATGTGTATTGATATTACAAATAATATTTTAATGTTTTATTTACAAGTTACTTTGTACCGTGCCTTATAAGTTGTACACTTTTGTACCCTGTCACTTTCACGCCTTTATCAGTAATGGGTAGATGACGGATGAAAATTACGTCAAAATAACGTCGAATGATATCCGTAATATGGATATGACTATAATTGATTTTAAAGAAAGAGAACATCAGATTAAATAATTATATTTTTTTCTTTATTACCTAGGTATTTTCAGTACATTCCTTTTATACTTGACTAAAATGACCTTTCCGTTCCTACAGACGTAAGAGGACCGTCGAATTTGTAAAATAATAGGTCAGTATCCTACTAATATTATAAATGTGAAAGTTTGTGTGAGTGTGTGTTTGTTACTCCTTCACGCTGCAACGGCTGGACGGATTTGGATGAAATTTGGAATGGAGATAGCTTATACACTGGATTAACACATAAGCTACTTTTTATCCCGGAAAATTTAAAAGTTCCCGAGGGAATTACGGTAATCGAAATCTACGCGGATGAAGTCGCGGGCAGAAGCTAGTTGATTTATAACAAAAACTGCATATATTTTCACACATAAATAATATTTGAAATTTAATAAAAGTGTTATCATTCATCATCTGCCTATTATTTTAGAGTATGAGATCAGTGCAGCAGTTCAAACGTGACGTTAAAGTGACAAAGCACTAAAGTGTGCAACTACTTATAAAATACTTGGCTCCAAAACCCATTGATGTATTATTATAAGAACTTGAATTTAAATTAATTTAAAAATAACTTTAATTAATAATCATGATTTGGGAAATTATTTCAACGACGCGTTTAGTCTATTTCGTAGAGAAGGCCAGTGAAGCTAGCGGTCGCTGGTTCGATTCTCAGTAAGAGCAAATACTTGCGTAGTGAACCCCGCGCTAACTACGCTGTGTCTTTTTGAGTCTTGGTTTTTTCTGTATGTAAGTATTTGATCTCATATAAACAGGTATTTTTATCATGGTCTATGGTTCCAGTAAAATATTAAAAAGTAAAATTTTACGCAACTTAAAAGGGAAAAATCTTCCTTTATATCGATAATTGTGTTTTCATAGTACATTGTTGCCGAGGGTAGAAAGTACGCGATTTATGAGCGAGTCAAACTAAATTGGTTGAAGCTATTGTCTACGACCCCCTAAAATTTCGACTTTCTGCCGAGGTAACCAAAGTGCTTTTCTCAATTAGGTACTGCAAAGAATCGAAACATGTTTTTTTTTTACTTACGTAGGGTGAATTAGGCCAAGTCAGCCTGTTATAAAATTAATGTTTCCTGACCCCAAACTAGATCAAAAATCTTCATATTTCCGAGCAGTGTTTAAAAAAAAAACTCTCTTGATAATTATTTTTATTATTTAAGTAAAAAAAACCCAAAGTTACTGAAGGAACTTGGAGGTGGTTCACGGAGGTGGCTCTTCCGTTTTTTTTTCTTACACCCTATGATCGACACAAGTCCTGTTAAAGTTTCGATTAACTGACTAATCACAAACAATATAAAATAAATCTCGACTCTATCTTTACAATTATAAGGTCACAATGAATTAAGGAATATCTACGGCAGATAAGACTTTTATCTATGGAGAAGATTGCAAAGGGCTTCCGCGTTCCAACTCCCACGCATAGCGCAACCCGCCATCTTGGATCAGGTAGTGATTCTCTTGATTAACTCACTATACAACTCGATGGATTCTTAGGCAACGAGTTCAAGTTGTCCAGTCAGAACGTTCAAACTTCATTATATATATCTAGTTGTAAGATTCCGTACCCAAAGGGTAGCTCATCGGGACGCTATTAACATGTGCCTACGCTGTCCGTTGTCCGTCCGTACTAACTTAAAACCATAATAGATAGCGGGTTGGTTTTTCTTTCAAAATATATATTACAGCAAATTTACTAACAAAAAAAATAAAGAAAGTAAATAATAAAGGGGCTCCCCATATATAGAACGTTTTGTTCTAACAATGCAGTCTACCACCCTACGGTTGAAGTTCATTTGCACATGTTACAAGTTCGATTTTCCCTTGCAATAGCATTATGACAGTCACAAGTGTCAACCTTAGCAATAGTTCAATTTATTTTGACTATGAAATTGCATATGCGTCCATAAGAATAGTGAAACTAATGTTAATTGCAAATGCCATACCTCACATGGAAACCTTATGAAAGTAAGAGAAATGAGTATAATAATATAAAAACTAAAACAATGAGGTAGAAAGCCACCATTGTCTTAATTTACTGCTTGGGAGCACTTTTATGAGGTTTTTTTCGGTTATTAACTTTCATTTAAATTGTGCAATATGATTAAGTATTATATTTTTACTTTGTGCCTACATGCAACATTTTATATATTAATTAGTTACCCCTCGTGGTTGCCGGATTAGAATAGTGCCACTCCATGTCTTCCCGTGGATGTCGTAAGAGGCGACTAAAGGAATAAAGGCTTGTAGTACTGTTAGGCAACGTGCTCGTAACCTGTCACTAATACGCTGGTAAACATTTTAGCCTTGTTGTAGGTAATTCTGTAGCTCTACTTACCCCACTCCGGGAATAAAGGCGTGAGTTTACTGCATATAAGAATACTGCAGCCCTCTCTCGCTGTTAAAACATATTTAAAAAAAACCTTTGATACTTACCTCATTAGTATACCAATATTAATTAACCAATTTAACACCACCATAGTTTTTTATAATATAAAAAAAGTAAAAATCTAAACATCCTCAAACTCAACTGCATAAACTTTACCATTTTAACTTTGTATCACATACAAAATGTACAGAAAACAAAGATAAACGTGCATTTCAGTAACACACTGTTACGGCTGCAGTGAAAGTAGGAAACAGTTATGCAATAAGTTTGTTGTCTTAAGAGCTCCAGTGCCCATGGCACGCTTGGCGTACTCGAATTGCATAAAATTGGTGGTCAGTGGCATTGGACGGCAACAGGCTGCCGCAGAGTAAAGAAAATGTATTGCGATAGTGTTAACAGAATCGAGGGCCTACCAGTTATTTAACATTGCTATAACAATTATGTTTCTGACCGTTTTTTTTTAAATCTTCCTCTTTCTCTTTGTTTCAAGTTTTTGGCATAGTTAGATAATATTTTGCACTCGAGAGAAGGTTTGAGCTGGTATATTTTATAAGCAGTTAGTTTAATATATTCATAATATAATGAATGACTAAAACATGTTAAAAAGCATAAGTTATTGCACAATCTTGATTTATTTGTATAACTTTTGCTTTTAAAAATGGAGGTACATTTTAAAAGCAAGTCGCAAGGATTTAATAAAATAAAACACCCGCAAGTTAAATGCATTAAAACAAAAGTTTATAACAGTACGACAATGCAAAAAGGTTGGTATGCTAAAGAATTCTACGCGCGTAGGCAATGGTACAGGCAGGTTATACCATTGTATTAATACGATAAGCCATTTATTTATAAAAAGAAAATAAAAATAGAACCTCGCATTGGACCTTGGTGCAAAGTTAACTTTTCTGTTGAACCGATGACTCTGCTAACGGGTTATTACTGAAATATACGGGGCGATGTTCGTTTGTTATTTTGGCCAGATGAAAATAAAAGTTGGTAATGCTATTAAGTTCTACTAGACACACACGCAGTTGGTTCGAATTTTGAATTTAAAAACAACCAGCAAAACCAAATGCGCAAGCTAATTATAGATGTTGGTAACTCAAAATAAATGGTGTAGTTTTTTAATCATTCATTTAAAGACTTGGATGAAGCTTGTTTGACGCCAGCGAAATTGTGGAGCTACTACATCCAAATTAAACATTGTAATACTTCTAAAAATCGTGAAAACTATGAAATAAATTAAACTGAACGTCATAATAAATTTAATTCAAAAAATTATTAATATTACAATAATGCTTTTTCCGCTATTAAAATGCATGGTTAATTTTTTTTTTATAATACAGCTTTAATGTAAATATGGCGGCATTCCTCAGATTGCATGTTAAACGGAGCATATAAAATACATTATACACACATTAACTGGAGCCAACTAAGTGTAACTAGGCTGGCCTAGTTCTGTGACACCTGTCAGGCTACAATAGACTCGGCTGCTTCGCATAGAACTCGGTGACTATGTCTGTATGGGTCAATTTGAGTTCAGATACCTATTCATGAATGTAGTATCTGTGTTTGTATAGAGTTGTAGGTTCCAGTATGTACGTAAAAGGATGACACTAACTTTGTTTTTTTCACTAACCCGTCAAGTGATATTGTCAAATTTGTTGTAGGTAGGTACATCAAAATGAAACTCTATGTCAAATTAATAAGTCACGAAATGTCAAAAATCCTACGCACACAATGCTGTGCGTAGGACATCTGACGGGTTAATAATGAAATAAAACATAGCAACCTATATAACTTTCACAAATTAATGATTCCAATTAAAAAGGTTTACGTTTCTTATCATTTATAAACAAACTAGCTGTTCCCGTGTCCACTTCGTTGGGCAAAACATTTTTTTTGAGTTAATAATTTTCCCGCTAATTCCCGTTCCCGTGGGAATTTCGGGAATTCCTTTTTTAGTGCACCTCTACGGTACCTAAGCTACGTCCCTTCCAAATTTCAAGTGCCTACGTTTAGCCGTTTAGGCTGTGCGTTGATATGTCAGTCAGTCAGTCAGTCAGTTTCTCCTTTTATATATTTAGATAAGTCAAATATTGATTGAATTTAAAATTTCATAAGCGGTTCTAAAATGTTTCATACTTTTGTACTTAAGTCCAATGTGAAAACCAAATAATGAGATATGGAATTTATTTACTACTTCAATTAAACCTTAGTTCAATATAAGGCGTACAAAATATCGTTTTAAATTTATTAGAAAAAAAACATCAGCCTGTTAGATTGTTAGGTTTCCGCTACTTAAACTTATCTCTATATGAGATCAGACGGCTAGAAATCTTGCCAACATAACAAAAAGGAATCGCCTCGACCATAGACATTATCAGATGTAATTAAAAACTGATTGTAGATAGAACTGATTGGATTCGTGGTAAATTGCGTGCTTGCTTTTGTATTTTTGCCATTGACAATATACTCGTAACTTTTGACAGATGCTAGTTTGTATTTTTTTTATATGATACTTTAAACCCTTTATGTTGGTATAGTGAAAGGATTTTTTTTAAACCTGTATCATGTCGTATTGTACGAAAATGTGTATAAAAAGGTTCTTATTACACATGAGGATCGTAGTGGTTAAAAGTTACAACGCTGCAATAAATATTTTAGTAATTCCATTAAATTAAACTTTATAAACTAATTCAAAAATATTTAAGTTAAAGAATTGAACGCAAAAGGTTTCATAACATTTCACAAAATAAAAATCTTCAATTTACTACAAATCGATTTAACAGCTCGTGTATTGCAGGCCTTAGGCCCGGCGCCCACTATTGGCACGGCATGGCAAGGCATGACTGCCAAAGTATACCTCGGCTGTCATCGGTATGCCTAAGGACGCCTCGGTATATTCCGGCAGACTTCGGTACTGTAAGGCATAACTAAGGACTCCTCGGCATACCTCGCAAGACTTCGGTAGTGTAAGGCATACCTAAGGACTAAGGTCACCTCGGCATAGAGCCTATTGCGGCCCTAAGCAGACCCCGGCTTGCCAGAGAACCCCTCGGCATCCCTGACAATTCTTCGGCATTCTTGTGTAGGCCTCGTCATGCCTCAGAACTCCTCTGCATCCCTGAGAATTTTTCGGGTTTCCTAATCGAACCTCGGCATGCGTAATAACTTCTCGGTAGAATTGCCGTTAGTGTGCGCCTGCGTGTAGGCATGCCAAAGGATCCCTTCCCATGCCGTGCCGATAGTGGGCGCCGGGCTTTAAGCGAAGCCATTGACTCAGATGTGACGTCATTGTGTAAATGCCAACCGGCTAGCAAGGACATTATAGCTAGAGAAAATGACATCTAACAGAGATTTTATTAGACTTTACTTTTATTTCTGTCATTATATCTTCATCTGTGGTTGTGTATGTTGCTATTTGAACGATACTCATCTTTATCTTTTAATTTTTCTTAGCAAGTTTGATAACTATGTAAAGGTTTTTTATTCGTTATTCTCTTCATCATCAACATCATACCTTGACGTCGTCACTCCCAGGGTGGGCTAGGCAAAACTGCTGAATTACCAACAACTCTAAAAACTTGTTGTTAATTCTGCAACTACGTTTTGCACAAACAGGCTAAGATGTGGGAGATGTTTTTGTGTGGGTGATTTGATCATAATTTTTGTTCTTTATAGGAAAAAGGCGATAGAGCTAAGCTCATGTTGCAAAGACAAATCTGTTATTAAAAATCATAGTTGCTAAACCAAAGAAAAAGCCTGTAGGTCTTGGTTAAATCGTTTGTCCGCTTGCATTTTATAACTCATAATGATATTTATAACCACAGGTTTTATTTAATAATGCCATTGAAAAAAACTGGCATTTGTAATATAACCTTATGTGTTTTATAGCAAAACATACCTTATGTTGAGGAAATACAGCTCTAATCCACAAAAAGGTTTTAATAATATACTTGTATGAAACCGGCTTGTAAAATATCTTAATTGATGTTTGCACTGTAAGGAACTTTGCGATTACTGGCTGGACAGAAATCAAATCGCTGTTATTTTCAATCCTAATACCAGGCCTTTTAGGACTGATTTATTTTAACATGCGTGAGTCACGGGTATATTGACTTGGAAGTTTGAATTTGGAAATCAAGTTTGCCGTGGCAGACTTTAGGCGTCAAAAGTTTCATTTTGGACAATGTTAGTTAACCACCCAAATTCATTCATATTATTAATGTAAAGCTAAATAACGCAAAATATGTACTTTAAATGAAACAACGAAGATTCAATGCAAAATGGTCATAAGTCAAGGCAAAGAAGGAACATTATACAACATTACGATAGTAGCAAAACTAGAGAAAATAAAGGATATATTATGAAAATTACTTCACGGCTGACATAAAGGTCGTTCCTAGAATCTATTCTAATGTCAATGAAATCGCGTCGGTGCGCCTACGCCGCCTGTGTGATTCACAACAAAATGGCGTAATAGGGGTGCCACCTACGCTAACACAAAACCAAGGGCTAGATGTGGAGTCAGTTTTGTATGGAGATTTTTAGGACTGGCATGGAATGTTAATGTACATTCGAGGCCGGCGATACGCCCAGCGTATTTAAATTGTTTAGAAATGGTAGTTGGTGGCACAGGATGTGTGAATAGAAAAATCTAGTTACCTAATAAGTTTGACATGAAAGTATGGCTTTGAAACGTCATGTTTAAGTTGTTGGGCAGGAAAACTAGTCAAAAATATTATAAAAGAAAATAATGCAGACGATACTAATGTTATGAAGTGGTCTATTTGTTTTTTTGGTTTGTTTGTAGAGAATACTGAAGTACTGAACCGATTTATCCCTTACAAATATCTTTTATATTGTTTAGTCTGGGGGGTTTCTAGTAATAATTAAAAATGACGATTTAATATAATCAAGAGCAGGTATTCCAGTGTTATAAAATGTGTGTTAAATATCATTTTTATTAAGTAAATATATGCACTGTTTCAATACAACCATAATAATGTTTAAACCAATCCATTCACGAGTGTATGCGTAATACAGAAATCTGAAAATGAGTCATTGTTATTTTAAATTGTCCTACTTATTTTATTAGTACTTTTTCAAAATTGTCTGCCCAAAATTAAACAAATACTCGTACAACAAACTATTACAAGTGATCACATAATTTTAAAATCCGACATGCAATGCCTGAAGGTCACAAAGCAATCAAAACTTGCAAATGGCGTTGAGGGTTTTTTATTAATCATAGCGACTTGTTTTTTGTCGTCGATATTTAAATGGTACCTAATAAATAAGTCACGTCCGAACATCCTGTGTATGCCCATAAAAACCTAATCGGAGGTCGTTGCACTCTCTATGCTTTCTTAAAATTTATTTTTTTGAATGTGGCTGGCCGGTTACGGGAAAAGCGAGTTCTACATTTGAATTTGGCGTGTGAACACAAGTGTTGCCCTGTTCGAGATATTGCCTAATTTGGTACATGTTTTTGTACATGATACTATGACGAATTAAAAGTATAGTCTATTATTAAAGGTACCTAGTTGAAATATACCTAATTACAAAACAGCATGCCAATTGGCTTTGATTTTTTTTCATTGCACGTTTTTTATTTCGTTTAACACTACTGAATTAGTATTCCCAGCTTTTTAATAACTTTCGACTGACTATCGTTTTCACGCTTGCACTCGCAACTGAGAGTATATTTCTCACTCGTGTGTCATAGGAAAACGAAGATTGCCGATAGCTAGTAGGAAAATGGTGGCACTTTACAGTGTCACATGTAACTATAGTGCCCGGCCAAAAAGAAGTAAATCCTGACACATTGCACAACCATGGAGTTTTTAATTATTGATAGTGTTGACAGCAAAAGAAAGAATAATAAACTTACTTGTTGCGTGTGAACGTATGTATAGTAATAAAATTCTCGTTTTACTGCTATCAACATTATCAATATTCAGAGACTTCATGGTTGTGGAATGTGTCAGAATTGACTTCTTATAGGCCGAACATTATAAAAAATAATAGGTATAGGTTAATATAGGATTGAATGTAAAGTTTGCATACCAAAATAACAATACAAAAATATTGTGTTCTAACTTTCTAAACCTCGTATCTGATCGAATAGTTCGATAGGAAAGTAGTCTTTATCCTTTAGAGAACATTAGTGCTTTTACTAACTATTCGATCAGATACAAGATTGAGAAAGTAAAGGGACGATATATTATAGTCATCGAGCAGCCCGTTATTTTCACCATCCTGGCATTGACAGGTTTTTTTTTTTTTTTTTTTTTTTTATATGGTTATATAGATGACATTTCAGTGTAGGTACATGGCGCAGCTGATATGAATCTCACTAATGTGAAAGCTTGTTAACTTTGCCATGTATACCACCTATCACCTGTCATTGACACGATGGTGAAATAGGGGGCTGGTATGATGATGAAGATGGAAGGTGGCCATAAGAGCTCCTTATTGGCTCATAGTTAATCCATCCAATTTAGGCTTATGTGATGTTTTTACGGTAACTTTATTATCAATGTTTGAAATACAGACACCAATTAATATTTTTTCTTCCTCATTCCTATCTTATAATGCGTCTTGATGGCGTATTGTTGATCTTAAAATAAATCCTAAAGTCCAGTCTATAAATTGACACACTTTGGAGATCATCAATTTTCAAGCATTCAGTTATGCTCAAGCGTGGCCATAGCAATCGTATTAAAATGTCGTATAACGACTGTTTAGTTTGGATAGCTGATTGGGCGTTGTATCACCAATGGATGTTGTTTGAACTTAGCCATAGCAACTATCAAAACAAAATTATCATAATTCCTGATTTCTGTCATACGAGCGACCTATAAGAATAAATTTTACTTGAAAACGGTTTCTGAACGAACATTGTATGTGGCTCTATGGAAGTAAAATTTGTTTTTCTTTCCTTGCATTGCCTCATCTATGGTGGTCAAAGGTTATGTAATTATGGTTTTGTAATTACCTGTGGCAATCACTGTGATAATAATGCGATTTGTGTTTGTGTTCACTCGTCTAATATCTGATAGTTATTATCCTGCTAAATTATAAAGTTTTTAAATCGATGACTGTAGATAACTTAGTACTATATCCTACAACTGCATAGGTTAAATTATGATAGTCGATGAGATTAGATATAAGAAAGACAAGGTTTCTAAGAGCTCTGATTGCATCTACTTATTTGCAATCACATCTGAAACAATTACTATTGTTCTTCTTTATTTCTAACTCAGTAAAAATCATATTACTTTAGCTGTTTGAATGTAGATACGCCCTTTTGCCCTAAAGCAGGTTGTATTAAGGTAATAAGGTAGGTGCCAGGGCTTGCCGTGATGGCCTGAAGCGGTAATTTGGCGATAGTGAAGTTGCCAGAGGCAAGTAATTTGAGCTGCGTTTAGTTGCATTTGATGCAAGTTCGACGCTTTTTCTGATAGAACAAATAGAAAAGTGGGTTGTAAGACTTGTAAGCATCCCTTTAGCAGTTTCTGTTACCTATTGCTAGGGCGCTAGGTTTGCGTCGATACACGTCTTGCTCGATACTTCATACGCACGCAACCAAACGCGGCGACGGTGTGAACCTTGAATAAACCGGCTTCGTGCGTCCTGTTGAGTTTGCTTGTGGTGGTTTGTGGCGCGTACGGTCGAGGCACGCACACATGCAAACCACGCGTTAAAGGTGCCTTTGTTTGAAGATGAACTACCTGTTTGTACTGTACCGTATGTGATCTTTAGATCTTATTGTAGATGACTACAGACTGACAAAATGATGATGATGATGATGATAATGATGGGCTACATTACTGCTTTTAAACTGTTTTCAAAATAAAATTTAAATTGCGCCTAATTCCACTTCAAGTTGAAGTGGAAAAATTTATAAATAAAAGTAAACATAAAAAAGAGCTTCACAACCGGTGACTTGGTATCAGGGCTGTCACTTCTAAATGCTAACACATTACTTTTAAATGCGACAAGAAGATTCCTGTGACTTTGTGCGCGTGAAGTTCGTTAACAGCTCCCCTATATTTCCGGTGGTTGGTCGATTTTCGGAAACTCTTTTCTTAGTGCTTTCGTAGGATACCTAAGGAATATCTTTTTAAAAGTTTAAGGACTTTGGTCCAGCAGCGTTTTAAACTCTGCTTCGCCTGTCAGTGACTGATGACAAAAAGTTGATTGATTTATCGTCATTGATAGATAAGGCAATTTTGCGTAAGTAACATATTCAATAAGTTGCAAAATGTACTTTAATGGCTTACTTGCTAAGGTGTATTTTAACATCTAAATTCTTTTTTAAATTCATTAATACACTATGTTACAAAGGTTTTAGATACAAATAATATAATAAATTTCTTACTTAATGTTTACAATTAAAGTGTGAACTCAACTTTTTTCATATGCTGCGAGTTAGTGTTTCAATTACGCAGAGTTTTATGAAGCTAACTATTTTTAAGTAATAAATATCTTAATATGTATAATATAGCTTAGAAGCAGCAGCAGTTATCCAATATTCCTGACAAAAATGTGTTTGGTTTGCATTTGACGTTACTAAATAATCCGCGAAATTAAATGTATGAAAACCACCGTTTTCTTAAGAATTCTTAAGTGACAACCTTAACCCATAATGATGCGTCCATCACAACTCCTATATAGATAATAAAGCGGTTTTTATACCTTAACCGCAATGTTTTATTATATGCGTGAATAGCATATAAAGATATAAAAATATCTAATAAGTAATTAAATTAAAAAAAAGAACTGTGACAGAATGGTGATCCTTTCTTTCACAGATAATGTCTCTTTAACGACCAAAGCGATCTTTGGGTGGTTCTCGAAAAAGTGTACTATGAAAGTTTGCTGCAGGCTACATCTGAGTTATACTGGCTGGCTATACGTCAGTTATATTTGAATCTGAAGATTTGAAAAATCTGTAGAATGGGTTTTTGTTATACCTACTTGTAGCGGTGTAAAATAAGTCGTGTCAGAAGTGTTTTGCGGCGACAACAACCTTTCGATGTAAAATAAATTTAACAAAATGAAACTTTCATTGAAAGGTGTTTTGATAAAATAATAGGCTGCATTCATATACGGTTAAATATTTAATAACGGTGGGGTAGCTATTTATAACATGCTGTGTGCTTATCTGTCATTTTCACATTTGAATTTAACAAATAAGAACAAAGCATGGTTTAGTTACCCCACGGTTTTCCCACGTTTATAAGTAAGGCGGTAAAAGTACAATTATTGAAGTTTTGAAAGTAAACCAAATATGAGCTATTTTTTATTTATTTATATGTTACATAGTCGCAAACTCTTAGTAAAATGGAATGTCGCTTAATGTCTTTAAACAGCAAAACTACTTATTTGAGGTGCTAATGTGTAAGTGTTACCGATATAACAAAATACATTGCAAATGAACATTTCTGTTAATGTAAGTAAATCTGCTGTAATCCTACTAATATCCTACCAATATTATAAATGCGAAAGTTTGTGTGTGGGTGTGTGTGTGTGTGTCTGTTTTTTATCCCTTCACGCTCCAGCGGCTGGACCGATTTGGATGAAATTTGGAATGGAGATAGCTCTTACACATTAACACAATAGGGTACTTGTTATCCCGGAAAAATTAAAAGATCTCGAGGGAATTACGATATTTGACATCTGCACATATTCAAAAAAAACACAACTCGCTTTCTTTTACGGTTTAAAAGAAACAGCTCTTTAAACTTAAGACGGATGGAAGGTCGGACAGCGTAGGCAGATTTATAGGTTCCCTGTGGGTTCCTTTTAGGTACGGAACCCTAAAAAGGAACGAGTTAAATGTCTCTTAAATATCTCCAAGTACGGCAGTCAGATGGAATGCAACTGCGCTTTGGTGACGGCACCAATGTTGGATACTTAACTCTTAATTCGAAGTTCATAAAGTTACAAACGTGACAAAATAAATGAATAACCCTTATCTTCTGTAACATAAGAATCAAGTGTCTATCATTGGTCCTTGTTCATAACTGGTTCCATCACCGTACGCATACCACTGTTTTTCAGTAAGTTAAAGTAATATTTTGCACTGCTAGATCAAAACGGTAGTAACTCAATATACAACTGCATTTTAAATTCAACTTTAATACAATGTCTACGGACTTGAAACAAAACTAGCAAGGATTTTTAGTTGATACTGTTTTGATTTAGCAGTGCGATTTATAAACCGTCAGAAGCCAAGTTGGGTTGTTGAACAGAGGATTAAGTAATAGTGTCATTGAAATCCAATAAAAATGAAATTAATTTTTCATTCATTCATATAATATTAGTGTGTTATATAAAAACCTGCCAAGTGCCATTTAGCGAAAGAAATAACACCATCCTGTTGACTGCTGTCAAAAGCTACGGAGTTACATGCAAAAGAGACAGAGCTATATAAAATTGCTATAACTGCTTGTAACTTGGCAGGTTTTAAATGGTTTATACTACGGCAGTTGTATACGGAAACTGGTTGTATGTACACGGAAATGTAGTTTGTCATGAGAATTGCATTGAATGACTGTGTGTTGATGTGTGAATGTAGACAAAGCCGGAAAACTACTTTACTTACTTTGAACACGCTAATCAATAGAAGATTTTACATATTGCAGTGTATTTCAATTATATAGGGTGACAGCACCAATAATGAACACTTTAACTGAAAGACACCAGTAATGGACACTGCATTCTTAATTCAAATTACATACGGTCCTAAATTGATTGTTGCAACAAATGAATAACGCTATCTTCAGTAAAATAAGAATCGTGTATATTATTGGTCCTTGTCTATTACTGGTTCCGTCACCCTAACTATAAAATAAGCAAAATCCTCCGATATAATGGCGATCTCTTTCAGAGCTCAAATCCCTGAAACAGCCTCACCAATTTTTTATGAAACCTAGTTAAAACCATTCTGATCCAACTAGCTTTCCTTAAAACCACATCCGAATCGGTCCCTCCGTTTGGAAGCTAAAGTGCAGACAGATACAGAGAAACACACATACACAGATACACACGTGAAACTAATAACACCCCTCTTTTTTGTCGGCGGTCAAAAAGCACCCTTTGTCTGTTGAAATAGGGCCCTCCGTTCAGTTACGAGGGATGATACAACCATACATACACACAAGGTCAGGTCGGTCAGGTCAAGACATTTACTTTTTCATCGGCAGTTTGGTAATTAAACAGAAATCGCAGATGCTCTATTGTGACAGCTGCATATAACTGCATGCATAGACAAGTTACGTTCTTTCCCCCTTACTTATAAACGTGGAATAAGCTTGGAATAGTTTGTGCCATGCTTTGTCCTTATCTGTAATTGCGACATTTGCATCTGACAGAAAGTGACAAAGAATGGCGTAAACTATTCCAAGCTTATTCCACGTTTATAAGTAAGGGGGTTTGACAGTTAACAAACGAATGTAAAAACTGGTAAATGTATATTAATTGATTTTGGTGATCATTATACCTAACGTTCGCAAAATCCATCTTGTCTAAACATGCTGGGCTTATTCTACGTTGATTTAGTCCGTCTTGTTCTAATCGTTATCGTGATCTAATCACTTGCTAAACAACATTTCACAAACACATCATTTTGCAAAAGAATCGAAACTGTTAATTTTTCATAATGCATATAATAAGTTATAGTTATAGAATTGTTAAAGACAAAAAAAACCGGTTAAGTGAAGAGAGCAAGAAGGGTTCCGCATCATTATTTCGCTCATTGAATACAAAACGGACACATTCCAAAATAATTTGCTCTTCCATTAAAAATCGTATTCCAACAGCTTCTGATTTTAAAATGCAACACTGACTCATATTGGATTGTGTCCGTTTTGTATTCAATGAACGATTTATACAACATTAGACACTATTTATAACCTTTTTTTAGGGTTCCATACCAAAAGGGTAATTAAGATAGAGCAAAAAAAGGCAAAATAAACATATTTGTTGTATGGGAGCCCCACCTAAATATTTATTTTATTCTGTTTTTTGTATTTGTTGTTGTAGCGGCAACAGAAATAAATCATCTTCTGTCAAAATTTCAACTGTCTAGCTATAACGGTTCATGAGATACAGCCTGGTGACAGACAGATAGACGGACAGCGGCGACTTAGTAATAAGTGGCCCGTTTACGGACCTTTCTACCACGTATTTTGTACTCGCCTACAATCTAGCGAACACAATGTCACCTCCGGTGATTCAAGCCGGTGAACTTACTTCGCGCCTAAAGTGCGGAAGATGCCTGGCATTGTACAGTAAACCACTTTAATAGTTGACCAACTATAGAACCCTGTCGCGAAAAGACAATCGTTAATGTTGACATAATTTATTTATTTAGACTTGACGCTGTCATTATGAAAGGGCTCTATGTAAAGGTGCTCGACACTTAAAGATGTAACCGTACCAGTGTCTTGACGCCATACAGAGAGATTTTGAGGCGATTAACTCGTTCCTTTTTCAAACTTGTGTATGAAAAATGATCGACTTAATCGTCATTATCTAATCTGCGGGCCTAATATGGCTGCGTCTATATCGCATGTCAAAATAATGTGGATTAAGCATCCGTCATTCTCGTACTTATTTACGTGTCAGAAGGTGACGGATTATCCGAAGTTTATCACGCGGTAAACGCAGCCATATGACATCGGGAAATAATATAATTATGAAGTACCTCTTCTTTTATATATGGCTAATATCTCTTAAACGACCTTACTTACGAGTACTTTCATAAAACTAGCTCAGAACCATCCCGATTATACTTGCTTTCTTTTAATAAAAACCGTTTCCATATCAGTCTATCTGTTTGACAGCGACGATGCCACAGAAAGACCCACAGTTACACACGTTAACCTTATTATAATATAACTTTAAAAAAACGATCGGCAGTAAAGCATTTTTTTAATCTATAAATAACTATCAGGAAACAATCGTATTTTAATGATGATAAACCTTCTTAATAGAATAAAATATTTATACATAGAAAAGCATCTAAATAAACAAAATATTCCCGCTCTCTCTCTCTTAATTTAAGAGCCTCGCTCTTGTCGGTGGAGTAATTTCCAATCTTCTCTCCTCTCTGCCAGCTCCTTGACCTCCCTATACGATACGACATGCACCTTCTCTTTGATTTGGTCCATGTAGCTTCTTCTTGGTCGTCTCTACCCCTCCTTCCTTCAATCTTCCCCTCTATAATGTTTTTGATCAGCATGTCGTGTCTTAATATGGCCGATCATGCCTCCTCTTCTTTTCCCGCTCATCAAACCAATATTTGTCCTTACCATGGATCGAACCCGAGACCACTAACCTTGTAGTCAGGGTACCATAACCAAATCTTCAATAAAAAAAAGTTTAATAGCGACTCCAAGCAGCCTATGTTCTTAGCGTTAGAAATATAGTGAGTTCAGGGACCTCGAAAAACGGGATCTGGTACTAGGCGATCATAGCTAGGCAAGAGTAGTGCACGCATTCGATGCCCGTCGTCCCGATTCCCTTCTTGAATTGACACAGTTTTAAATCATTGGCATGGATTTTGTAAGTCCAGGAAGTGAATTGTAAACAAAGTGCTAATAAGATGTGGATGGTTTAAGAGTTTAAAGATGCATTGAAATGTTCGCAATAACGTATCTAATAATATTTTGACTGTCAAAGTTTGTGACAATGTTTCTACGTTAATGCATTGGATTTTAAATGATTTGCGTAAAAATACTCTATGCTTTGGATTGAACATAACGCAGAATAAAGTACCTAGTCTTTAGGTTTTGTGAATTTTCTTTTGCGTTACCATGTTTGTTGTTCAAAAGAAGTAAAGTACTCTTATAACACTATAGTTTTATTATTAAACATAGGTAACCAAGTAAGTTTAAATATTTTAAAAAGAGGGTACTATAAAGTTAATCTACACGTAAACTTCACGTTATTAAGAGCACCCTATACCTATATTATTTCAGATGAATTCTTAAAGATCCCAAATATGAGTCAATTGTACATGGTAATTATCAGGTTTGGTACGGATTAGTTATTTGGTTATACGTTGTAAACTTTAATATCTTAGCTATTTGTAAACGGTTCGCAGCTCGTCACGATCTAATAAAAAGGTGTTGGTTTACTTTACAGAAAACGCCGGCAGACAGACAAGACTAGGCTTAAAAAGATAATTATTTGCACGATGGTCTAGTGGTTCTTACTCGACTACTAAATGTATATAAATGTTACCATGTTTTCTTGGAACCTCCTGTAGATAAACACGGCTTGACATTCATTTAAAAACGCGATATTTTTTCTTTGGCTATTTTTTAACCTTTGTTCCTCTAATTTGATGATGAATGGACGCTGTTTGGGGGTTTGAGGTTTTGCTTATTAACCCCTGTTAAAAAAGAGGGGTGCAATAATATTTAACTTATATATTTGTGTGTGCGTGACTGACTCCCAAATGGATAGACTGATTCTGTTGTGGTTTTTTGTAAAGAAAGCTAATTTTATCGAAAGGGCGTCTATGAAGTTAGGCCGTTGAAGAAATATAATTTTAAAAGTAAGGGCTGGCATTACATTCAGAATTATTGTCTATTCAATAATTCGTTATTTTTTCACTTTAGTGTCTCCTTTGTTAAGGTCAATGGTTTTGAAATCTCTACACAGGATGATTTGGTTTTCAACACTCCTTTAAGTGGGGTAGAAACTTTGCTCGACATTGATTTATTCCAAAAAAACACTGCGATTTTTTATCAAAGTTTTTTTCATTAAACAGGTAATAAAATAAAGGAATTATGTACACTACATGACACTCTTTTATTTCATAATGGTAGTAAAAAAAAGCGTATGTAAGTATTTAAGTTATCTCTGATTTTCGCAAAGGCCTCTTAAAATTGTTGCTGCAAATATGCATTACTAAAGTCCATGTAAAAATAATAAAATAGAAAATAAATCACCCTGTATGAGGAACTATTATTTTATCCCATGTTTTTTTATTGTTATGAATCGGTTCCGAATTATTATATACCGTACAGGATCTACTTCAACTTTATTATTATGTTATCTTGTTTCAACGTTGTAATAATATGGATATCATAGTACTGTGTTTGGCTGTGATGTGTTTCGCTTTTACAGTTGAACTAATTTTAATAAAAAAAGTATGGAAATAGCTTGAACCCTGATGCATATTGGTCAGTTCCCGAAGGAATATCGAGAAACAATAAATATTAAATCAAATTTTATTGAAATAACAGCTACGATAGTGCCAACAATATTACCACTATTTTAAAACAAGGGGGTTTGAGTTTGTAGGTACAAGTGTAAAGTGTCTTATGACACTTTACACTTGTATGGGGTTGGTAATTTCCGAAAGGGGAAGAATATCCGGTTAGGGTTATGTTACATTTGTAACGAAAACCCGGGTAAATTGCTTATAACTAGATTAAAAATTTATAAGGGACAATGTTCCAGGAATTTCGTTAGTACCAATTTTAGTTCTAGGCTTGTTCTATGGCGTACATACTAAACAGCGAAATACAAATATTTTAGTATAATTATTAAATATCGAATAAGTGATACAAACAATTCTAGGCTTTGTTTTTTGACAATTATTTGGTCACTGTTTACTATTAAACGTTTTTAATACTTGATTTCTTGCTTCAATACAGGTAGCCAAACGAGACTTAAAATTAAGATAGGTGTTGTTAATACTATTACTGTAAATAATGGAAACTTGATTCTAAAATTGTACCTTTTTTGATGTCAAATAAACATGCAATTTCTAATTCTTAAATAAAAGCATTAAAAAATAAACAACGGCTAGCTCTGGAAACTGTTAGATTAATTTCACTTTACCAATCTCTAAGACACTGGCCGCATACTTTTCCGCATAAATTCGCATAGCTTCTAAATCTAAACAAAATATAGGTATATAAATTCGCAATGCATAAATAAATATAGATGACGTGAATCTTAACTTTGAAATCACTTAAAACTATTTTATTATACGACGAGGTCAAATTGTGTAATCTGTGAACCGAATTCAAGTTTAGAACATAACTTTTTAATTCAGTTGGTCAATTTATAGAACTAACCTTTTTCTCGTTGGCGCGTCGGAGGTTCGAAATTCGAAATTGAAAAATAAACAAGCACTAAACGGTTTTTTTTTCACTGACGCACCGCGTTGCAGGGGCGTGCGTTCGTTCGATTTGGACGCTAGGCGCTTACTGACGGTGAGGTTGGGCTCTACCGTTGGCTCTCAAAGTGAACGCGCGACCTTATCCAAATAAAGCTGACCTTCTAGGTATGCATAGAGCGTTAAAATTCGGGTATCCTTTTTAAATGGACGTTAGGGAACAGGATCCAATTCAAGCACCTTCTTAGTTTGAATTACACTCCCTTTTATAAATGTACAATTAGCTCCTTCAATGGATTAATTCACTTATTTACGCCCTTGTTGTAAAAAGAATGTAATTAGTTCATCTTTTTAATACAATCAAGTATTTACATACACACACATACCTACTTTATTTGCGTAGAGCTCGTCTAACTTTATCCCCATAGGAACTTATGGCCTAAAAATTACACTATCCTCTAGTAGACTAGAATTCAACCAAATGTTTTATTTTTAATGGCGTCTTGGGATTTCTTTGTAACTTCCATAGACAGTGGTAACCACTTTCCATCAGTTGGGCTGTCTGTCTGAATTCCAGTCTCTAGTAATAAAAAAACCGTTTAGCCGCTAAGTGATTGAAAGACTAACATCCAAACATTATCACAAACCTTTAATCATATTCTTAGTTCTTCTGTACAATTATGTTAACAGATTTATTTATATCAAGCGACTTAACTAAAACAAAATAAAATATAGCCTTTATTAGTCAGGGATATTGTATGTCTTTATTCCAGTTTATCGAGTAAATAATTTCTCTAATACGTCAGACAGATATGCGACCGATAGGCTTACTTCGGATTAAAATTTAACACATGTTGTATGGGCAAATGTCAAATTTTAACCCGAAGTAAGCCTTGTCTATCCGCGGTTTAAATATAGAAACCCGAAATTAGTCGAGGAAAAGATAAGGGACGATTGAGCTAAGGTAATTTTGATGTCTCTTCTTCTCTTCTCTTCTTCAGCCTATTGCCACCTAATACTGAGTGTAGGCTCTTCCATTTCACCCCATTCTCTACGATCTTAGGTCTTACTTATCTAATTTAGTCTAGCTATTTTGGTGTGAAGGGGAAAAAAATATAAACAGGAACTTTTTAAAAAGGTGTTCTGAAGAGAACATGCCTATAGAGGTTTATTTCGTTTGTTTAAAAATCAAATATTTTCTGAGAAATAAAATAAACAAATTTCTGCTACTTTTACGATACAAATTGACGTCATTCTGCCCACTATTCAAAAGCGGGCATAACAAACACTGATAGTAATTCAATGTTTTTTTCTCAATAAATAATACATACACACTTACATAAACTCACGCCTTTATTCCCAGAGTGGTGGGGTAGGCTAAGCTACAGAATCACGAACAACTCTTAACAACTTGTTGCAAGCCCATCGCCTAACAATATTTCACGCCTTTAATCCTTTAGCTGACAATCATACGGCACGCTTTCTGCTTTATAATATGAAGAAGAATGTCGTTGGGGACCTTGATTATAGCCTTAACAGAAGCATGCCATGCGCTCGAGGTGGAAACTGGTTTCCTATTCTATCAGGGGTTAAAAAAAACTATGGTGTATAAGAAACGGAGAGTTTTTGGTACGCAAAATGTCGCATTATTTAGAAAAGAATCTGAAGTGCATTGGAGCCAAAATATTTAAATATTGATACAGAAGTAGTGAATAATCCTTTCCCATCGTGTTTTGTCGGATATGTACGTATTTATCTAGCTTTCTCAATTAACTTCAGTACCCATCAATAAGCCAACTGAGAAAGCAAGATAAATATGAAGTTATCCGACCAAAAATTATGGGAAAGGATTATTCACTACATCTGTACTTCGGCGTACTTCTGGTACCAATAACTTTAAAGCACTGTATTATTTAATACCTTGGCTCTGATATTATTTGACTTTTATTTTTAAGTGTATTTAAAGGTCCTCAAAATTATTATACGGAAATGAACACTCTTCATACTTATCCGATTTGGCATTAGGTTTTTCGTTTTTTATACGCAATGAACGAATTGGCAATTATGTTCATGGGCGGCGCTTTGCTTGTAGCAAACGAGTAGGCGCACACCAGAGGGCCCAGCCCAGACAAGATGCACCTACGCTAGCTAGCGTTTCTCTTCGCTTAGTTTTTAAACCATCACGTCACTGGTAGATGACGTGATACGAAAAGTCACGTGATGTGCCAGTGACGCGATATTGGTTTAAAAATAAACGTATATAAACGATAGTTAGCATAATGCATCTTGTCTGGGCCCTCTGGTGACGCTTTCAAACTTTAACCGAAAAAGTGAGTCTGGTCCTCTTGCACGTAAATTTAACTATAGATTATCCCCAGGTTAAATTATTCAAGAATGTCAGATTCATATAAGAACTGTCAATTTTAACAAATTTACCTGTTAAGCTTGGATCAACCTAGACGTCAAGTGATATGGCAATTATAATGTTATCCAATAGGAAAGGTAAACGTCAGAGTGCTCGACATGTCATAAGATTTTTTATATTGACGTCGTGATATTATGTTCTTCTACACAAAACAATTTCATGTGATTTGGGAGATGGAACTTTGGAACTTTGGGAACTTTGATAACAGGATTTGTTTTACATATTGTTTTTTTTTTATTAATCCTAAACTTCGCCATGCTCCTAGATTTGTCATGCATGACAAGGATTCCGTTGCCTACGGAATCCTAAAAAGAGGTTTTCGGTAAATCGTTTTGAGGCCTACACATATTGAAAGAAAGAGAGAAAGAAAAATGACATTTATTCGTGACAAACTGACAAAAAAACCGCAACCAAATACTGACATGGACACCTGACCTGACATAAATACCTGTTTTCACGAAATGGTTCCAACTCAGAGTTATGTTGGTGTTAAAGCCAGTACCTGGTCTAGGTAACAGGATCCTATGAAATTAAGTCATAATGAAACCTAACAAAAATCTCAAATAATTTCCATTTACCAATGATTCGTTTTCACGGGGTCATCTATTCGGTTTAGCTTTCATTATTACCATCTATAGTATTATTTACTTTGTTCCTGTTTTGTGATTAAACGATACTCGCGACCCGTGAATTTGACTTGCACTTGTTTCGTAGTATTAGGGAATATTCATGAAATTTTTCACAGCTTCAATTAGCTGATTCATGTACCAAACAGGCGAGAAAAATCATTTCTTGAATAGCTATACAAATATACAAGATATGAGCCAACAAAGATTTGTTCCTGTTTCTAGCAAAACATTTTACGTGGAGTTTATATGGCCGACCTGTTACAATGACGTCACAGTGCGCTTCGGATCCCTGCGTCTAATTAGCAGTTTAAAATGCTTGTCTCATCCGTACAATATTTCTTAACCGATTTTAAGTATAATTTCACTTTTGGTGATATCTTTTACGGTTTTTCCACATTTTGATGAGAAATTTAATGTGATTTTAAAAATCTGAATCTGAATTTGATTAAATTGACTATGCCTGTGAAAGGTTTTCCAAATTCCCTTTTCAGAACCGTTCATCATAGTCCTTTTCAATCGGTAGAGGACAGTATTATGTAGAAGTTGTTAATAGAATTGGAATAAATTCTGAATATTATTATTTTTATTTCTTTTAAGAAAATGAATCCTGCACGATTTTTTTATGAAATTTTGCGGTCTGGCCTTTTTTTATTACTTAAAAATTATAAAGCATAATACTATTTTACTAAACCTAATGCAATAAAAATTATATGTTGTAAGCAATCACGTTTTACGAGCTTTCATAGAAATAAATTCGTACACAACCTAAAACTATTTACCTTCTTTTACAGTTTGCAAGACATAAACAAAACACACCGTGAAGTAAGGATTTGATTACACCATGCAAATATTTTTGAGCGTATGTCTAACAGCGCTGTCAAACGCTTGTTACGCTCGCTTACATCATCATCTACGCATCAACAAAGGGACCAGAGATAGTCTCAACGAGTTCCCTTTTATCGTCGCCTTGTTCAACGGTATCGACAGATTCGGAACTGGCAGTTTAATATCCAAGACGTGGGTCATCACAGCTGGCCATTGCCTCCACGGTATAGAACCTTACAAAATCACTATACGCTACGCTGATTTCACACTCCGACCCAACGAAACTCAAGCTAACGTCAAACCAATCCAACTGTATGTACATCCAAGTTACAGAGTCCAAAGAAATCTGATTATGAATGATATAGGTCTCATCTTAACTAAAGGAATACTGAGGCCGTTTGCAAAGCTTTCAGCTGTTGATTCTGTTGCTCTTATAGGTCTACCAGCAAAGTTTGCTGGATTTGGTTTAGCTAATATGAAAGGAAACAAACAAGTAAGAGGTTTGACGCCTCTTTTGATAGGAGAGGGAGTGATAAGTACGTGTCCTGCTACGAAGAGTTACTTTCATCCCACTATATGTATTGCTCCTAAATGTTCCAACAAAAAGCAAACGGTTCGCAATGGTGACTCAGGAGGGCCACTGCTTTGCAATGGAAAAATTGTTGGTGTTGTAGCAGGTTATACTATTATTTTTAAGCCTATTTCATTCTTCACTCCAGTGAGTCCACACTTGCAATGGATACGTGATGTAATGCTTTTACACTCGAAACCACCATCACTTCCGAAGCAACCATCATCTCCAAAACAACCATTGACTCTGGAACAACCATCATCTCCGGAACAACCTTTGACCACGGAACAACCATCATCTCCGGAACAACCCTTGACACCGGGACAACCACTACCACCGGAACAATCAACATACCCGAAACAATCTTCACTCTCGAGCCAAGCATCGCCCTCGGCACAACCATCACCGTCGGAGCAACCATCACTTTCGGAACAACCTTCACCCCCGGAACAACCATTACCACCAGAACAACCAACATCCCCGAAACAATCTTCACCCTCAGGCCAAGCATCGCCCTCGGCACAACCATCACTGTCGGAACAACCATCACTCTCGGAACAACCTACACCCCCGGAACAACCATCTCCATCGGAACAACTATCACTCTCGGAACAACCTTCACCCATGGAACAAACATCACCCGTGGAACAACCATCAACTCCGAAAGAACCATCATCCCCGGCACAACCTCTACCCCCGGAAGAAAAATTACCTACGGAACAACCATCACAGAAAGAACCATCATCCCGGGCACAACCTACACCCCAGGATCAAACATTAGCCACGGAACAACCACCACCTCCGAAAGAACCATCATCCCCGGCACAACCTCCACCCCCGGTACCAACATTACCCACTGAACAACCATTTCCACAGGAGAAACTATCACCCTCCAAACAACCATCACCCCCGCAACCATCAACACACTCTGAACAACCATTATCCCTGGATAAATCATCACCCCCGGAAAAACCATCACCCCCGGAACAATCAACACACCCGAAACAACCACCTACCTCGAAACAACCATCAACTCCTAAAGAACCATTATCCCCGGCACAAACACCACTCCCGGATCAAACATTACCCACGGAACAACCATTACCACTGGAGAAACCATCGCCCTCAAAACAACCATCACCCCTGCAACCACCAGCACACTCTGAACAACCATTACCCCTGGATAATTCATCACCCCCGAAACATCCTACACACCTAGAACGACCAATAACCCTAAAACAACCATTACCTCCAAAACCACAATTACACTTAGAACAACCATTACCTCCAAAACAACAGTTACGCCTCAAAAGACCATTAGTTCCAAAATCAAAATTACCGTCTAAACAACCATTACGTCCAAAACAATGGGCATCCCCAAAGCAACCATTACGCCCAAGACAATGGGTACCCCCAAAACAACCATTCGGTCCGAGACAAAAATTACCCCCTAGACAACCATTACCTCCGAAACAACACTTACGCCTAACAAAAGGACTACTTCAAAAACAAAAATTACTGTCTAAGCAACCATTACCTACGAAACAACAGGTACCCAAACAACCATTACCTTCATAAAACCGAGTAGCCCTGAAACAACAGTTTGGGAGCCAAAATAAAAAACATATACCCACCAAACGAACAAGTTATCGCTCAAAAATAATCAGATCCCGAAAGCCTGGGTTTAGGTTTTAAATAGTAAAACTATTTAAAAGAAATATTAGTACATTTCTGTAGAGGCCGGCAGTTGCGGAACGAGTATAATTTAATAATAAATTATTTTTATTTTGCCTTGGCCCGGAACTTAGATAGTCTAGGATTATTTTTGAAGAAGTAGAATGCTAACGGCAAATCGACAGGTGGGGTGAGAACGTTATCAGAGGGTTAAAACCCTCAGAATAAGGATCTGCCATGTCGCCATTCCGAAATTTGGACCGGAAGTACAATATACCGGAAAAGGTGCGGCCCAAAGCAAATAAGGTCTGTTTATAATGTTTTTTTAATGTTGTTAATGACCACAATAATAAGTCATGATAACCCAAATTTTTTAGCCGACCAGTTCTATTTATTTTTCCGCGATCTTGGAAAAACTTCTTCTCATAACTCTCTTACATGATTTGCCGCTTGCATTATTTAGAGACGGGTTTTCCTGTTTTAGGCCTAGTCTAAGAACTTCGTGGGCTGATTTCACAACAGGGGGTTATTATGACATATTTAGCTATGCAGTTCAGTTTACGCTAAGAGAAAAGGAAAGAGCTATAATAATTGCTATAGCTCTGTCCTTTACGCTCACCGTAAAAAGAACTGCATAGATAGTTATGTCACAATAACCCCCCTGTAAGGTTAACATTTCCAAACATGGAGGAGTAAAATAATATAATTTAGTTTGTAGAATTGTTAGTTAAATTATTTACAGTACCTATCATTGACTTGGTTTAAATAACATGTTCAATAAAGTTTGTTATGTTTGCAACGTTTTTTTTTTTAATAAACTGCGTTTAACATATCTGTGTGAGGGCATCGGTTGATTCAGTTTTAAGCAGAAATAAAAAAATAGCGCACACAAGTACACACAAGTATTATTATAACTTCAATGATTTCCATATTTACCTATTTCAATAGCCGTTTGATAAATTTAAATACGAGTATACGAAATTCTTACGAGAAAAAACGTCAGAAAACTGACTTGTGAATCCAAAAACTGAATTCTCAAAATGTAATAGTAGTTATGGTATTGTTTTTAAGAGACCTTAGAAACATGACAGTATATTCTGCAAACAGCCATACGCCCAACCTAGTGATAAATAAAAACGCTATCTGTATTTCCTCGATTAGTGCGAATTTTGCCGCAGTAACACCACACTTAGGGTGAGTTGTGTGTTGGGCGTTGATGCTGAGTGTTGGTCTCTTCCAACGCACGCCATCTCTTTCGATCGTGATCTTTCCTCATCCAATCTCTCCCCCTATCTTGACGAGTTAGTCCACCTCATTGGTTGCCTCCCAACGTTTCTTCACCCGGTACTCTCCACTCGAGCACTCCTGTACTGCCCTTCTACGGAAAAAAGGTACATATAATTATATTTATTGTATTGCACTTCTAACCTTATTGTGTAACCTTTGACCCCCTTACTTATAAACGTGGAATAAGCTTGGAATAGTTTATGCCATGCTTTGTCACTTTCTGCCAATGACAAAGCATGGCATAAACTATCCCAAGCTTATTCCAAAGTACTCAATACTCAATACTATATTGCAATCATAATGTTAACAGAGATGGAAATATAATAAATGTTTCAATTATGAACCCTGTTGGGCACAGCAAACATATTCAAAGAGAGGGAGACTTATCGTTTTAATAATTAAAAAAGACTTCAGAAAATTTGAATTAATTGTATTTTTGTACATTTTTCAATTTAACTTTAATGTTTAATTAAATAATTTGTATTATTATAATTTGTCGTCTAAGTATTCATTTACTGTGTACTAAGCTTTAATAAGTAGTACAGTGTAACTGTTTCAGTTTATTTAAAAAAATACGTTCATTTGTTTCTTGTCTTAAAATTTCAGGTAAATTGTTGTATATTTTTATGGTTACGTATAACGTAAAGGGCCGGATGAAATGATTTTAAATCGGGAGGGTGGCAAGATGATTTGGTGTTTATGACGTAGTATTGGGCGTGTAGGAGGCCCATCCTCGCATTTTTTATAGAAGTGTTCAAGCTTTCGTACGAGCTTACATGCTTCTAAGATGTAAATAGATGCTTGGAAGCGTAAGCAGTTTATATTCCAGGAAGTAGGGTCGGTAGCTGTCGGTTTTTGTTTTATATTAACTAATATCCGTATTAGTAAGGGTGTGAGAGTTTAACATGCTTTTAAAAATTAATTACACGTGTGCCTTTTTTCCATAGGAGGGCAGTGTTAATACCACCTGTCATCCGTAGCATGACAATTATGTGACTCGCCTACGTCCACTTCTTCTGAACGACGACCAAGGCCATTTCTCGCAGCCACCACTAGGATTAAGTACCTACTTAATTTTTCTACTTTTGCAAGCAGCATAATTTTCTATAAATAATATTTTTATGTAGACGTCTTTGTATGTAAAGATTACTTTAGAAACTTTAAATACGCTGTGGCACTCATGAAGTCGAAACTAACTACATCTTGTTTGTCAAAATCGAGATAAACGTTTAGCCACTACGAGGCCACAAAAACCATACGTATACAATACCAGTCACCCTCCTTCTATAGAGAAGTCGGATAAAAATAAACTTGACAATGATTAAAAAAAACATACATAAAAACGTTTTTCTAGGTAGCTGGTACGGCGACAAAATTTAACACTCGCAGATGCGCGTTTACCAGGAAACTCAAGATCTTGACCTCAACAACGCGTTCCTGTACGGCGATTCTCTACTTATACCCAGAAAGCGAGTGTAAAAATGAACACATAGAGCTACCTAGTGGCGCGTAGCGGTAACTATGCGCGGACTACGCGTACCCGGTGGTTGTCTACTCAACACCAGATGTCGCTAGTTGCACAGACAAACGGTATCCTCTCATGCAATACACAACTATATCTATGACCCTTGTGTGTTGTCAGTGATGACTTGTGGTAGTGAGATGTTTTTTGCGTCGGGGGTTAAAGAAATAATCTTAACGATTATTTATAAAAATAGCACGAGAATTACACTAAAAAATACCGTTTTTCTAGGTAGCCGGTGCGGCGCAAATTTTAACACTAGCAGATGCGCATACTGGAAAATCAACATTTTTAACTCAACAACACATTCCCGTTCGGCGTTTCTCTATGACCCAGAAAGCGAGTGTAAAAATGAACACATAGAGCTACCTAGTGGCGCGTAGCGGTACTACCCTTACCCGGTGGTTGTCTACTCAACACAACATGTTGCTAGTTGCACAGATAAACAGTATATTCTCGTCCAATACAGAGCTATATCTTTGACTCTTGTGTGTTGTCAGTGATCACCTTATTATGTAACCTTTGAGTCTAATATGACTCATGAATTAATTGCACTTGTGCCTTTTCTTAGGAGGGTTCGCTTTCGGAGTTTCTCTATTCCCAGAAAGCAAGTGTTAAAATGAACACATAGGGCTACCTATTGGCGCATAGCGGTACTATGCGCGGACTACGCGTACCCGATTGTTGTCTACTCAACACAAGATATCGCTAGTTGCACAGATAAATAGTATATTATTCTCTTCCAATACAGAGCTATAACTTTGACTCCTGTATGTTAGTTGTGATGACTTATGGTAGTGAGACGTAGGTTGTAAGTTACGATTTGTAATAAAAAAAAATCAGCAGTGATTTAAAAACTAAATATCAGTTTCTTTAGCTCAAGTAAGAACATTTGCGTAGATGATGTTATGTAATAATAGATAATGATTTTACAACATTGAAATGCATTTTATGTTTCCGACATAATATAATATTACGTCGGTGAAACTGCAAAACCGAGTGAGCATTTATTTTAATAGGGCGCAAAATGCACCTTCTCAATAAGACAGTAACGTATATTTTGCTCTATAGTAGGAAATTTGTTACTTACGCGGTTTAGCAGTATCACCGACTATTACGAGTATTCAGTAATTGTTTTATTCATCCGATATTTTACTAATTATTTTATATTTTTGAACAAACTATGAAAGTTAGAGGCACTTTGGTACTTATTTAATTAAAGCTGATTATATTTTCAACAAATTCTTTCCCTATGATTTTTATCTAGGAACGGTACGTGTCTTAAAAAATGACCCCGGCACAAAATTGACACTTTTGAAAAAACTCTCATCTTCGTCTTGCCGTACCTCCGCAGCCAATAAACATAGTGTGCTCCAAATACTAGTTGTACCAAATTTAGTTATCTTTTTTAAAATGTACGACAAAGATACTTGAAAAACGCTTCCTTAGGGTAGTTTTTCGAAGAACAAAATCCAATTCTCTCTCAGCGTAAACTGAACTGCAAAGCTATGTCATAACAATCCTGACTACTTATATAACGTTGTTGAAAAAAATAATATCTATATTTATTCGTGACAAAAATAAATTAACACATACAGAATTCTGAACACAAAAGCATAATTAAGTGGTTTGTTTTGGTGGTATAAAAAGCATAAGTAAAAAGGCAACAGTACCGAGAGGAATGCAGAGCGTAAGTAGGTACTAGTAGAAGTGGAAAACAGTATGTATATTAATTTATTTATACACAAGAACATAGGTATATAACAAAAGTATAAGACATAATGATATACAAAAGTGATACAGAGGAGAAGTGGGAGGGGTACTAAAGCCTCCGACGCTGTCACTATTCAATCCACACGCAAAACGTATACACGCATTAATAACTTAAAATACGTACAACACCAATAATCAAACATTAAATCCATTTTGTATAAAAGTTCATAAAAAGCCACCACATTCGCACCCCGTCTTCGTCTTAACCCTGTCGTCTTAACCGCGATTACAGTTACGAGTAGGTATTGATACAAAATTAAATTACCAACTTCCCAATTAAAGATATAATAAAAAAAACTTACGTAATATTATTATTATTATATTTAGTTTTAGTAGCGAGCTCTTGCGTTGAGTGGATCCCAAATAGGCATGCAAACCCGGAGTTCCGAAACATGGTGATTTAATTTACGCACGGTCACCTACGTGCGTAAATTAAATCTCGATGTTGTATGTTCCTCCGTTTTATACACCTAATTAATAGTTATTTATATGAATGGTGCCATATGCATAAACATGCGTACAGTCGCATACATAACTTTATCTAAATGCACATCATAAGTTTTATACAATATGTGACAAATCTATATCTTAATGTTCACATTAAAGTATAGGTCACCTATATTTTACAGTGAACATTAAGATGAAATTACAGCGATAACCGATACTTTAATGACATATGATACTTTAATGTTAACATTAAAGTACAACCACAGATATAGGTTTTTTTTTTTTTTTTTTATGGCATTGGGTAGACAAACGAGCACACAGGCCACCTGATGGTAAGTGGAAACTGTGACTCATAGAGATTCGCAATCACAAGACTGCAATGCAATCCTAAGACTGCAAATGCGTAGTTAGGTTACTTAACATAGGGCATTTACTTATCGTTTCTGAACATATAACATGTACATTGAAGTTATGATATGAATGTAGATAAATATTTGTATCTACACACGAATCATTGTGTATATTTAAGTATATTTTTACTCAACCGTACAGCGTCTTGGTATTAACTATAAGGCTGTAAAAGATTCTTTGAAATAAATAATAAATAAAATACTACTTAGTCCTCTGTACAAAAATGACAAAAACAGACTATTTAAAACCATATTTTGTTAGTTACAATTAAACTTTAAACAGTAATCCCGGCGATTCTCTGCAACTCCTACCCTATTGTCTTGACTGCCACCATAGTTTGAAACGGTAAGACAACTAGGTCATAGCTTTACTGACCTTTCATTTATGGTAATGACCGTAGTCGCTACGCTGGGCCAGCGGGTTGGTGCCCTACTTATTGCATCGCTGTTGTCACCCTTCGTCAACGATCAAGGGTAGTAATTTGTTGAAGAATTATTAACTGACCAATTAATGCTGTCCCCCGCGCTCATAGGCACGTATGGTCTAGTAAGGTACCTACTGCTTCATCCAAGCTAACTCGTTAACGGAAGCAAGGCTACAACCAAATAAATACCCTTTTATACGTTAATAATGCTCAGTTGGGTTGGCCTATGTGGATAAGGCATCCGTTTTTTAAAAGCTCGTATTTAACTTACAATGTATGTATGTATGTAAGGGTCAAATCTTGCAAGTTAAATTCAACCCACTTCCCGGTTTCCGATGAAGCTGAAAATTTGCATACACCTTTAGTTCTGATGACAATAGAATAATATAGTACCATCGAGCTGGTCTGATGATAAACTCAGGGTGGCCATAGGAACTGCTAAGTTACACATGATAAACCAGTCAGTCGTGTTAGGATTTGTTAGAATCGTCTTGACAAGTTGATGACGAGTGTGCATTAAAAACTTATTTCTTACCAGTGTGATGAGTGCGATTGTGACGGGTATTTTATTCACTGCGATAAAGGCGATAATACGGGCCAGACAACTTACACTTGCCGGTTTAAAATCCTTAGGTATACGGATCACAAAGTGATTTGTTTGGTTTGCAAATGAGTATTTTTCCATACCTATTCCTATGTACAGTCGAAAGCTTTAACATCTACACAGCCAGTGCGTCAAGTATATGCATAGATGATTGTGAGTAGCATAGAGGAGTGAACATATTTTTGGCGTCCTTGGATTGTGTATATGTTCATGACTTTGACTGTACATTGTGATCAATTTTGATAAACCAATATAAATCTTTATGTTTCAATAAAGGCTTATCAAATTGACATGATTGAGCACAACTCACATCGTCAGTTTAACTATAAATATTAATTATGTACAAAATAATAACTCTGCGTTGCGATAAGCAAACTGACTTGAACAACTCCTAATATCACAAAAGGCTACATTTGAATAAATTCAATTTTAACGTGAACATAAATTATTTAATTATATTAAATTGGTGAAATTTACAAGCAGGATGATTTGGTTAAATTATCGGGAAAGAACTGGATGAGGAAAGTACCTACACAACAACAAACAACAGCAGGAAGACAGAACACTGCTGTGGAAGGGACAGTTTGGAGCGAAAGAGAAGGCCAGTACCCCGTAGTGTATTAAAAGGAGTTGACAAGATGTACGGGTACCTATGTAAAACAAAAGTTGTTTGCCACATGGCTCAAATAATATTGTACAATCTAATTCTGGTTGAAAGTTCATATCAAGCACAACCCGGCAATTTGAGAGTCTACCAGGGTAAGGAAGACCTTCACAATGAGTTCCCGTTTGTGGTTGCCCTATACTACGATAATGAAAGAGGCTGTTCAGGCAGCCTTATATCCAAGACATGGGTCATCACAGCTGGTCACTGCATCCACCTAGTCTCTTCAGGAGTAATAACAGTAAGATACACAGCTTCTAAATTTAAAGCCAATAAACTTAAAGAGGTCGAAACAATCGAAACGTACCTACATCCAAGATACAGTCGGCATATAAAGTACAAGTCTGAGACAATACGCAATGATATCGGCCTGATCCTCACTGAAGAAGCGGCAACGGAGTCGTTCGTAAGGTTTTCTGCTGTCAATTTTAAAGCTCTTTTAGGTCTGAAGGTCAATTATGCTGGGTTCGGCAAGACTGGAAAGAAACTCAATAAAGATAAAATGAAATGGCCTCTTCATATAGGTGAGGGAGTTGTTACTTCGTGTCCTGTTAGGAGGGATGGGTTTCATCCTGCCATGTGTGTTACGCCTAGACGTTCTACCGAGGGGCAAATGATCGGCCAGGGAGACTCTGGGGGACCATTACTGTGTAAGGGAAAACTAGTTGCTGTGGCTTCTGGAAGGGAAACTGACTGGGGAGCGACGTCTATCTTTACGCCTGTAAGCCCACACTTACATTGGATCCGTGACGTTGTGTCATCATAAATTATAAAATTGAAACGGAATTGGGCGTGTGAATGTTACTGTTATTATTAATTTTAGCAACAAACGTTAAAAGAACATCTTAATACACACCTTATAATGTATACCTATAAGTAATAATACAAATCGAATTATACACAGGGAGCTTGCCCGATTCTTATATAATGTTGTGTTTTGTGTTTTTTGTGTAGTAGGTCTGAGAATAGGACGAACTATATTTCATGAGCTGAAAAAAATATATACCCGGGCAGTAGTACCTCGGACAGCAGATTATATAAAGACGTTAATTAATTCTGTTTTTTTTTTACGTTCGAGTTTTATTTGGATATGACACCAGAATAATACCCAAACCACTATACTAAAACTATGATTGAAATTAAAACGTACAAAGTAAGATTAAACACAGGGCAAGATAAAAATAAATATACATACGAGGGTTGCTATGAATATTTTTAGTTAGTTAAAAACCATTTTTTTTTTTACAAATTACTTTAATATTTTTCAAAATATACTCCTCCAAGTTCAATACATCGCCTCATTCTATAAAACCAATCCTTAAAACATTTAAAAAATGTGTACTGCGGAAGGTCAAAGAAAAGTCGCTCAAATTCTAGTACTGCCTTGTTCGAGTCCATAAAAGTCCGGCCACGCATCATTTTCTTTATAGTGGGGAACAAGGAATAGTCGCACGGGGCCAGATCAGGACTGTAGGGTGGATGCGACACCAGCTGAACACCTTTACTGGTCAAAAAATCCATTGTTATTGCCGCGGTGTGTGCAGGTGCATTATCTTGGTGAAAAAGAATTCCATGAGTGCCGCTCTTTGGACGATCCTCACCAAGTCTGTCAAACGCCTGGGGTAAACAGACCTCTGTGTACCACTGGCTAGTAACTGTTCTTCGATCTTCGAGTGGAACTACAGCTACTGGCCCCCCGCGGCGATCATTTTTTTATTCACACTACGGCCACGAACAATTTTTAATGGCGGCCCGTCTTCCTCAAACACCCATTGCATAGATTGTTGCTTTGTTAGAGGGTCATAGCAGTATATCCAGGACTCATCAGTAGTAAGGATATTAGAAACCTGTTGGGAATTGCCTCCGTCGAATTTTTTGAGCATAAACTGGCACTAATGTACTCGCCGGGTTTTTTGCTCTTCGGTCAGCAAATGCGGTATCCAACGCGAAGCGACCTTCCTGACGCCAAGATGATCATTGAAAATGCTTGAAACTGCGGGTGATCCAATACCAAGTTCATGCTCTATTTCCCGATGGGTAATATTTCTGCGTTCTTTAATCAACCACTCGGCTTTGATCACGTTTTCTGGCGTTACAGCAGTCGACGGCCGTCCCGGTCTCGAGTCATCTTTGAGGCACTCCCGACCCCGCTTAAACTCGCGGTATGAGATTGTGGCTAACGATGGAGCAGACTCCCAAAATGCGTCGGTTAAATTTTTATTAAATTCCTGAAAGGTTAAGTTCCTTTTGTCGTCGTAGAATATCATAGCACGAAACGATTCTCGCGACAGCTCCATTGCAAGAAACAAAACTGGACTGACATTTTCAGCAAAAAAAATTAAAAAAAAGTTGTAAGCGGCCAGTATCAAATTTCATTTTACAAAAAGGTTAATAGCTAAATTACCCTTAATTTGCCATACACTTTTAAAAGTAAATGTTGTTAGTTTTTATACAGCTAAAAACTTTCGTAGCAGCCTATGTATACAGTGTGTTACCGGCACCCTGGCTTTTTTTAAAGTAGGTTAAAGTATGTTTGTGCAAAGATAATGTTAACAAAATTGATTAATTTTACTACAGCAAATTTCAATTTATATGTTCCTGTCATCATTATTTTTTGTTGAAATTACACAAAAGCCAGAAGCGTGGGATTTAGAACATAGTTTCCACGATGCCTTGGAGCTATAGATGGAAAGCAGAAAGTGGCTCTAAATATTATGTGTATTACAAATTATATTAAAAATACTTATAGTACTAATTAAAATTTAATTTTTGCTCATATTGGAGGCCAAGGGTGATCAGTGACGGAGGGAAATGGAATAAGTTGTTGCTGAAAAGAAAGTTGCCATCAAGGATTTTTTTTTGGATTTCAGCTTTTGTATGTCCATGTTCATCTCTTCCCCCATCTTCACCCAAGCATCATACACCTAAAAATAAATAAGTACTTTTAAACAAGTCTTCGTTTGATCACGTGACTTTACCAATTAACTTTCATGCACTTTCTGTTTGTTAAATAACCAGTGTGTGTATTTGTTTTATTGTTTTTATTCAAATAAACATATTATGTAGTTGCCCATTGCTACTCTATATCAGTGAAAGCCCTCAGACCAGTAACACACTGTATAGTATAGAGTTGCACAGGCTCTATTCTAGTCGACAAAACGATTTTGATTTTGTCATTTTATCGTATTGAGTTTAACTCGACCGTCATTGCTGTCAAGTAAATAGAGAATATTGTATCGTTGACGTTATGACAACTTGTCAAAAGCTAATATGATAAGCGAGTGGAATAGAGCCATGTTCACAAAAAAAATATTTACAGGTTAGAGTAAAAGTGTTGTTTTTTTTGTATTATTTAGGTTATCATTCGTAAAAAATGGTTTAAGTATACTTACGATAGATCTAAAAACGAACCACATTTTGTTGCGTTCCATATTGTGTTGTACATTTTATGCTTTTAAATGCACCGTAGGCGAGATACGGAGATATTATACTAGTGTTCGTATATTGATTTACTTACAGTACCCTGAATTTGAAACTTAGCCTCCATTCAGTATTCATAAATGCACATTAAACCTATTTTATAGTTAAAGTATTCTTTGAGTAAAATACTCCCTTTCCATCAAATTGGAATGTTACGATGACTGATACGGAAAAAACATATTTTAAGCCTACTTTAACTATTTATTGCAAGTTTATGAATAATAATATACAATTTACGACGGTAGAAACGCCAGGTTGTTGGGGTTCAGAGGCCAAAAAATTTGTGGACGAGATTGGGCGCCGTCTGATGGAGAGGGGTCAGGACCCCCGGTCCGGGCCATTCCTGGCGCAACGGCTGTCCATCGCAATTCAGCACAGCAACGCGGCGAGCGTGAGACTAAGTTGTGTGTATTTTAATTATTATTATTTTGTGTCATACAGTGTGTTACCGGCATGCGGGCATTTATTAAAACTGCCGATAATATGTTGCTTTAGCAATTGTTTGCAAGTATTATCAATTAAAAAATAATTACAATAACTTCACAATTAATTTTCTCAGATACTGTCCATTTTTAATGTAGTGCATGTGCTGCGTGTTCATCGTTATCAGTATCGCTGTTGCTTGGTACTTACAATGACTTTTCAAATGTAATTAGTACAATTGTGAACTAAGGTATCGATATGGGTGCTCTTTATCAGATAAATCGGTTTATATATACTTAATAAAGTGTTATTTTTTTAATTCTGAGAGGCAAATATTTATACCTGAAACGTTTTCAATAATAATAATATTTACCTATTGAGTTTGCCGCTAAATAGGTACAATTGCCTTCAAAAATGGTGTGCTTTGTCTTGTGTTTATGTGAAATTAATGTGAGTGCTAGAAATTTTATATTACGTTTAGAGATTACGAGAGAGAGACCGATGTAGCCGCCGACTACATAATAAGATAGAGCTTTTGCCTTTGATGAAGTTTCGGGATTAGACCATGCATTTTTGTCTGTTGGATAGTCCTTGACCCTTGTCGCTTGGTCCTTGTCGCTTTAGGCATTAACGACTTTTTTAAGTAATTTTTAAGTGCTAGAAAGGATAACTTTAAAACTACGTCAGGTAATTTATTATAGAAATTAATGCATTGACCGACATATAAATGATTTATATACTTAACGGACGTGAAATTTTTATTTCTAGTATTTAAGAGTGTATGTCAGAATTTTTGGTGAAGGAATCTAAATTCTTAATAACATAAATAATAATTTTCATAAGTAAATTGAGACGCTACAGTTAAGATATTAATTTCTTTAAAAAGTTCTCTTAAGGAGTCACGGGAATTTAAGTAGTAAATAGAACGAATGGACCTTTTTTGTAACACAAATATCGTTTGTATGTCAGCAGCCTCACCCCAGGTCGGCAGGGTGACAGAACCAGAAATGGACAAGGACCAATGATGGACACTTGCTTCTTATTTTACAGAAGATAAGGGTTATTCAATTGTTTTGCAACAAATAATTTAGGACCGTATGAAATTTGAATTAAGAGTGGTGTCCATTACCTGGTGCCTGTTGGCTAAAAGTGTCCAGCATTGGTGCCGTCACCCTAGTTGTAGTCACTTATTTGGAAATATGTCGCAGGTATAATGACTTCACAATAAGATCGTTGATAATGAATAGCGAATCACGTCGATGTCACGTCGAGTCACGGACATGGTGGATGACATCTATTCATCGTAACAGGGGGGTTATTATGAGATGGCTATGCAGTTCATTTTACGGTGAGCGTGAAGAACGGAGCTATAGCAGTTACATAACTCTGTCCTTTTCTCTCAGCGTAAAATGAACTGCGCAGATATGTCATAATAACCCCACAGAACGATGTAAGTACAAGTATTCAGTTAATCATAGAGGGTTGAAAAATATGTTGCAGTCTGCAAATATTTTTTTTAATTTTCTTTTTCTGCCATCCTAGGAAAAAAGGGTGTAGGTATGTATTAGTGACCTTATCTATATTTTAAGGTAGAGGGTAAAGTTTACTTTCACTATCATATTGCGTGTACGTCCTTTTTATTTAGGAGAGCAGAATTCGCATCGAACGACTAAACTTCATAATATGCGATAAGTAGGTATTTACCCGCCTAATCATAAACGCACAGTAAACCTATTCTAGTTAAACTATTATTTGTCCCTTTCTGACAAATTCAAATGTTACAATGACATAGGGACAAAACAAGTTACAAGCACACTAACTAGGTACTATGCGGTTAGGAATAAGAAATTTGAGGGGAGGGTGGAGGATTGTTGACACGCCGCCGGCTTTGTTGGTTGTGACCTTGCCTACAAAGCTAGCGGTCCTTTGCTTCAAATCCCAGTAAGGGCAGATATTCGTGTGACGAACGTGAATATTACGTTGCTTTAATACAAAAACTTTTATTATATAAATGCAGAATCTAAATGGCCAGTATGCTTGCTTCAACATGGTTGACAGAAAAGAGGTCGAGTCGATAGTAAAGGGGTTTAGGTAAAAGTGTTCTCATTTGCAAAAGTAATCAGTCACATTCTCAAGGTGAGCGGCTATTAGTAAAAGTGGAAAATTATGATAGAGTAATTCAAAATAAACATGTTTTGTTATGTAATGTAATACTCTTAAGTGCATCGAAGCCGAGATATTTAATATTCTTACCTAGGCGTACCTGTTAGTACCAAAAACTGAACACTTAAATCTTAAATATCTCGGCTCCGATATTATTAAACGCCATAAATTATATATATATCGTCGGCTTAGTGCAAGAAGTCACTAAAGGCATAAAATCACTAAGTACAGGTACAAGCACAGGCGGATTCGCAGCGACTTACTCTTTCTAACGCACGGATCCATTTTTTTTTACATTGAATAATTTCGATGTTACAGCCATGACATTAAGTCATTAACTTAACTTTTTGCCTTATTGATTTGATGTAAATTGGTTTTAGACCATTACTAACTTTAAACAAAACAAATTTGTTATTTTTTATCTTTTTATTTTGTTTAAATATTCACTTATGTTACTTATCAACTTTAAAAAATAAAACAATATGAATAAAGCTATGAAAGTATTTGAGCTAGAATTCATTATATGCATATAGTTACTTTTAGCAAACCGTAAAACGAAAATAACAGTTATTATCATGCTTTAATGATTTTTAACAAAATGAACATTGGATGCACATTACCACTTTTACTTTAGTATAAAATAACTAAAGCACTTTATAAAGTTTAAAAAAACTAGGAGACAGCATTAATGGCAATCAGAATGATTTTTTGAAGTAATTAATGATATTTATCGATTATTGTTATGTCCAAAGACATGTAATTCACGTGATTAAATTATGGTTAGTGACTTTTGGCAAATAACTTGTATGAATTTGAACACCTTTAGTGAAATATTCTTGCACAACAGTTCATATTTCAACTCATTTATACCTACGAGTACGTCTTGCTCTCGCGGTAACGGGGGTCCGGCCACCGCGATCGAAGTCATACCGTTGCGGCTGCGACCGGGGATGGACGTTACGCGAGAAGTTAGTGATTTCTTACAAAATTAAGCGAAATGGTATTAAATTTAAGGCAGGACGAGGATCTTTGATGTTAGAAAAGATTCTAAATAAGGAGAATGAAGATCACAGCGTAAATACCTTTGTCATTTATTTATAATAAGATACGTGCAAATTACTTTATGCTGTTAAGTTGTAGGTAAGTAAGTATTTCATTTGCGAAATACCAAATTTGTCCTTAAGGCGAGATTTTGTATAGGTACTAGGTTTTGTTTTTGACTTTTTGACTGATAAGATCAGTGATATTGACGATAATGAGTTGGAAACAAAAGCACCCAAAAAAATTATAACAACAAGATGGCACAAAATAAATGAAGAGTCTTACGACCGAAACAAGCAAAAAAATTGTAAATCACAGTGCTTACCGTACAAAAATTATAAAAAAAAGTTATTGCCAGGAAAAGCCCCCAAGCCGGGAGGTTGTCAATGCAAGCTTAACTGCCCACTAAATTTCAGCGAAGAAGAACGTAAAAAATTTTGTCAAACATATTGGGGCTTAAAAGACTACTGTCGTCAAAAGGATTTTATACTCGCGAACATATCAGTAAATCCTCCACAAAGGTGTTACGTAAAAGCAGTTAGAAAACGAACCATGTCACGTTCGTATTTATTTTCTAATGATGAAGGTAAAATCAAGGTATGTGAAAAGTTTTTTAAAAGTACTCTCTGTATTTCAAACGGCCCTATAAACAATGCATTTTCCAAGGTTGGCAGTTCTGGTCTTTTTGAAGGAGAAGACCAACGTGGTAAGCATGTTGCTCACAATAAAACCAAACAAGACGATATAGATTTTATAAAACAACACATCAAATCATTCCCTACAATGGAATTGCACTATTGCCGAAAAAAATCGTCAAAACTCTATTTAGATGGCACGCTATCTATTTCAAGAATGTACGAACTTTATACAGAGGAATGCAAAAAAGCGTCTCGGACTTCTGTTACTATACGAATATAATTTGGATTTTCACAAACCAAAAAAATACCAATGTCTAACATGTCATAAGTATAACAGCATCAAAAATACAAACGGACCCGATCTTGAATCTTGGAAACAAAAATATGACACATTTCACTAAAAGAACAAAGTCGAGAAGCCAAAGAATTGGACAAAATTCGTGCTAATGAAGATGAAAGCTTTAATTTAATAACCTTAGATTTACAAAAGGTACTTCATATCCCAAATGGAACTGTTTCTATTCTTTATTACCTACGCAAATTGAATGTGTACAATGCTACCATTTATGAAGCTCGCACTCCCAATGACGGCTTTTGTTACCTCTGGTCTGAGCTGGATGGCAAAAAAGGAAGCGATGAGGTGGGTACGGCTTTGTATCTATGGATAAAACGTCTCCCATCTACTGTAAAAGAGATTTCCATATTCACTGACAACTGTGGAGGCCAAAATCGTAATCAATTCCTTTTAAGCCTGCAGTTATATTTAGTTCAGACAACTCATCTCATTTAGAGTCTGGTCATACACATATGAAGGTAGATAGCATGCACAGTGCGATTGAGAACTAATTGCGTTTAATGCCAGTGTACTCAATGATAGACTTCTGTAATGTTATTCGATTAGCAAGATCAAACAGAAAAAATAAGAAAAATAAAACCCTGAAAAAACCGTACGAACCGATAGTTATGAATCACACAGATATTTTGAACCTAAACGACTTGAGAGATAACTTGATGCAGAATCGATCGATTGACGTCAATGGAGAAAAACTGCGATGGCTTAAAGTGAAATCTTTTCGACTAGAGAAAAAAAGGCCGAATGTTGTTTTATACACATACGATTTCAAATCTGAGTATAAAGAATTTCACGTATTAAAATGTAATACATCCCAATCTATGGCCCCAATAAAACAACTGCGAAAACGTAAGCTTGAAAAACCCATACAGGGTTTCAATTATAACACTTACATTTTGAGAAAACCTTACAACAAAAAACTGCCAATCACTCTAGCTAAAAAAAGGACTTACTAAAAATGTGCAATGAAAAAATTATACCCGCGGAACTTCACCACTGGTACCAGAACTTGCCAGCCAAAGAAAGTCGTGATTATGTACCTGAAGAAATGTCTTCAAACTCAGTAGACGAAGAGTAAAAAAGATGGATGACTAGGTTTTTTAACTCTTTTTCGTACTTACAGTATTAGTTCAAAATCAAAGGCTGATCTTTTTATTTTAATACTTTTAGAAGTTTTTATGTTTTATAACAGTAAGTAAGTAGTGCTTGCTGTGGGTGTCTGGGATTATAATATAATTATTAAGTTCCTCTATAAAAAAAAATCATTTTTTAGTTATTTTAGTTTGGAGTTACAAATAACGTCATTTTGATAATTTCATGTTATTGTTGTGGTTTTGTTGAGTTTATATCTGTGAAATAGAGTTTTTAAAACTGTTTATGCGTTGTTAATTAGTAAATAATGTTCATAAAGTTTCTAACGTAATAATTAAGACTGATGAAACCAAATTTCTCGTTTAAAACTGTGTTTCTCGATTTAATTGTGATTAAAATAAAAAATAACTAATTGTAAGTTTCCTTAAAGCGAGAAAGACAAAAAGTCACTAACTACATATTTAGGCTTTTAAAAAAGTTATTTGGAATTATTGTTCAAAGTTTTTAATTGGTTTTGATACTAAATATATTTAGCTAACCACTTGTGTTTAATTTTTAAATCTAGACCCGAACCTACAACAATAATGTTCATTTGACTAAGTCAAAACTTTGGGCTCGTTTTTCTCGGACTTGAATTTTTGTGGGTTAATGACTTCTTGCACTAAGCCGACATATATAATTTATGGCTCTAAATGTCTATGTAAAAATCATCCGTGGCCGGCGAAAAAAAAAAAGACAATACCTACTAATACTACATATATAAATTGTGTTAAATAGATATGCGAGCGACCTAGTGCGGAGCACTGTGATTAATTTTACAATTAATTATGCGATTCATTGTACGAGTGGAGCAGTGTGTGGGCAGAGAGAGCAACACCGCGGCAGTACGAAGAGCAATAGTGTAGCAGAGGTATTAAGTTTAATTTCTGAGTTAATAGATATAAAACTAAAGAACTAAAGTTCTAAGCAAGGATCTAAATTTGAATCGTATTGCACGAGAGCATCAAAATTTGTCAATTTTATGAGTTGAAATTGGTTTGTATCGCACCTATTTAAACGTTAATCGTTATCGATAAGTAAATAGGGAAGTAAATTAAACAAATTTATAAATAACGATGGCAATTATTTAATAAAAACATAAGTAACATAAAATAATTCGTTGAAAAATACAGATATTTTACAATAATATAATTAGCTAACATTAACGTTTTCCTAAAATGTATTGAAACAATTAAGGCACATGGGTTTTTTTACCCTACTGTTATTAGGGTGATGGCACCAGTAATGCACACTTAAATTTCATACGGTCGTAAATAATTGATTGCTGCAAAACAAATGAATAACCCTTACCTTCTGTAAAAAGAGGATCAAGTGTCAATCATTGGTCCTTGTCCATTACTGGTTCCATCACCCTACTGTATTATCTAAAATGATTACTTTCGGCTCGTCAGAACATGTTCATGTTCATGGACTCCTTCAGTTAATTTAAGCAACGGAAGAAAGTAGCATAGGTACATCACAATCGCAACCGCAGTACTTAAGACTGCACCGAGCAAACGTCGAGCGTCCAGTGCCGCCCCTCGTTACTATTATTATGTTTTCTAATTAACTAAACAATTTCTTTGAAATCAAATGATAGCTTTATGTAGTGCAAGTAAAAACACAATTTAAGGAATACGTAACTTTAATAATAATTACTTCTTGATTAGTCAGCTTAACGGAAATAGGTGGCCATTTTTTTCCGTTAAGTTGATAACTCGAAGGTGAATTGTTATTAAACTATGTGATATATACCCTATAAGTGGTGCTTTCGTTTGTAGTACAAAAACTTACCGTCTAATTTCAAGAAAATACTTTAGTTTATTAGAAAACACAATAAAAGTAACGAGGGCGTCACTGTACATCCGGCGTACGCTCGGCGTAGTCTTAACTGCCCTCCTAGGAAAACAGGGCGTATGTCTCATAGAACCGCGTATACAGGGTGTTCGGCACATGGACCGTCAATTTTTTTTGGGATATTGTTATGGTTATTTGTTATGTTTTCGCCCTTGGACTTAGGGTCATAAGGGTCACGGTTTTGGAGATATGATTTGTTAAAGGTTTTTTCTCAAATTTTCCGAAATTCCTCCTTTAAACGTTTGTAACTTTTTTATTAATGCGTGTTACAGAACAATATGTTGTATTTAAAACTTGTTAATACAAGCTAGTTCAAATACTAATAGTCTTTATTCTAATTGATAGTCTCAAAGGGACGTACGAGGTTTTTTATTTCACAAATTTACTGTTTGTGTGAAAAAAATCCAACTTCAAAATTCAATTATTAAAAACCTAAATACAATTTTTGGGTTTATTTTGTTTTAAAAAGTTCTCTAGCTAATTACCTTTCTAACGATGTGCTACACATTAATAAAAAGTAAACGAGAATATCCACATTTTCAAAAACAAGTTCGAGAGCACCTAGATAACTCGTTTCCTAACTCGTGGATAGGCAGAAGTGGCCCGATATCTTGGCCCGCAAGATCTCTAGACCTAACGCCCTTAGACTTTTGTCTTGGGACGGGCAAAAGAACTAGTTTATGTATCGGAAGTGCCTACGCAATATCTCAAGTATTTTTTAAATAAAACTTCATTTCAATACTTTACAAGTACTGAAGTGAAGTTTTATTTAACAAATAAGGCGCTAGGTCTGGAGATCTTGCGGGCCAAGGAATCGGGCCGCTTCTGCCTATCCACCAGTTAGGTAACGAGTTTTCTAGGTGCTCTCTAACTTTTCTTTGAAAATGTGGATATTCCCGTTTACTTTTTATTAATGTGTAGCACATCGTTAGAAAGGTAATTAGCTAGAGAACTTTTTAAAACAAAATAAACCCAAAAATTGTATTTAGGTTTTTAATAATTTAATTTTGAAGTTGGATTTTTTTCACACAAACAGTAAATTTGTGAAATAAAAAACCTCGTACGTCCCTTTGAGACTATCAATTAGAATAAAGACTATTAGTATTTGAACTAGCATGTATTAACAAGTTTTAAATACAACATATTTTTCTGTAACACGAATAAATAAAAAAGTTACGAACGTTTAAAGGAGGAATTTCGGAAAATTTGAGAAAAAACATTTAACAAATCATATCTCCAAAACCGTGACCCTTATGACCCTAAGTCCAAGGGCGAAAAGATAACAAATAACCATAACAATATCCCAAAAAAAATTGACGGTCCATGTGCCGAACACCCTGTATATTAGTGACATTCATTCTTAAGATAAAGGGTAAAATTTACTTGGATATCAAATTGCGTATACGTCCTTTTTATTTAAGAGTGCAGTATTGTCTTTACGCCCACAAAAAAATGCCGGTACGTATAATTGATACATGAAGCAGTTAACTAAACCTTATAAAACTGATTCGTATAGCACTGCAGTGAAATTATTACGATGCAGTGCGTTAGTATTGCGTAAAGATGATACATATTTAGGTAGAATTTGTCGAATCATACCATATAGGTATTTGTTTCGTTTTTTTTTTTCAAATTTTGGGTTTCATGGCTCCTACGAAAAGGCAGATGCTAATCGCATCCGCGCTAACGCAAAATACGCTATCGCTTATTTTTGACATGTAACTATAGCCCTTTTTTTGGTAGGTACACGAAAACTGTATAAGTAGATATTTAAAGTACACGGTACGACGGTGTTCTACTCGGGCATATTTAATGCGTAACGTTATCGATGAATGCCACAAAAGTAATAAAATATAGAAAGATTGTTTTCTGCTCCGTAATACGTCACAATGCAACATAATACCTGTTTGTAATCAATAAGGAGCGCCAGAGCCTGTGTAGTGATTCTCTGAACAACGACGGTCGAACGGACGGACGAGTGAATGTCGAAGCAGCGAGTTTAAGTAGTCCCGTCAGTGCGAACAAAACATATTTTAGCGCGTGCATTTTCAATTTAGCAGCATGGTTTCTGCCGATGAATCGAATGTATGAGGCTGCAGAATTGAAAATGCACGCGCTAACATGTGTTTTGTTTGCTCTGATGGGACTACTTAAAGTCGCGATTTCGTTCGTCCGTCCGACCGTCCGTTGGTTTTGAGAGAATAACATGCCTGGGCATTCTAGGCAGTAAGAAACGTGTCCTCTTGGAGATGTTATGGTATTGTTTTTATCTCGGTCGCCATTCCTTTTAAGTAATTAATAACTATCAACACGTTTACAATACTATAACAGATCAAAGACGATATGGCTTCAAGCTACCATTTATGTATCCGAATTCCAAGACTTGCGCTTCTCTCTACTCTTTTTCTAAAATCGCACTGGACGTCTGCGATCACTTTGTTCCTTCAGAAATTTTCCTTTTCCATAACATCAGTAGTTATTTATTCTCAATGACTATATTACATAGTATAGGATAAAGTCACCAGTGGTTAGCCAGAGACCTGTAGTCGGCCTCTGCGTATACTTTGTATGAGTGGGATGAGTACGAAATATATACTTCCCACTCTTCGCACTCATAATAAGGTCAACTGCTGGTCACTGGCTAACCACTGCTGACTGCTAGCTTATGAGCCGGAGAACGATTCATTTAAAAATTCTTCAATTTTCGTTTGTTTGCATTTATTACAGTTTGGATCCATTCCAAGTTCGGACTCACTGGCGTGAATAATGACATACTTTTATGTAATTCAGACGAACCTGTTAACACTCCAACTATCTTTCCGTTGATAAGTAATGGTCCCCCAGAGTCCCCCTTCAGTGTCATTTGCTCTTTGGCAGAACATTTAGGCACAATACATATCGCAGGGTAAATGAAATATGCTATCGATTTAGGACACGTAGTAACTACTCCTTCTCCAACCTGAAGAGTCCAATTCATTCCTTCCTCAAGAAGTTTTTCCCGACTTGGGGTTTTCTTGTTGGTCAAACCAAATCCAGCATATTTAGCAGGTAATCCTAAAAGACCCTTGAAATCGACAGAAGATAGCTTCCCAATCGGGACTGGTACCTTCTCAGTATAGATAAGAGCTATATCATTATAAAATACCCCTTTAGTCATAAAAAAGCCAGGGTGTAAATATTCTCTGATTGGTTTGACATTTGATTTAGTTTCGTTTGGTCTGCTTGTGAACTCTGAGTAGCGTACAAGAACTTCATCAATACTTACAGACAGACAGTGGCCAGCTGTGAGGACGTACGTCTCAGATATTAAACTGGCGGTACAGAATCTAAAATAGCCCCTGAACAAGGCGACGACGAATGGAAACTCACTTTGGGTGTCCTCGGTCCCCCTGTTAACGCGAAATCGTGAGCCGGCACAATAAGTGCACATCACGGTCAAATACGTAGCGTAAAATATCTGCATGACGTTCCAAATGGAAAAATATTTTCTAATCACGGAGTGCCAACGCTTTGTTTGTTTCTTGAAAACTATAATAAATAAATAAACTATATTTGAAATTTTTAATGTTTGATTTTATGACTGCACTCAGATTTTATTGTTCTACGTTGAATTTTATCGTATTGGAAGCTTGTTATATAATAATAATATATACCTACTAGTTTTTTAACCACTTCATCGATAATTTTGGTTTTCTTTTCAGTGGTTGCCGGGTTAGAATAGTGTCACTCCATGTCCTCCCGTGGATGTCGTACGAGACGACTAGGGGAATAAAGGCTGTGTAGTATTGTTAGGCGATGGGCTTGCAACCAGTCACTACACTGGTAAACATCTTAGCCTAATTGTGAAAAATGTGGTTACAGAATTATTAACAAGTTTTTATAGTGGGGTCTGGGAATAAAGGCGTGAGTTTATGTATGTATTTATGTAAGAATAGGGAAGAGCAAGATTGCTGCAATGAAGGAGTCGGTTGCATAGACTTATATTACTCCCTATGGATCCGCCTCGTGGACAACCAATCTGAGCAAATATTGCTTTTGACTTTTTACCGTATTGTTTTTAACTCGCTCGAATTAATGTCAGGTAAAAGCAATCGTAACGTTGACGATACGATAATACTTCTAAGGGTCACAGAACACATATCAACTCGGAAAGGGATCAACTCGAGCCGATCAGTATCATTTGTATGAAACTCCCTACTGCAACGCACACTAATCAGCAGTTTAGCACCGTAACGCCTTGCCTTGTATAAATGAGGCGAGGCGATGCCGATCCGTTGCCAAGCGGTTATGTGTGCTGTGACCCTAAAAGATAATTTTGTTTTACCGCGTTGGATAAAGGTCTGAACGACCAAATTTAAAGCTGAGATTATTGTGTTTCAGTTAAGATGACGGAAAGTACTTAAAACCAACCCCTAGCAACATCTATTGTTCATTTGTATCTTTAAGTAGGGTTGTAAAACAATTACGCAGGTGTGCGTCGGTAGGCCCAAAGTAAACTGTGAACAAAGAATTTTGATAGTTTTGATAGTGTTTTTCGGTATTACACTGGACAGCGCGCGTTTCTAAAAAAAATATTAAATACTGTGTCCATATCAACTTGTGCAATTTTTAAATAATATTAAAAATAAATTTTTACCTGAAACATCTACTTAAAAGTGTCCGGGTAAGGTAAAACCCATTACCCGTAACGTCGATAGTTTAAGGGTGAGCCGAAGATTTCGTTGTAAAACTATAAACAATACGAAGAGATGTGTATATTTACAATAGTGATAAGGTACTTTCCAGGCTTTAGTTTTTTTGTGTTACAATATAGACGGTTTAATAGTTATTTGTTACACAAGGGAGGAAAGTTGTATTTTACCTGCGAGTGTTAATTTGAAACACGAGCTAGCAAAAGGACTCTATGATAGACCACGAGCGAAACGAGTGGTTCTATAATAGAATCCTGAGCGTAGCGAGTGTTTCAACACACAAGACATAAAATAACTTTTCACCCATGTATAACACAAAACTTTTTACTTCATTACAGCGAGGAAAATCAGATAAAGGGTTTGTACTATCAATTTTCTTTCCAGTTATTTCACAGGTGTCAATGCGTCTTCGTCACTCGAATCATTCATTTTTAATAACAAAACAAACTAGAAAAACCTGCGAATATTTTAACGTTGACGGCTTAATTGCAAAACTTTTTATAGTTTTTTTTTATTATTTCGGATGCGTTTTGTTCGCTCATCGACTTAGTTGGACAGTCAGAACATTTTATCCGTTTTTACAACAAGAATGAAGGTTAATATTAAATGCTGATATTTATGAATAAAAATGAAGTTGTAAGACTGTAACTAGTGTTTTTTGCTCGATGCAATACATTAATTGTGATGTTAAAAACTCAGCACTTTTAACGTTTTACGTTTTGTTAGCTGTCAAATGTGTATAAAAAACTTTTTTGTCAATATATATATCAAACAAACAAAAAGGGCTTTCTGAGCTAGTGAGATGAAAAAATCTTTCATTTCAATGATCAAGAAGGGTTGAGCTACTCCAGTACCTACACGTGCCACACAGCGGTCAGTTTTATTTAGTCTCTTTTTTATCCCTTTCTTTCATATTTAGCAACAAAAGAAGTTGTAAAATCCCACATTAAGAGCATTTTCGTCATCTTATCTGGAACAAACTATAAATGACACATCCAATGTTTGAGTCATGTCATGAGTTCATCACAATTTAACTTGCTGGATTTCTCAAGATGTCATTTACCGTAAGAACTTTTTTTGTAAATAAAACCTACCACAACTTACAACAATTTTAAGTGTAACATCCTATCCTATAGTAGAAACTAATAATATACGAAAAATTATTGTGATTTGAAAAGGTTTTATTTACTTAAATACCTATAGCTTACGGTGAAAAAAAACATCGTATTACATCTTTCTCATCATATGCAAAAGTATTTCCATTTTAGTCGGGGCGGGGTTTATAATACTACCTGCCGGCATGACACATCTTATCGATTTTACGAGAAGTACAGACAATTCATACAAAGTAGCTCCCTCTACTAATTTCAGAGTACGACTCGAAGAGTTCAGAGGAACAGCAATAAAAGAACGTTTCGTACCGTTTCGCACTAGGGGAACCTAACCTAACCGCCAAATGCTTTGGAAAAGACATCACAGATGGCGCTATGTTCAAATTAATGTATTCGAATATCTTTATGAACACTGGCTCTAGTAAGAAACGCTCGTAATTTTATATTCGTTCCGATAGATAGCGACAATAGTCAATGCACCAATACTTTAATCTCGACTAAGCATTTCCTATGGCTCCCTTCTTTATCATAATAACAGTACAGATTATATAGCGAAACAACTACAATATGATGCCAAACCGAATGAGTACAGTCGATAAAAATGTTTGTACTAAATGTAAGTAAATTATTTAGTTATTTTGATTTTATGTACATTTCTTTGTTCTCTTTTAGAGACTGAACGGATTTCCCGATTTTGACGAACGCGGTGTCGTTAGATGCGTCTTAAGAACGCGAGTGTTATTGAAAACAATAAAAAATTACAATATGGTGAATTTGAAATATATTCATGGCTACTAACATATTATGTAGACGATGTATCACGTTGGGGTAACCTATCAGTCCTATCACAAACGCGAATTTTTTTTGACCGAATTTCATTTGACCGAAAATGTTTCGTTTTCGTCAATTTTTTATTTCACCATTTGACTTTAAGTAAATGGTTCGTTAGTCCAAGCAACTTTTCTCCTTGTAGTCACGTGCCCTATGTATTGTTACGTATTTTATTTCAATGCCCATTTTTCATTACACCAATGCTACAACTAGCCTGTGGATCGTTTTGTATTTTGTTTCTTAACCCATTTTTCACTTCATCAATGTTACATATAGATTTCGCTACGTTACGTCAAATATTCATTTCGGCCAAAAAATCTTGCTTGTAATTAGTTTCAACTATCTACAAAATGCAACGAGCAAGACGAGTCAGGGCAGAACCGACTCAGATAGGTTAGGTTAGAAGGCTTGCATCTCGACAACAGTCGGATGGACAAGAAAGTGATCCTGTAAGGGTTCCGTTTCTTCCTTTCGAGGTGCGGAACCCTAAAAATATTATTATACTTACTTTATTTTAAATAAAAGCAAGCTTGATATAAATTTGAGGTTATCTGTCAAACACAATTTGTTTACATCTTTGGCATATTTTTTTTCTTCCCCTTGTCGGGGCACGGCAATCTATGCGATTTGCCAATGTCAAGATTTGGCAATTTAAATTAACACAGTCTATATTACTCTATAGTGGGTTCGAGACCTCGGCATTGCGAAAAGAGGTTGCGTCCCTTTGCTTATAATGCCGTATACATCATGGAGAGTTTATCGAAGAACTCTTTAGCTGCAGCCTGCGGCTAGATTCATTCACATCTTTCTATCTCCACCACCTCGACGAATGGCTACCACTGTACGGTTCCAGTGGATAGGTTATATAGGTTATAGGTTGTAGCGGGCTAATTTCCGCAACTCGACGACTTAACAAATGCGCCTTTTTTGCGTGCTGGGTTACTGGCACTACTCTTGCCAGCCCAGTTCAACCAGAAAGCCTAGCAGACCCTTGATGTTGCCGACGGCCTCTGGTAGCGACCTCGGTGTTCCGAGGTGACGTGCCCGGTATGTTGCCACCTTATGTATGTATGTGGACATTCCATGATGACGTGGGCTGCGGTTTCCTCCGCCGTCATACAAGCTCTGCACAGGGGGCTGTCTGTAACACCTAATGTGAACAAGTGTTTGTTAAACAAGGCATGGCCAGTTATGGCTCCAGTTAACAACCGGAGTTGGGCCCTTTTGAGTAATCGTAGCTTACGCGACAATCCGGGATTGATTATCGGAAGAGCTTCCTTACTCTGCCTGCAGGTGTCTAGGTTGCTCCAGTGGTGCTGGTGCTTTACCTTGGTGATTCGCCGCAGTTTGTTCCGCAGCCAGCTGGTCGGCAGGGGCAGAAACGGTTCAGGACCTATCAGTTCCATTTCTGAGCCCCTTCTCGCGAGTACATCAGCCGCGTCGTTACCGCGTGAGTTGCTATGTCCCTTTATCCACTGTAGGGTGATGGGGTTTAGGTTACATACCTTAGAGAGGGCGTTGTGACATTCGTATATTAGCCCTGACGTTACTGTATAGCACTGTAAGGCTTGGAGAACTGATCGGCTGTCGGAGAGTATACGGATGGGGAGATCCTTTACCTTCCTTTGCTCAATCGCTATTGTAGCCATAATGATGCCCACGCATTCTGCCTGGAAGACTGTGGTATGGGCTCCTAATGGCGTTGAGATATGTATGTTTAGATCTTCTGAAAAAGTACCTGCTCCGGATCCAGACTTTGTCTTGGATCCGTCTGTGAAGATCCTTACTTCCCTGGGATTGAGGCCTTCCCACGGATCTTCATACAGTTGAATTTTGTACTTCTTGTCGAAGATAAACTGTTTCGGTATTCTGTCGGTAGCCGCCTCTATGAGTGGCTCCTCGTTAACCGCTTCATAGAGTATTTCGGTGTGTGGTACCCTGGCAGGTTTCCACAGGTGCAAATTCCTAAGACGTACCGCTGTTGCCGCCGCCTCCTGCTGGATGAAGAGGTGCAGTGGCGGGAGGTCGAGTATGGCTTCCAGGGATGCTGTGGGCGTAGTCCGCATGCATCCGGTGGCTGCCATGCCGGCTAGTCTCTGGAGTCGTTGTAGTTTTGATTCCACAGTGGACAGTCTGGTGCGTGGCCACCAGACTACCGCACCATAGGCAATGATTGGTCGTATCACTGACGTGTAGAGCCATAGGATGATCTTGGGGTGTAGACCCCATGTTTTACCTACCATCCTGCGACACTGCCAGAAAGCGATTGTTGCTTTGTCTATCTTGCTGTTCAGGTGGTTGCTCCAGTTCAATTTGCTGTCAAGTACGACTCCTAGATACTTTACCTCATTCGATAGCTGGAGTTCTGTTCCAAACAACTTGGGGAGTTGGTAGTTGCCCAGGCTGCGTTTGTTAGTGAACAATACCATCTCCGTTTTCTTTGGGTTGACGGACTCCAGTGGATTTTTAATAACTGATTTACATTGGTCCAGTTAAAACATGCCAGTAGTAGTACATTGACGAGTGGGATTTCTAATGGCTCGTTTTGCTGGACCAATGTAAAACAGTTTTAAGCACTAAGGAATGCCACTAAGACTTACGCAATAGTCGCCTACAATACTAGAACAGTACCACAGGAAGGCATAACAAGTTAAGAGTTATTACCTACCTCACTGAATCTTGTAAGCCGAGCCGGCTTAGAAGCCGTACGATGGGCGACGTGCCGGTAAAAATCAAGGTTTTTAGTTCATTGTTCTACAATTTTGGCTTGATACTTATGTTTTCTGCGCTCCTAGTCCCTCTATTCGACCCACCAATACCAAGATAAAGTTAAGATTAAACCAAATAATCACAATTCATTATTCCACGTATAGTCGGGACCTTTTCATTCCGTCACTCATATTATAAACAAATCAATTTACCTTAATTACCTATTTACTCCATATCCGCGTACTTTTGAAGCTTGAGCATGGTATTTATTTATACACTTAATCAGTGTCTATTTGTTTTAATGTTGTATTTATTGATGGAAAGCATTTTTGGTTAAAATACAATTAACTAGACTGAATTAATATACATTTTGGTTTTTAAAAATATAATTGTCATACAATTTAATCTGACATAAAATTCTTATTTTCAAGTCTTTAATGGCCAACGCAAAATCACGCAGCAGTTTTTGAGAAAAAGAAGGATTATATTACCAATTTCACTTCACAGAGCTTCTTTTTAAATTCAAAGAGGAAATTAAAATCAAACGAAAAAAAATCGGACCTAATAAACCGTGAGAGCATTTCTATTTTAAAAATCGAACAGCCTCGGGCGTTTTACCTTTCAAGAACACAATCGAAAAGCCGTAACTCCAAAGAATCGTATTGTATATTTGAATTTTAAGTGCCTAAACTTTGAGTTAAAAATAGAACGTACTATTTTTGTAGTTACGTTAAGTTTAATAAGTATTATTTAATAGGCTAGTGCTAGATCTCGTGCTTGCTAGAATCTCTTCTATTTTCACAGGCTCTTGGTATTTTCGACTAATAAACACGTCGCATAGAGCATGTCGGACCACGCTCAATGTAGGTTTCCGACTCCGTTACTACAAACATAAAAAACTTTCTCGAACAACCACAAATTAATGTAAACCAATTATCAAAGTTATTTAGGTCATTTTTGTTTAGTCACCTGTATCTCAGGCATCTCATCTTCTTAGTCGTGATAATATTTATTTTACACTTCTCAGGCTATGACTCATAATAGCCTTTTATAGCTGTACTAGGGATTAAAACCACACTTTACTTTAGTGTTTTTTTGGCTGAGGCTGATGATTGTATAGTGCTTTAATCAAGCAATGTTAAGAAATATAAAAAGTACATTACTGCAATCTTACGATGGCAATCTCAAGACTGCAATCTTACGATGGCTATTTCAGCGGTAACTGAAATACATCATCTGCGAAAATTTCATCTATCTAGATATCACGGTTCATGAGAAGCAGCCTGGTGACAGACAGACAGACGGACGGACGAACGGTGGTCTTAGTAATAGGGTTCCATTTTTACCCTTTGGGTACGGAACCCTAAAAACTAAATCAAAAGTAACTAAGTTATTCGTACGAATCAAATTTGGGGCCTACACATTATTTTTGAGGTCGATGCCAGCAAAGCCATCGAATTTGAATCCTAATGAAAATAGAAAATACAATGTCCGACAAAAAAGGAGTTAAATGACGTCAAACTTACTAAATTTTAATGTAATAGTAAGAATTAAAATATTTAGTAGTCCGTGTGGAAATAAAAATAAATGCTACTTGAATAATTAGTAAAATTTAGGCAGTTAAGTGATATATCTTTTATAAATAATAAATAATTAGTGACTTTCAGTAAATTTACCTTCCAAGATAGCAGTAAGTAATTATCATTCGTCAGATTTTTTACTTTATCAGTTTTTAGAAAGATGAAGTACAGTCAACGTCAAAAGTAAGTGATCAAAATCAACATTTCAAAATATCTATTGTCATGGCATCCCAAATATAACATGTTATATTAAAGTGCTAAATTAATTGATGTTTTAATTAGTCAAAAGAAAGTGATCATAACAGCTGTGCAAAACAGAAGCCTGACATGACATTTCTATCAAAAGCGTCAAACGTGAATTGAATACCAAAATAACGACATTCCAACAATATCGGCAAAAGAAGGATTTATGGCAAATAATTCCAAGATGTAATAAAAACTTATTTTAAATCTTGGCGTAAGGGAGATTGCTATTTTGTCACTTCGCATGTTTTTCGACGAACATAACCGATATTAACCGAAGTACTCCGAGGTTGTCCCAAAACCAAGATTTTATAGTTAAAACTTTAATTCGAAATGTTCAACGATGACTTAAACTATCATTGAGTTTTCAAAAATCGAAATAATGGTGATCACTTATTATGACACGTTATTGAGCTCATTTACTTTTGATCAACTACAATAGTCCGTAGCATTTGACTTAATGTATTGTATAGATAATTTTGGGACCCTATTTCATCAGTTTCTTTTGCTGTTGACTGTACGAGTAACATTAGTAAATTTTGTTTTTTTGTTATACCGGGTGTCCCGCGGCTATGCCAAATGAAGGGAAAGTACCTATTAAATATGGTTCGTAGGAGACTTTGCTATTTAGAAACTTTATTTTATTTTTAAAAGTAAATAATATTGCATTCAGAGATTTAAAAAATAATCTTCAGTTTTTACATATGTATTTTACATACTAATGAATTTTTTAGTAACTTGAATGTAAAATTTCATAATGTTCCTTTATTTTGAGATACAACGTTACTTGGAGGGAATTATTTCTTATCCCCCTTTTGACTGGGATCATAAAAACAGAAAGTTTTTTTTTCATATTTGGTCTGTTCGATTCCCAGGTGAGGCAAGCAGTTTTTCAAAAATCTTTGAATGCAGTCTTACTTACTTTTGAAAATAAAATAATGTCTTCATAAAGCAAAATCCTCTAACTACAATATTGTAAGGTACTTCCCCTTCATGTTGCATAGCCGTGGGACACCCTGTATAAGAAATATGTTCTGTTAGTCATATTTGTACCTACATACTTAGTTAGTCGCGATTTAAGCATTTTTACCTGACTAACATTTTTGGAACTAGCGAAACAATTATTGCTTAAGCGACCTCTATCTCTGTAACTAGAAGAACTATTTAGGTCATAACTTGTTTCATAAATGGTTAGCTGGCATATTATAGATACCTTATAAGTTTTGATTTTCATGGAAATGGTCGTAAAACTATTTGAGATATGGTTTTTTCCACAAAAAAATATTTTAACCTTATCTTAAGTTCATAACAAAATTAGTATTTTCTTTTGCGTTTTCGAACCATATTATCTTAAATATAGAACCATCGGTGCGTGAGTGTGAATCGCACTTCTTTTGCAGTGACAGAGTTCTATTTAAGGGATTTAAAATCTTAAAAAGACAGTGTTGCAGTTCCAACATAGCTTTAAAGTTGCATGGTTCTAATATACATATTCACGATGGCATAGATAGAGTGAAGGTACGTATACCTCATTAAGGGTTGAATTCACTCTCACTAACTCCCTGCTTATCGGGTCCCTACGACCCGACGTCATTTAGCTGAACTCGAAGTTCAGTTCACCGAGTTTCGCCGGGTTGATTAATAATGATATATTAGACATGGTTTAGACGATTTGGGAGCGAGATTGAAACGTGATCTCATATGCAAGTTTCAGTATAGTAGAATTACTATATTATTACAATTTCGGCAGCAGATATTGGTAGACATAAGCTCTGTCACAGTAAATCATAGATTGAAAGGTAATTAAGTAACATGCAACATAAATACATCCATGCAACGGCGTACACTAGGGCCGTTTTATGAGGTATTAAAACCTGTAAAATTCCATTTACTGAGGAAGACAAAGTTATTAGAGTCATATTGCCCTCTCTATCAAAGCCTGGAACTATTTAGGTCGATAAAAAAAGTCTCATGTTTATGTGAAATCATCTATATAATATTATTTCTATTGGTATCAATAAAGTGCGAAGGTTTTATTTAAATGTTTAAAAATCTATAAATTTGCAGAAACTTACATAAAAATGGGTTTATAGACAATCCTCCACCATTTGACACTCTAATTTAAAAAGCTGGGCCCTGAATATAAATTGCATATACGATAATTTTATTATACCTAATGTGCGGCGGTACGGAACCCTCGGTGTTCGCGTCTGGCTCACAGTTGACCAGTTTTTATAATTTGCCTGCAATAAATAGATAAGAGTACAAATTCAATATTATGTAGGTACCAGAGCACCAGAGCGTAGACGGAGTTCATAAGCCAGGCACACGAAATGTTTGACAGTTCGTGATTAAGGCTTTCCAGGCACGGACGTGACTATACTACACGAAAGAATATCTTTTAGCTTTATACTTTAATACTTACTTGGAAAGAGTAGGTACCTATGTACATTATAAAACAAAATTCGTTGCTTTTAAAAAAAATGAGATCGATTTGCATAAGTCTCTCAATTCCATATAAGCCTGGCAAGATATACTCCCATCGTTCTAAAAGGCCCATTTTGACATCTGTCAGCTTGGTACTGTCGCCCTTATAAAGCTGCAATCTTTAGTGTTTGATACTTTAATGTTACGTATTAACCTATCATAGGCTTTCAAGCGACAAGGTACCAACGTGTGTAGCTACTTATAAGTTGTAGTTTGGGGCATGTGATAAATGGAAAATGGACCTTTTAAAGCGACGGGAAGACATATCAACGAAGACGTTAGTACAATCTTTACTTTTATACTAATCTATGTCTTTCCATGTACATAATTATTATAAAGAGTACAAATGTGTATTTTTGTTTGTTTGTATGTGTAGCTATGATGGCGAAGTACTGAACTGATTTCAAAAATCTATATGTTATGGTAAGCTACCTACATTATCTTTGGTTCAAATTCAAAATTCAAATTCAAATCATTTATTCTGTAAGTAGACCCTGTAGGCACTTTTACAAGTCTGAGTCTACCAGCGCTTCCAAAGAGACCACTGGTTAATACAGACATACAGATACACATTATAGTACATAACTGCCAATACCAGTAAGTGATACTTCCTGGACGTGTTTGTGGTAAATGAGTATATTTAATTTAAAAAGCGTTTTTTCGTAACAATTGGTGCTTTTTTTATCAATTTATAACAGTTTATTCAGATCTGGAGAACTAGGAGGCCATTCAGTTTTTGGCAAGAATATCGTCCCTTTACTTCCTCGATCTCGTATCTATTCGAATTGTAAGTTAGGAAAAGCATTCATGGTCCTAAAAAATATAGCCTACTTTGCTATCTATGAGATCAGATACGAGTTTGAGAAAGTAAAAGGGAAGATTTGTCAAATTAACCTTGCACCATGATTGGACTGCGTTTTCTCCGCTCGTCCGCTCGCTCCTCTTATAGCTTTTTGAAGGCTGCCATTTGATTGGTCTGTACAGATAGTTTTCCAAAATTTATAATATATGTTTATAATATATGGAATTTAAATACTGACTAGACACTTATTGATTCCACTTTGGTATCGTAGAAAAAAATGATATTGGTGGTCGGAGATTGTGCAGGGTTCTTCCAGATCGCAATCTACCACTATCTTATCCTTTAACCTACCAGCAAGGAGCTTTCGCATTTTTGTGTTCAGGTGAGGGGATAACACAAACACATGCATTTTCAGATTTAAAAATGCAGTTTTTAGATTGGTATCTTGAGAATGCAAATGTTTAATGGGTCTCAGATCCTACCAACTATCGAGTGGCCTGTGTGCTCGATTACCTTTTGTTATAAAAAAAAAAGTAATACGCAACTGGGTATAATGTGTGGTCATCCAAAAACCATTTTGTGATTTCCATTATAACATCACACGAATGTTATAATGAAAATCACAAAATTGTGTTTGGATGACCACACACTGTAAAATATGATATACTCGTATGCCAATTGTTTTAAGCCGTCATCTGGCTTTCTGCCAGTCAAAGCGTTATAAATTATATTTGTTGTGATTTTTAGCTCAAACGATTTTTTCATTTTAATTTATAGCCGTGCTAACGAATTTTGATAATACAAATTTTGCGTTACTTTTTTTAATTAAAAAAAATATTGTGGCGACCTGTTACTAAAAATGTCGTCGTCTCTTATTTACTCGGAAGTCTGCCATCATAATACTTTCTAATTTGCACACGTTTAGCGTATATGCTACTTAGTTGGAACATAAACGATATTCTTAACTAGCATGTACAGGGTGTCCGGATGTAGTGGACAACCTTAAAGGGCTGGATAGCTCAGCTTAGGAGTGTCAGAATATTATAAATCATATTTGGTAAAAGCCGCACGGAAAACAAAATATCTCAACTTTGAAAAACAAATGGAAAACTGGTATCCATTTTTAATGCCACGACCACAGTTTTTGGAATATTTAAGTTTCGTTTGCTGTTAAAGAAAGCTTGAGTACTAAAAGACCGGCAAAGTGCGAGTTGAACTCGCGTGTACCGACCATTTTTTTTTTATTGAAATTTTATTGTTATCCTGTAATCAACAAGCAATGAACTATATTTTTGATTGGTTTCAAATTTCAGGCTCTGTAGTTTCGGAGATGAGGAGAATTTTCGTCTTTTTTCATGAACAAAATCAAAACTATTTATTTCACAATAATAACCAAATATATGTTTGAGATTGTCATAACTCATAACGAACCCTTTCATTTGATTTATGACACAGCAAGGATTGCAAAACTTTTTTTCTAATTTCCGTATTTGTGCCTCGAAAATTAACCTTATTTAAAAATATTCAATTCAATTTATTCATTGTTTTTGTGGGTTTACAGTAGGTCTTATAACTAACTATATTATAATGTCCACCACAAACCCTGTTAGGGCACTACAATGTGAGGAGTTAATGTCTCAAAACAAAACAAAAATAAATCTATTTGTCCTACATATATAGAATGTCACATAATATTAAATATTCAATTACTATTTCTTAAAATTATAGTATTCTTCTAAGTCATAAAAACAATTGGTAACTAGGAATTCCTTTAAAATTTTATAAAAAACCGCATCGTTATTTATAGATTTTATATGCTGTGGCAATTTGTTGTAGATTTTGACACACATCCAATGGGTCCCCGCACTAACAATTTTTAACCTGGTGGCCGAGCTCACCAGCTTCTCTCTGTGTCGCAAGATTTGGGACAGCGCACAGCTATCTTTAAATTTTTTGAAAAGACATTGATTATTTCTCACAAATTTACATATTTCATGAATATAAATAGATATTAATGTCAAAATTTTTAATCTAACAAAATGTGTTCTACAACTCTCAACGTTTCTTATATTTGCTAAGATTCTTACACATTTTTTCTGTAACCTAAATAAGCTACCAGTGTGAACGCTATTTCCCCATATTATTATAACATAGCTAAGGCACGAATGAGTATAAGCATAGTAAGCGATAGAAGCTGTTTTTAAATCAGTACATCGTTTTAGTTCGTAAAGAGCATATATGAACCTCGCAAGTTTACTTGACAGTTTTTCTATATGCTCTCTCCAACTCAAACCTGAGTCAATTTCTATTCCCAACAGACAACACGTATTAACTGATGCTATTTCATTATTTTCATATTCGAAATCCATTCCCAATGGAATTTTTTGACGGGGTTTAATCTGGATTAACTTTGTTTTAGAGACATTCAATTGAAGATTATGGTTAGTAATCCAGTCAGTTACTTGGTCAAAAAATAGTTTTAATTGGCTCTCTAGATCCTTCTTATTATTACAACTAATAACGGCCGTAATGTCATCTGCATAGAGGATGCACTTGTGAGATAAAAAGTTAGGCAAGTCGTTGATGTATAATAAAAATAGAATACAACCTAAAACGCTACCTTGAGGGATAGAATTATTCGTTGTTCGGGTACTGTACATATATTTACTTTACTTATCTGTGTTTGAGTCATCAATTTACATATGTGTACCAAATTTCAACTCAATCTGTCCAGTAGTTTTGGAGCAAATTAGCTGTGACAGACAGACGGACTGACAGACGCAAGTGTGATCCTATAAGGGTCCCGTTTTTAATTTTTTTGTACAGAGCCCTAAACACTATGTAAGTGAATATATTATACAAATACAAATAAAATACAAGATATACGTGCTACGTGTCAGGATTGACTTCTTATCTGCCTAGTAGGTACAAGTGTCCTAAATACGTTACTCACACGTCACACAATACTCTAACTCGCTGGTTAATACTAACTCATGCGCACAAGCGCATAGGGCGTTGGTTTTTTGTTCCGACTGCCGAAGGTAACGTTAATGACTAGAGATGCGCCGAATATTCGTTTCGTATTCGGTATTCGGTGTATTCGGCATCTTTTTCAGTATTTGTATTCGGCCGAATTATTCGGTTTTGGTGCCGAATATATTCGGTTCGCGTAGGTACTTCTATTTTCTTGGCTACACGACACGGTATATTCTGATGTAAGATTTATGTGATATTGTCAAAGAAATCCTATGAAGAATGTGTTAAATAATGCTAATAAAATAAAGCAATCGTGCGATGTTTTGAAGCCTAGTGACAGCACAGTGTGCGCGGACGGCGGGCGATGAGGTACGGCTCGCTCGTCCTCTAGCCAGCAGCGACACCAGTGACACGTAGTGTACATGTTACAACCTGTTTACGCGGCAAAACAATGAAGTTGTAAAGGTTAAACCGAATAGTATTCGGTATTCGGCTATTCGGTCAAACCACTATTCGGCGCATCTCTATTAATGACTCTGCCTACAAAGCTAGCGGCCCTGGGTTTGATTCCCGTAAGGGATAATATTTAATTGTGTGATTAGACTGATTAGCTATGATGTGATTTTATCTTGTAGTTTTAGATAGGTACCGCTTTTATGACAATAATTTTATGACAGCAAGTCTTAATTAACTGCTTGTACTGTACTGTATAGTACTGTCCTCCTTGTACTAAGAAATTAGACATGATAGAGATAAAAAAGCGGAAATAATATCAATTTTAAGAAAATTAATATTACGTTAAAAATAGAGTAGGTACATAACATATTTAAAATACCATCCCAATTGGCCTCCATTGCACAGCTCAGTAGTAGTGTGGTAGCCGGATTAGAATAGTGCCACTCCGTATCTTTCCGTGGATGTCGTAAAAGCCGACTAAGGTAATAAAGGCGTGTAGTACTGTTAGGCGATGGGCTTGCAACCCTGCCTTCCATTATCTAAAAGGCGGCTAAAGGCTCTTACGACCTTTTTGAGTTATATATACATATACAGGGCGATTCAGCTACTTATTAGCTATCGATCTATCTAGGTTTGGTTTCAATAACTTTAAAAACAACCGAGATACAGCCTTGAGGCTAGCGGCTAAATACAGATTTTTTGGGATGGTACTACCAAAAAGGATTTAACACTTACCTATCTTAAAGGCGATTAAAAGTCGATAACTGCCAATTTTTAAACGTAACACGTGTTACGGTACAAGACTTAAAAGCAGATATTTATCCACAACTTAAAAGCGGTTATTGGACTTTAGCCAACTTATAGCTTAAGAACGTAATGCAAAAGAGGTCCTAGATTAAAAAGCGGTCTATCCGTGTGTACATAAGAAATAAGCGGTTAAAGTCCAATAGCCGCCTTTTTGTATGTAAATGTTATTATTTTTTATTAAAATACATACCTTAACCCTTTAAAGGGCAATTTTAAAACCTGGTACTAAAAATTACCAGATACAACTAATACTTTTTTGTCTTTTTTATTGAAAGGATTTTGTGCGAATAGGAGGAATCTAATGAGGCTAGAATTCAGGTCTATTTTTAGTTTTGCCCTATAAAGGGTTAAAGGCCGTCACGGTTTTATAATCTAGAAACCAAAGTAATAAAAATAAATTCTTGCTTCATTAAATGGCGGCTATACGACATTGCCTAACTAAAAGGCGGCAACTCATTCCCCGCACAGCAGTCGCCCTATCCCCTGTCTCACCTGTCGGGCCGACGGCGTCGGCCGAAGTCAGTCGCCGGAGTGCTTATATAAAGAGATGGTCTCTTCGCAAGCGGCGCGGGCGTCGATTTCCGCCAATAGGCTAAGTAAAGTTTTTGGAAGATATGTATATTATATTTATTTTCGATAGTCGTCATCCTAAAGATCAAGAAATTGCGGCTCTTTCATTTTTATTTCCTCTAATATTTTAGAAATATTTTTTTTAGTTATGGAGTTGACATTTGTACACTTTAATGACCGACTAGCTTGTTGCCTTCGTACTTACTGAAAAAGAAAAAAAAACATTTCTATATCTGTCATTGTCAAATCAAATCAAAGTAAACAAACGATTCAATTCAACGGCTCTTTTCTGTTTGCTTGTGTTTCATGTGATCAGTGTTTTTAGAAATATTTTTAACGATCTCAGAACGAACTCCGGACTTTCGTTTTGCCGCTTTGCTCAAGACCTTTGCACGATATTTGGTCTACGATTTATTTTCGAACCCTTTGGCACTTCTTCTTGGACACCGATTTCTTCCTTTCTCGACGACTCTTGCCCTGCTTTTTGATAGCCACGAGAGCACTTTTGAATTGTACAATCCACGCAATTAATTCAGGCAATCCCACACAGACTGTATAAATGGAGTATAACAAAGATTTACTTGAATTTACTTATTTGAATTGAACTGTTTGTTTACTTTGATTTGATTTGACGTTGACAGATTTAGAAGTGACGGTTTTTTTTTCTATTTCATTAAATACGAAGGCAACAAGCTTGTCGGTCATTAAAATTTACAAATGTCAACTTCATAACTAAAAAAAAGATTTCTAAAATATTAGAGGAAATAAAAGTAAAAGAGCCGCAGTTCCATGATCTTCAGGATGACGACTATCGAAAAAAAATATAATTTACATCTCTTCCAAAAACTTTACTTACCCAATTCCACCATGCTGCTGCCTCCAACAAAAACGTCTACGTAAAGTTAAAATTTCTCAAAAGGCAGTTAGGTTTAGCTCGTTTTATAGTAGGGGAGCCCATGAAACAAAACCTTAGTCCGATAAGACTACCGGATGAGATATATTATTATATATTTAGACGCGTCGTTAATGGGAGAACACGAAATGGCGGGTCCATATTGGGTCATATAAAATTGGTCTTTCGATTTTTTATACAAATAACGATTTGTGATTATACTCTTCATAACTCCGAAAAAGTTTGCTCATACTTTTTTGTTAAGTCATAATTATCGCAACTCATAATGCAGTTTTTCAAAAAACTGTTACTTTTTTAGATTTTTATAATCGAACCAACCTAACTTAATTTTATCTACTCGTAAGATATTTAAGAAATTGTGAATAGTATACGGTTCCATGAAAATTGGCTAAGTTCAGATGATTATAAGTTCCGATCATTAGTACTTATTAAAAAAAATATGAAGATTATGAAGAGTGATCATTAGGTTGTAAAATTCTATGAGATACAATTTCGGAGTTCCAATAATCTAATTTGCCATTTTATATGAACTTTGGCGCTCCTGAAACAAATCAAATCAAACAAAACCATGGCCGCGGTATTAAAAAAAAATCAATAAAAATAATTAAATCGGGTTTCTGGTATGATAGGACTCCCAAATTTCGTTTGTTCCTCGAAACAGGAGAGGTGTAGGACTATACGATAATGCAATGCTGCAAGCCCTCATCATTGGCCTTATCAGTGCCACCAGCATGACAAAGACGCCTCGTCCTTAGGTATCTAGTACGATCGACCTCCTCAAAAGAACAATGCTCATCAGAAAGAGCATCAATTTCTGTGTAAGAAAAACCACTGCTGCATTTTCCAATCACTGGAGAAAGAGGTTGCTGCTGCGATTGAAGGTCATCCTTTGCGCAGCTGTATTCGATCAGACTACCGGATGAGATATATTAGGACCTTACCTATGAAATTCGCGTTTTATATGGAGAATTTTATGAAAACGGTGGTTTTCATACATTTAATTTGGCGGATTATTTGGTATGTTCCTCGAAACAGGGGAGGTGTATGACTATGCGATAATGCAGTGCTGCAAGCCCTCATAATTGTTCTTATCAGTGGCAGCACGATCTACCTTCTCAAAAAACCAATGCTCATCTCAAAGAGCATCAATTTCTGTGTAAGAAAAATGACTGCTGCATTTTCCAAACACTGGAGAAAGAGGTGGCTGCAGCAATTGAAGGTCACCCTCCGCGCAGCTGTATTCGGCATTTAAATTTTGTCTGCGAAGTCGATTTTAACCTACTTACTTCTAATTGGCGGATTGACTTGACATGTTGCATACAGGTTATTCCGATGACAAAACCATGTTATGGTATCATCGAGCTGGTATTATGAGGAATACTGGAGGTGGTTATACGTAGGAACTCTTCAATGCCTAATGGTAGGTTCATCAAATTTAGACTGGTTTGACTCTTTTAATTTTAATAACAAGTCTGTTATAAGTAATACAAGTACAGTTGGTTTTATTTTTACCTTGCTTGTCACAAAGACGTTTTTTTAAACCCTGACGCAAAAAACAGGGGTGTTATAAGTGTGAAGTGTAAGTCTGTGAGTGTGTGTGTGTCTGTCTGTGGCACCGTAGCTCGTAAAGGTGTGAACCGATTCGAATGCGGTTTTTTTTTATTTGAAAGCAGGTTTTTTGGCGGATTTCATTAAACCTAGCGTAAAAAACCAGCTTTCAAAAAAAAAAAACATCCAAATCGGTTCATCTGTTTGGGAGCTACGATGCCACAAACAAACACTCAAATACATAGACATAGAGATACACCTTATAAACGAACACCACTTTTTTATTTATTAATTATTGGATGTCTGTTAACCGCAGAAGGTTTCGGTTTTTTTTTTGAGATTAGGTTTGATATTCTACTTGTTAAAGTTCCAAGTGTTTTTACTGATGACAGCCTTATATTTTAAGAATGAGCAATTGATCTCTTTTTGTTTTTGTATGTTTAAAGAAAGGTATTATTTAGTAGCTAAGCAATAGAAAGTTACGCGTTTAATTTTATCAGTATACCTTTGCAATTAATTCCTTTATTGTAAAGATTTTTATATTTCGTATGAATGAATTTGATTTCAACGTAGTAAATGGTGTTTTTATTAAGTTTAATTTCGCAGTCTTTTTAGCATCTTCCCCAAGTCATTGGATGTAGTCACATACTTCGATTGCGATCCATAACAAAAAAGCAGTTATTTTTATTTGTTCTTCAATTAACTGCCTTTTTCTCTAGCTTTGATGATACAAAACGTATATTAGATTCTGCCATGTGCACTCATTTTAAACTAGAAGGCAGTTAAAGTCGTATGGCCGTTTTATAGTCATGTCTGTTTGCACAGGATTAACTAGGCATACATAACTAAAAAGCGGCTATATCATGTAACCGCCTTTTAGTTATGTTTTTCATATAACTTTTTTGTATTTGTACTATTTATGGTGGATAACCTAAATTACTGAACTAGAAGGCGGCTAAACATACTTTAACCGCCATTAAGCTATGTATCGTATTTCATAAAATTATACGGTATCATAGCTAAAAAGGAAAATCGAAGATTTGAGCTATAAAAACAAGTAAAACCATATCAAATTTATATGTTTAAAATAGAGCAAGTCTCGAATATTAGTATAAAAAAAAAGTACAGGGATATCGCTCACCAGTTTTCAGAGACATGGTTTCCCATGTTTTTTGGCCATAACTCAAAATGACCCTCTTGTATTTAGCCGCTTTTTAGGTAATGGACGGCAGAACCTGTCACTAATACACTGGTAAACATCTTCGCCTAAGGGCCACTTGCACGCAGAATTTAACCCTGGGTTAAGGCACTAACTCGAGTTAAAATGACATTTGTTGTATGAATCTGACGTTTACTAACCCGAGTTAGGGTCTTAACCCAGGGTTAAATTTTTCGTGCAAGTGGCCTTTAGTGTGCAAAATGTGGTTACAGAATTATCAAAATGTTTTTATAGTTGTTGGAAATTCTGTAGCTCTGCCTACCCCACTCTGGGAATAAAGGCGTGAGTTTATGTATGTATGTATGCACAGCTCAATGTGTCGAAACGTTGGGATACTTTTCGTAACACTAGTTTTAGGACCGTATTAATAAACTAATCTCAACTGTGATGCTCGTCTCGAGATGCGCCAGAAATGACAGTGTTCTATGGTTTGACGTTTACTTTGACGTGCATCTCAGCCAAGATGAGGTTTATTAATACGGGCCTTAGTGATGTTTGATTAAAACCAGATATTTATCGCAAACCATAATATGTCACCAATCATACAATACCGGAGTTATAAAATATAATAGATTAGTTGGTTTTGGTCAATTGAATATGCGTCACGGTGCTGCGAGCTTGCAACAAAAGACTTAACTGGCTTTAGAACTTTGTATTTGTCATGTGTTTGTTTATTCTTCGTTGAAACTACTATACGTCAGGCTTCAGGACTCGATTCGTGACTTCTAAAGCGTTGTTTTTGTTTGTTATAACGTATGCAAACTACAAATTGACATAGCTTGCGGCTTCTGTACCTACGATTGAGCTCATTTAGTGAAATAAACAGCCAGTGGTACATGGACGCATGTAGGCAGCCGTAATCTACTCGTACGGTCAACAACTTTAATTTTGTTGAGCATTTATAGAACCCTGTCGCAGAAAGGCGATCGTAAATTTAGACGTTATTGATTTATTTCTTAAGACTTGACGCTGTCATTATGACAGGATTCTATAAATAGGTGCTCAACAATTAAAGTTGTTGACTGCTCGCGCGACGACCCGAACACAAATGCAGAGATAATGTCGTAGGTACTTCGTAATTCGCCAAATTTTATCTTTAGTCACCTTCAATAGAACTTGTGAACGATGTAAAGAAATAAAGACTGTTTGACACATAACCTCAAATATTCACCAAGCGTGTTTTTATGAAACAAAGCGTATAAATAGTTATTTCATCTAAAACTTAATATGAAAATAATAATCTAGTGTATAAATCATTGCAAAGACGTCACTTGATCTTTAAAAGTACGAGAATATCGAGTAATCATGGTGAATTTGTTCGTTTGGTTTTGTTTACTATTTTGCAAGTTCTATTGACTTTAGTTTGAGTTGTATAATATTGGTGCGTGGACTACGTTTCTATATGTTACTTTTCTAAGGTCTCTACATTGATTTGGGAAAAACTCCATACTCGTATACTTATTTCAAGCTATCTGGAAACTCGCGGTATAAGAGTCACATGCAAGTATTGTGGAGGATGGTGGAGGTGTCCCTAATTCAGCCGTCCTAAGCAAAAACGCAGTAACTAAGATAAACCTCATGTAGTAGTATCAACCTTATTGTTAAGGATATAGAATTGAATCTGCTTTGGTGATTGAATTTTAGATACTACTTATTGGCTTAGGAGGGTAGAATTTAAGCTTTGTTATGCGTTTTTTACTAGATCTGCCGTGAAAAAGTTGGGCAAGATATTGAAAGACAGGCAGATAACCAAAACAACACTTTAACATCTCAATGGCCACGACCACTCTGACAAAAGTGTACGACTAAGAAGATGAATGCGTTTTGATATTTTTCATCTCTCTATTTATTAGCTCGTAAAGCCCTTTTTGTTTGTTTGATATCTATTAAGAAAATCGCTTTTTATCCACATAATTATGTAGAAAGAGTTTTGACATTTAAAGGCAGCTTAAGTGATATTTGACAGCTAAAAAAACGTAAAACGTTAAATGTAATTTTTAACATCACATTCAATGAATTGCATAGAGTAAAAAACACTAGTTACAGTCTTACAACTTTATTTTAATTCATAAAATATCAACATTCAACATAAACGTTCAATACAACCTTCGATACAAATTGTACACACTATGTGTTTGAAATTGTAAGTAAATACATATATTTTTTCTATTACTAGCGGACGCCCTGAGGCTTACATTATCTGTAAGCTGTACTTGCAGTCACAAAACATAACATACCATAAGGATTTGGCTTTCTACTATACTGGTAGCTGTATTGAAAATGTTCTGCGGCCGAAATACTAAGGCAGAATAACAATTTCATTAAATTTCGCGTTGATTTTAACGACTATACATAGGTTTTTGCATTTTTAGCTATTGTTTATTATTATTCATAATTTATTTAATTTTAACCTTTATTGCACAAAAATAACTCTGAAAGAACAAAAGCCGCACTTAATTTCATAATAACATAAGGCTTTTTCTACCAGTTAACCTTAGTTATTTTATTGCAGAAAGCAGTTTTTAATGCAGTATTCACTGTGAGGTAGAGGTGGTTATGTTAGGCATTAACTCACCTAAGAGCTTCTTCATGAGCCGTTCGCATCGGCGGACCGACGAAGACGACGAGTGCGGTCAACCAATGCGAACGGCCCTTGAAGATGATCCTCGGTATATAGAAAGAAACATGTCGAGTAAATTTCGACTCACTCACGTGTATATTATATATGCCTGTCTTGTTATTTTCGCTCTATTTCGTTTACATTAATTTTGAACGAATAAAAAAACTTTTTAAATAATCCGCAGAACAATGAAGATTTATGTCAAATATTATATACTCGTAGTCTACACGTATTACGTTGATGATGTACGAGGTAGGTAAAATCAAAACAAAAAATTGCCATGTTGCTCAAAACATATTATATTAGTACGGAAAGAGATGTCACATTATCGTAAATAAATTGGTAGGTGTCGCTGACTAACAAGTGTCAAATTTTTTTTTTAAATATTTGACATCAAAAAACACCAAGTTAATGTTGACCTAGTGACGTCTAGCCTGTTACAAAGTTATTCCTCTTTGAGCCATTAACAACATACGTTAATCACAAAAGAAACGAACCAGTCGTTTTTAAGATATTTAGAAAAGTAAAAAAAACTTTCAAGTGACATTTCAAGGGAACTGTCAATAATTGAGATAAAACTTAGCAGATTAATAACTAGCATTATGACGAATACATCGAATATGCTCATTAGCTCAGGGGCATATTTTGTTCCCTTACACGGCTTTTGGTATGATTATTATATAAGCCCTAAAGTTAAACTACAAATAAGTACCTAACAAATGGTCAAGTGTGAGTTGGGCTCGAGCCGATTCGATTCGAAATCGAATAAAAATCAGAATATAATAATAACTACTGAGCGTACGGTACGGAACCCTCGTTTTGCGAGCCTGACTCGCACTTTACCAGTTTTTTGTAAATGTTTTATTTCATTGAATTTATAAAGGTTTTTTAAATCGCTGTCTAGACGTTACATTGTTTCTGGCGTCCGCTGTTGCTTCCCAGACATCAGTACCCTTACCGTGAGTTACAATTACCGAACTCGATAACGAGTCGAACGATCTGTGCGAAACACAACAGTAATTGTAACTCATGGTAAGGGTACAGAGTGTATCCTGAAATGGAGTTGAAATAAAAGTTTTGAACTATTACTTAGGTGTTTTCTTTGCAAAACTTGTTGTGTTACGGAATTGACATCAGCACTGTTTTATTTCCCCTACTAATTGAAAAAGGGAATTGGTTACGAATTCTAAGAATACTAAGTCGGAAGCGAGCTCTGCCTTAAGAGCATTGTGAGGCGAGACGCTTATAACACGTGATTGTTTTTTTTTTCCATACAGTAAAAAAATTATGTCCTTGTTTCCTTACCATGAGTTACAAGTACGGTATTCGCTAGCGACTCGAATGCTCTGTCCCTTGCACATAAGAATACTGCGAGGTCTGCGAGGGTCACTGCATTCGGTTCGCTTGCGAGTACCTACGGTAATCGTAACTCATGGTAAGGGTACAGGAGCCTTCTTTTATTTTATATTCACTCCTATTGTTATCATCGCTTTCCTTTGTTGATTTGAATTTATTACAATCAGGTAGCTGTTATTTTACTGAAACCCTTTTTAACAAACGCTTCCACGCATATTTTTACGCGTATTTTAATTCCATAGAAGCCCCCGCCTAATACAAGCCTAGAGTTTAGTTTGGAACTAGGTCAATTGATGTGACATTGTCCCTTGATAGTTTATTGCTGACGACCAGGAGTATGACATGTATCTCAGCCACCGCATCCATCTACCATGTATTAAGGAAAGTAGCGACCCGATCAACGACTCTCGATTCTTCATAACAAAACACAAGCAAATTGAACATGCATGTTGTAAACACCAGTATTTATAAAGGCGAACATTTTCTCTTTAAAGCATAATTTCCAGTTAATCCTTAAAAGATTGAGAATCAGATTGAAAGGAGTTTTCCTTAAGATTACACCTTAACAATTGGTCATAGTGTGCCACTACCCCGTTCACATGTACGTCTATTTCTAGAAAGCCGTAACTCCACCCCGCCTGCCAAACATTATTTTACATTATTATAATAGTAGTTCATGTTATTTATACTCTATATTTACATGAGACAAAAGTTATTGGTGTGTTTGATTTATTTATATTTGACAGACGAGGGCCCAGACAAGATGTATTACGCTAACTATATTTTCTATTCGTTTACTTTTTAAACCAGTCGCGTCACTGGCACATCACGTGACTCATCGTATCACGTCAAACACTAAACGGAGAGAAACGGTAGCCAGCGTAGTGCACCTAGTCTGGGCCCTCTTGTAGTTAGAGGTAGGTTAGCGGTGGAATGCGTACTAACATATTTTCAAAGACATAAAATAAATGTTTCGATATTCATTCAACAATTGGGGCTCAATTCTACTCGATAAAACCTAATTGCTTTTGACATGTTACCGTATTGTCAACGTTATGACGGTTTTATTTAATGACAGTAAGGGTGGCTAAATTAAAAACAATGCGATAAAATGTCTGAAGCAATGAAGTTTTAAACAGTAGAATGCACTCAAATCAAAAGGAATCAAACCATGGACCTTTAGCACGGACAGGGTCTGAGTAACTAGGCAAACTGCATCTTTAATAAAATAGCGAATTAGTTTGTTAACTAGTTACAAATTAACTATGCAAGTCGAAATTGCGTACACTATGTAAACATGCTTTAATCACCTAATGGGGTTTTAAGGGGTTGTTTACAAGTAATAAACCAAAGACATGGACCATTTGTATGCGCTTTATACTTTTTAAGGTTCTGTACGTCAAAATGAAAAAGGAACCTTTATAATACGAGTACGATCACTTCGCTGTGTCTGTATATGTCTGTCAAGATTCGTTTTCTCACAAACGCGATGACGTATCAAGCTAAAGTTTATACCAAATACTAAAGTCTGCAATCTCACGGAGCTGTGAAAAAAAAATGGCCTTTATGTCGCATGTTTTGTCATTCAAAAGGGAGTCAGAAGCTTTGAGTACTTCCTGTTGACCTAGTAAGTATGATGATATTTTGCAGCAATAATCCAAAAATCGTTAATATTTTGTAGTTACGTCTCAAAAAAAAGTATATTATGCAATTAGTGAATAAAGAACGGATTTAAAGCTAGGGCCATAGATGACCCACGAGCAAGTAAAGGATACTAACAACTGAATCATGACCGTAGGGAGTGATTCATAATGGTTGAATCACGAGCGTAGCGAGTGATTCAAGTGTTAGAATTCTGAGCGACGCAAGTGATTCATGGCCCTCGATATAAATTCGTTTTATTCAAGAATTGCATACTATACTTTATACCATGACTACGAGAAAAAGAAAGATGCAAAATGGCGCCAATTTATCCACTAATGACAGCGAATAATACAAAACTTTTTTTTAAATACTAAACTCCTAGTCGTTAATGTCGACCAATCAAATCTGCACAAGGAGTTTGTATTTTTTTTTTTTTTTTTTTTTTTTTTTTTTTTTTTTTTTTTTTTTATGGCATAGAGATGGCAAACGAGCACACAGGCCACCTGATGGTAAGCGGAAACTATGACCCATAGACATTCGCATTCACAAGACTGCAGAGCAATCCTAAGACTGCAAATGCGTTGCCAACCCTGAGGACCAAGATGGAATGCCTCTATGCTAGTCATTTCACCGGCTGTCTTATCCCCAAACCGGAACACAACAATGCGAACACTGCTGTTTGGCGGTAGGTTAATGGATAAGACGGTGGTAGCGATCCGGACGAACCCTGCACAAGGTCCTACCACCCGCAAAAATCCGCGTATGTCGAGTATTCTTTGCACAGGAGTTGACATCGCGATTTTTTTTCGCTAGAAGGTTATATACCATTGAGATAGATGTCGAACATAATGGTGTGTTCTAAATTCAAACACCAAAATAAGTATTTAGTGATAAAAGTGCTTTTTATTCACTGTCTTCAGTAAATAAAATAAGCTTTCATAAGGGAGATGGTATAAATAAGCTAACACACACCTAATGTTTAAAAATACTCTCAACATTTGACTCGGACTCAAGTTCAACCCAAGCTTATATCAGAATCGTATCTTAGAATAAATCATCAATATTTCATATTTTGTATGGAGGATATCGTTAGTACTTTAGAAAAAACTCGTATCTGATATTTCGAGAAGAATGGGTTTGAACTTAGTTCCCTTCAGATTTAAGTTTAAAGTCGTACGTCACGAAATATGAGATACGAGGTTTTTTCAAAGTAACGACGATATCTAACTTATTCATGTCTCTCAAAAGGACAAGCTAAGTATAGCTATAGAGTTATATGGTGAAAATATATATACTTTTTTTATATCTAACGCTAACACGTGGTTTAAGGTTTACGTGTGTTTGTCTGGTACCATTGTTCCCAAACGAGTAAACTTTAGTAGAAGTCAAGTTTAATTATGGTGTTTATAGCTAAGTATGAGAAAAAACTTAAAGAGCGTTTAAGAAACTGTTAACAGCTGTGAAAGTATTATTTAAATTATATTTTTAGGGTAAAGTCACCGGTGGTCAGATAGACACTTGAAGTTGGCCTCTGCCTGTACTTTGTATGAGTGAAGAGTACGAAAGATATACAGGGTGGGCCATAAATTTTTGCAAATAGCAACACTGAATTTTTCGGAAACTGTCAAAGTGAGCGGCGGGAAATTGGCGGGAAAGTATAGGTCACTTCGTGCAATTTTATTTATAATGGAGCGTTTCACGGGAAAACAACGGGCTTTTTGTGTTAAACAGTTTTATAAAAACAACGATTCGTACGTTTCTGTACGACGCCTTTTTAGAATTGAATACGGATTACGCCGAGTAAGTGAGTGTCCAAGTGTTAGTTTAATTAAATCTTGGGTCAAAAAGTTCGAGCAAACTGGTTCGACACTGAATATCAAACAAACAGGGCGGCCACGTTCAATAAGAAATGATGAGAACATACGGCAGGTTGAAGTTTCTGTAGAGAACGATCCAGAAACGTCTACGCGTAAACGTTCAGCAGCTCTAGCAATACCAAGAACTAGTCTACGGCGAATTTTACATCAGGATCTGAAACTGCACCCATACAAGCTTCAAATTGTGCAGGAGATGAAACCAAACGATTGCATTCATCGTAAGTTATTGGCTGACACTATACTGGAGCGATTTTCTAGCCTTGAGAATGTATTGTTTACGGATGAGGCCCATTTTCATATCAACGGGAACGTTAATAAACACAATTGTCGATTTTGGAGCAGAGAAAACCCTCGCTTTAAACACCAAAAACCACTTCATTCACCTAAAACCACAGTTTGGGCTGCCATATCAGCAAAGGGCATAATTGGTCCGTATTTCTTTGAAAATTATCGAGGAAATAACGTGACGGTGGATTCAGTGGAATACGTGAAGATGTTGCGAGAATTTTTGGCACCAAAGTTGCATGAATTTGAAGGTTACAACAGCAGAACGTGGATGCAACAAGATGGAGCAACATGCCATACGTCAAACATGAGTTTACCGGTAGTAAAAGAAATGTTTCCGAAAAAGTTGATTTCTCGCAGAGGTGACATCCCATGGCCGCCAAGAAGCCCGGACCTAACACCATGCGATTTTTTTCTGTGGGGATATTTAAAGAGTCGAGTGTACCTTAATAAACCGATAACAATTCCCCAGTTAAAACAAAACATTCAGAATGAGATATCCGCGATCCCTCGCAGCATGTGTCACCGAGTTTTCCAAAGTTTGCGTAGTCGATTGCAGGAGTGCCAACGACGAGACGGAGGACATCTGGATGATGTAATTTTTAAAAAATAAATTGTATTTATCTGTTAATAGGTTAAATAAATAAAATATGGAAAAACATGTATAGTTTAATTTTTATCGATGTTTCAAAAGTACAAAAATTTTTGGCCCACCCTGTATTTCCCAATCTTCGCACTCATATTAAGGTCGACTACCAATTGGTGACTTTACACTGTTAGATTTTTTTTAAATGAAATCACCACTTGCAATAATATAATCACCTCAGACCGATTTCGTTTTACCTTAAATACAGTGCGAGTGCATATTTAAGTAGGTTACTTTGTTTTTCCGTTTGTTTCTTCTTCAGGAGCTGTCCTTTGCGGAATACGTACCTACTTCCCGGGTTAAGGCTAACTTTACACCAAATTTCATCAAAATCGTTCCAGCGGCTTAGCCATTACAGGGTGAGGAACAGACAAACTTTGTCTTTTATCATTTATGAGAAGATCTCTCATTATAATTTAACATTATTTAAATTTGGACTATATCAAAGAGACACTAACTAAAATCATAAGAAGTCTCTTACGTTTTGATTGCTTACGTCACTATGACACAGTTCAAAATGGTCTAGGAATCAATTTCCTTTACACCTCCCAAATAGTAGAGAATCCGAATAGGACCCGACTGATAAAAAGTACTTGATATCAATTTTATTATCTTAAGATATGTGGCGAATAAGTAGGCTGATTTTTTTCAGTCCAGTATACAGGGTGGAAACAAAAGAACGCCACATGGACGGCAACTGCCTTAAATATTGGAAACAGCAAGTTCTACTCAAAGGAGACCTACTTTTATTTATGAAAACAAAAAATACTGCGTTATTGGATTTTTGAAAAAAATCCTCTTCCCTAACCGGAATCGAACTGGTCGAATATGACAAAACAATATAGTCGTGTTTTATGATACAGATCGAAAGGGTCATTGATAGTGATAATTTATGTCTACAACACATACACCTGTAAATTAAATAAAGACCGTATATAAAAAACCCTTCTTAAGGTTTTAAGCTTTTAAACTGAAAATCTACGTATAGATAAATGTTTTGTCGTGATGGAGATGTAGTCATCCGTGTAGATGTCTTTAATATTATTGACCAAAATAAACGTACGTAGTAACAAAACTATTGAGTATATTTGAATGAAACAAGAAGTAGTATATGTGTTTATTTATAAGCTTTACTTTAACAAGGTTCCAAGCGATTTGGCGTACATACTGACATTCTTCATAATACTCATGAATACATAAGTAAAGGGGTAAAATAAATTATATACTAGCAACACTAGCATTCATAAGTTTTCGTTCACTCGTTCGTCACTAAAGTCAAGTGTCAAAAATGTTGATGGACATGTTATTTTACTGTCAAGCAGCACAAATAAAGCGTATGAGTTTTTACAGAAATCATGAATTAATACTTAGGCCTTAATAGTTAATATGAAATAATTTATTTCAACTTTATAAAAATCAGCCTACTTATTCGCCATAAATCTTAACATATAAAATTTGATATAAAATACTTTTTATCGATTAAACGACCCGGTGAAGGTCGTGTCCCATTGAAATCCGTTACTATACCGCACTGCTAGATCTAAACAGTAGTAACTCAAAATATAACTGTATTCTAAAATCAACGTTTATACAACTGCTATGAGCTTGAAACAAAACTAACAAGGATTTTGAGTTGATACTGCTTTTATCTAGCAGAGCGAATAACGGATAGATCGATTAATACAGAAACAAAGCGAGTATTAATGGGGGTGGTTCTTAGCAGGTTTCATGAAAATCGATAGGTCCAATTAAGAAATATCAGCTCTGAATGAAGGGATTAGCATTATACCCAGTGTTGTCTATGTAATAGTCACAATACTTTCTAGTTATTGCTCATGTGAATAGTTATAATATGCGAATAAATATAAGGTGCTAACAAATTAGTCACGGATATTTTAAGAGATAATACATTATATTAAAACAATTAACTTTTAACTGCAATTAAGGAACCTTTGTATAGCATTTTATTGTTTTAATTTACCGAACAAAAAATATAAATTATAATTAATCTTTTAAATAATCACCCCTATTATTGTACCTGTCAAGATGTTTAACACTGTTTGTCAAATTTTGTTTTTCGTAAATGTCATTATGATTCAGCGGGAAAACTGTAGGTTATTAAATACTAGCGTCTGAATGATAGTTTAAAGAGGTTCTAGAATGTCTGATGAGGTCTCATTTATAAACAGTTATTTGTTTTAACGTAGCAAATTTGTTTCCTAGTTTTCTCCAAAAAAACATAAGAAAACCTATGATGTTTCATACTTAAATATACTCCGAGAACCGAGTACTATCAGCTGTAAAAACACCTTATAATCGTATAAGCATACAGTTTCGTATCGTCTTTAAAAGCCTTTAGTTTACTACTAAAAGGTCCTAGGGTCACGGAACCAGTAATGGATAAGGTCCAATAATGGATACTTGATTCTTATTTTACAGAAGTTAAAGGTTTTTCATTAATTCTGCATTTAACCAATTTAGATTTAGTATGTTTTTAATCAAAGTACATTAAAACAAAAGTCATTAACATTATATAGTTTCATGAAAATCGGTTATTCCATTTACGAGATAACAGTTCCGTGTTTAAATCTATTTAATTTTGTTTGAGAACAATTTGAGAAACGCACGCGTGCTATTTTGCATCTGAGATTAAATATCACTTGTATTACCATCATTTAACGTTTAACACACAATAACGCAAAATCAAGGCCAGCACCCGAAGAATATCAAAACAACGAATATCATAACACAGTACCTACTACATAGTATAGGGTGGGCTAGAAGTATTTGGATTCTTACTAACTTTTACACTGGATAATTTAAAAAAAAAAATGCCCGTTCACTCATCGTTGTCTCACTTTCTCTGACGCTATATTTGCTATGCTAAGTAGAGACTGTTAAAGCAAGAGATTACTAATTCGATCTTAACATTCTCCTTTTACTGAATTTAGATTCAGAACGTTGAGTCCATTTTTAAATCTCTTCTACTTCGGCATTGTTATGCCACATGATAAAACTTTAGCTTTATAAGGATCTGTATAGTATGCGATACGAACTTTCCTTTGCAACAGTTAAAAGTTTGTCAAGCTCTATAGGCCAGTCTAACTTGAGCCCTGAGTTTGCAAACCGGTTGAAGCGGTTTAAACTGGTAAATCTACAAAAGGACCTTGTGAAGATGCATAAAGCTTAGGTAACTATTTTCGTTTTCGAACTATTTTCGAAAAGGGTTGACGAAAGCTGATGAGAAATCGCGTCAACCATTATGCTGTATCTCAAATTCAATAACCAAGGCAGTTTGAATTCACTATCGTCAGAAATAAGGTTGATTTTGCTACAAAAGTTTTATCTGACATACTACCTACTACCTATTGGCTTAAGAGGGCAGAATGTATACTCCATACGTTTCGAATCGATAGAAAACAGGATTGTTAGCAACTATTACATCTGAGCTAGGCCTACGTAATTACCCATTTTAGCATCTTTAATACTTATATTATACAAAGCTTATTTACATTAACGCACTTACAAACATACATAAATTAAATCACGCCTGTTTCCCAGATAGGTATGCAGACACCACTTCTTTCCACCTGCTACGATCCTGACAGATCTCTTTCGCTACTTCCACATTCATACATCGAGTCATGCACGCACGTCGGTTTCAGGTAATTAAGATTCGACCCTTTTCAGTATTTCTACGATTTGATTCGACAAAGTACGTCTAACCCCCCTAAACTGGCCCCTGAACTGCATCAGTAGGAAATATTAATGACTATTTCAGAGTTTTAACAAAAGCTGACTCATGTAACAAACAGAACAGTTGAAAAAAAACATTTGTTGAATAGGTTATAAAAGTTACCTTGATATAAGCGAACCAAGATTTGTACCAATCTATTTAGCTAAGAAAACAGAATTTAATATGAAGTTTATATGGCTGACGAGTTACATGACGTCACACGGTGTATCGGATCTCTCTAATCTAGTCTACTTGCTGTCTAATTAGCAGTTAAAAATGATCGTGTATCATGCGCATTTCTTGGCCGATTTTAATTTCACATCTGGTGATCTCTTTTTCGGTATATTATAACAATTAAGATCGTAAGCAGCTGCATTAGTATAAACTGTGTCGCCAGCTGTTTGATGCCCACCTCGGGACATAGGGGAATAGTGTTCTTCTAGTGTAAACAAGTAGATTAGTGTTATATCTCAATTATCATTATTATTTCTAGTAATCTTATGCTAGTTTTTAGTTACCATTAACGAGTGTCTCAGTCTCATCATAGGAAAGGTTTTGTAAAAATATAGTTAAGTACTTTTCTTAGCTACATGAATGTTTAACAACTTATTCAATTTGTTGTACATTTTAGCTGAAAGATAGTCATAATGTAATCTTACAAGAGCAATACGAGTAGGGATGAGTTTTTGTTTGAAAGTTGTTCGGACGCTGATGCAGGTCAATCTGTCGGAAAATATTATAGTATTTTCATGCTTACAATTCTACATCTACACTAATATTATAAAGAGGAAAGATTTGTATTTTTGTGAGTGTGTATGTCTGTACCTAATGAAAAAAAAACTGAAAAACTACTGTGCCGTTTTCAGAAAATCTTTCACCATTTTCTTTTATTTTTTTGGAAAGAGCCGAGCGCAACAGCTAGTAGTTTATAATAAGGTCAGAAATGAGAACCTACACGCATGCACTAAAGTCACTTATAGCAGTACAATTTATAACCAATTCTTGGGTTTGAGGTTATAATTTGTACTGAAATGCAGAACCATATTGCCTTCCAAATATTATCGTCTTGTTTTTAACTATGTCGCAATTACGGTCATGGACATAAGAGCTATGGTAACGTTGACAATACGGTAACATGTTAAAGGCAGTAAAAAAAAAAGGTGCAGGAGAAAATGAACAATTATTTATTTAAGTACGAGTACCCGTGAGGCAGCTGCCAGCTGTTCTCTGAGTGTGCTTCGTTGTGCCCTGAGGCTGAACAGGTAAAGTGTTTTCGATTAATTAAAAATCGAATACTAAATCCAAGTTTCCCTTTTAAGTGGCTCTTTTAAATACTAAGTATTCAAAGAGGGTACCGTTGAACCAAAACTTTTAGAACTGCTGCCCTTTTATGTCATTGCAACGAAATGACATATCGTCAGTCAAATTCTATAAGTTGCAAAATGTACCTTACTGATAAAATCGCTAAAGCGTATTTGGCATCTTATTTAATTTGTTTGTTACGCGGTATTGCAGTTATTGCTTGGTATCACAGTCACAAACATTCGCATTTACTCCTTACAAGTGTTTTACGGAGTTCGAACGTACTAGTTAGGTAGGTACCCGTTTCCAAGCAGTCAAGTTTTTCCACGATCGATTCGTTCATTCAGTAACGAATAAAAGTTTTTTAAAAAACGAATTTTACATAAAAAAATAAACCTATTAAAAAATATACTCAAATATACTTAGACGTTAAACCTAACAAAAACATGCTAAAAAAACACGTAGATCAGTCGCACAATTCTTACAAAAGAAAAAAACAACGCCCACTACAACATCAAATTAGTGACGTTAAAATGTTCTCTAAACACACACAGACAAGCCCTTTAAGTACCAATTGTATCGAACTATTTCAGGGGATTAAAAATAGAAAAAAAACCGTCCACCAACGTTATGATTGCGTGGAAAAAATGTAGTATACGCCACGCCGTCACCATACCGCCAGTTGTCCGTATAACTCAGGAAGACGCGGTCGTGCCCCGGAGCCAACGAGCAAAACAGCCACAGATTAAAAAAAAACAATAAATAATAGACAATAACTTTGCCACTTGCCAGTGAAAAATGTGCGAAGAACTGTGTCAGTGATGGCGGATTTTAAAAAGTTGATTTGGCGGGAAAGTGCTCGGATTTTGACAGGTGACGGGAGCTCTAAAAAGGTGCGTTCACGTAAAAATAATGACTGAATAGATTAGCCTTTGTCGTATAAATAACTGTCCTTATTTTTTATCGAGTGTTTGGATTCTGGTGTTTAGGGCTAATAGATTTTAAATGATGGTACTTTACATTTTTTCTGCGAAGTTGTATCAATAAAAAAAAAACAAGTATTTGTAACATTATTTATTATTTATATAAAAGTGTGTTAGTTTGTTTGTGAAATTTAGTGCAAAGATACTTTACAGGTCGTAATTAATCTTTATGTACTTTTGATCTAGAAAAATCGTACATTTCCTAGCTATGGACAATTTCTATGATGACAAAAGCTGGTACAAAAAAGTGCAACAATGTTGTATGATTAGGTACTTTAGACTTGTATTATTATAAATTTTCTTGTTTGCAAGTTTACTATGAAAAAATAAAATTTAAAATTTTACGTAATGATACCTTACCTTACCTTACCTTACCTTACCTTAGATAAAACTTTGGAATTTTTATTTTTAACTTTTTAGAGAATTTGTCCAATTGGTTAACTTTGAACTTTTATAAACGTTTACATTAATTTACTTACATTTTAATGATTATTAATAATTTATTTATTGAAAAAATATAATTATGACACCACTTTTTTAGGATTAAAAAGTATGTCATGGCTTTAGTATTTTTGTTTATACCTATGGTGTTATAACTATTGAGTATATTATAATTATATTTTAAACTTAAAAGTCCAACTCGGAGTAAAAACATGACATCTAAACCACTGAAGTAACATTGAAGACGCTAGGGTTCTCGCATACGAATAGTTTTAAGGCGTTATTTCCAGTAGAATTACCATAAACACTTAAAAGGTAATGTTTTTTTTATTACGGATTGTTTTTTGGATGATAATATTTTTAATATTCACAAGAACGACTCAGCAACCTGAAAATAAAACTTTCGTTTTGTTATTATCCCTATAATAATCTAACGACACGCTGGTCTAGTTGGTAGTGAACCTGCCTAAAAAAGAAGCTAGCGGTCCTGGGTTCAAATTCCGGTAAGGGCAGATATTTGTGTGATAAGTGCGAATATTTGGTCCTGAGTCATTGATATTTTCTAAGTATTTAATTATCTATTTCTCTATTTAAGTATTTATATCGTTGTCTAGCACCCACAGTACAAGTTAAAGCTTAGTTTGGGACTAGGTCAATTTGGTGTGACATTGACCCCTGTAAAAAAAGTTATGATTTTAGTTTCGCATTATAAAGTACCCACCCTAAAAACAATGCTTCTTGTTTTGTGATAAGTTTTTGCTCTCGATGCTGCGATGATTTGTCTCAATTTGTGACAACAGACTTGTAAAGTGGTATGACCTGAAATAATTAAACAATTATGTGTGCTAATGAATGTATCCCTATTTAGAATCGAACACATTTAAGTCCGAAGTGAGTAGTTTTGCGGGTGGTAGGACCTTGTGCAGGGTCCGTCCGGATCACTACCACCATCTTATCCATTAACATACCGCCAAACAGCAATGTTCGCATTGTTGTGTTCCGGTTTGGGGATAAGACAGCCGATGAAATGACTAGCGTAGAGGCATTCCATCTTAGTCCACAGGGTTGGCAACGCATTTGCAGTATTAGCATAGCATTGCAGTCTTGTGCATGCGAATGTCTATGGGTCACAGTTTCCACTTACCATCAGGTTGCCTGTGTGATCGTTTGTCTTCTCTATGCCACAAAAAAAAAGGAGAATTTGATCTAATTACTCGTACGTAAGAAATGAATCGGTACTTGGGGGTAATTCTAGTTGTAGGTACTCGAGGTTCATAAGTTCACTATGTGGTTATGTTGTCTTTTATACTCGTAAACTTGCGCTGCGTGAGACCTGTGGGGTTATTATGACGTATCTGTGGAATTCATTTTACGCTGAGAGAAAAGGACAGAGTTATGTAAATGCTATAGCTCCGTCCTTTACGCTCAACGTAAAATGAACTGCATAGTTATGTCATAATAACCCCCCCTGAAATAGTAAAATCGTGTTTACTGAATTCCCAAGCAAAAACGTGGTACATGTAACTAAATTCTGGAATATAACTTGTAATTGTTTATTTAGGCACCTTTAATAACAATATAAACTTTGAGGCAAAGTTATTAAAACATGTATTACCTAAGTGGCGTAAATAATGTAAGCAGCGTAAAACGGGGTGAGTAGGGATTAAGGGGTGAGTAGCAACTCACCGGGTAGACCTCGCAGTATTCTTGTAGAGTACGAGGGAAAGAGCATTCGACTCGCTAGCGAGTACGGTAATTGTAACTCATGGTAAGGGTATTGTTATTTGTGGATCACGACCACGGTGATAACCAGCAAGTCACTTTTAATCCAAGCAATTAGGAAACTGTAATAGTTTACTTTACATGTTGGACCGAGACGAAAGCAAGAAACTACCTCAACCAGGTACAAAACAAGTATTATTGCTTCGACTTACTTGATTCTAACTTGGTTGTAACGACGTACTTGAATTTTATTTAGCTTAGTATTTTAATTGAGTTACTTAAAAAACTATTTGACGAATAACTTAAAAAAATATGTACAATTAAAATTAAATAAAAATATAAGTCTGTGCGTCTCAAAGCAAGAAATAAAAAAGTTTTTTATTTTCGAAATTGGATTGCTTGTTTTCAATTTGGAGCAGCCGAGTTCACGCGTACATTATTGTGGGTGCAAAACACATTTATGCGTTGGCTGCATACTATTTTTGAAAGCCGTCGCCTTTATGCGACGGTTAATCTATACTTGTACAAAATAATATACATACAAACATGCTAGTTGGTAACATATAGGTACAATGTCGTCGATGTATGTAAGCTCTCATATACAGTGTTACCAGCACCCTGGCTTTTTTTAGAGTAGGTTAAAATTACGTATATCTGTAACGTAACTATGACATTAATTTAATTAATAAACAACTTTTCAGGCTTTGTTAACTTTCTAACAAAATGTTAATTGCCAGCAATGTAAAGCACAGCAATTCGATAAGTGTAAATGACAGTTGACGGCTACTTTGATTATTATGATCTGCCCCCCTACCACGACAAGCCTTGTACCAAGCAACAGCGATACTGATAACGATGAACACGCAGCACATGCACTACATTAAAACTGGACAGTATCTAAGAAAATTAATTGTGAAGTTATTTTAATTATTTTTTCATTGATAATACTAGCAAACAATAATGCTAAAGCAACATTATTACACACTGTACAAGACAGTAATTGGAGTCAAGTTAAAAATAATACCGTAACATGCAAAAACATGAAGCCTCAGAGCAGATTAAAATTTAAATTGAGTGGAGGTAAATCAAGGGAGTATTCTAGGCCCCATTCTATTCTTACTATATATCCACGACCCAACCTCAATTACCAAACAAGATTGTACATTGTTTGCGGATGATATATCGATCGTGATTTCTGGTACTAACAATGAAAACTATAGGGAAAATATCGCTCATACTATTACTATCACAAACTTTGCAAGTTTTAGACAAAACGTAAAATTTTCAATTCGTAAATCTTGAAAATAAACACTTTAATGTAACAGAATGCGAAAGTAGTAAATACGTACGCAGTTTGTTAGAACTATCGTTCTGATTAGGTTTCGTGTCTTGATTTTGATCTTGATAGTTCTGTGGTCCGAGTGAAAAAGGGTTTAAGTCGACTTAACTCGTACTAAAAAAGTGTATACAGGGTGGAAAAAATATATTTGAATGCAGTTTTTTTTTAAATAAAGGCCTGTATCCTTTCAGTAAAATGATTTAAGTAAAGAATTTAAGGAAGGTCCCATTTTTTTTTCACCCTGTGTACAGAAAGGGAGTAAGTAATACTAGACTTTAACCCTTTTTCAATTGCGGTTCAGGGGAGTTATACCCTTTTTCACAAGGACCCCAGATCTTTCTTTTTTAAACTTCTGAATGGCATGTTGATAAATTTTGCTCTAAGATTAGTAAAAAGGATTTCAAGCTCTATAATAATATGCCACCTCCTTTCGCCTTGCCAAACAATGTTGTTACAAAACAATGCAGTAAATATTATATGTGAAATATTATTTTCAGCTATGCGTGGTTTAATCAATGACTTAAGTTGTAAACGAACTATATGTCTTTTAAAATAAAACATCTTCAAGCGAGCTAAGCGGCAAAATAATAAATCGCGGCGTATTCAAGACCCCTTATACTACGGCGAGAACTAAAAGAATATTGAATAGCTCCTCGGAATCCTGTATATTTTTATTCGTAGTAGCTTTGAAGGGGTCAAGGCTTCCTGTGACTACGCTCAACGTGTCTGAACTTGTTTATCGTTTACCTCAAAGAAGAAAGGTAAAATACTTGGGACCCAGTCTTTGGGAGTTGTAGAATAGTATAAACAATTATTAGGAATACGTCATAGTGTTTATGGGCAGAAGTATAAAAAAAAATGTACTGCCTTAAACAGATATATACACACACAAGAGAAGAAACAATTACACAAGACTTAAAAGTAACTATCCAGATATTGGCCACACTGACAAACATCAGTCACACATTCTGTAGGACAATCAATCGTCCAAGCATTCCAACAATTAAATTTAGAGGAAACACACAGTTACGATAGAACTTAAACTACATAGTATAACTATTATTAAATTACATTATACAAGCACAAAAACAACACAAAGGCAAAGGGCTCAGGCTCAGGGGTGTTATTCTCTCAAAAACAAAAATGAAAATGCACGCGGTAAAATATGTCTTTTTCGCACTGACGGGACTACTTAAACTCGCCGCTTTGAGATTCACTCGTTCGGCCGTCCGACCGTCGTTGTTGAGAGAATTACTACCCAGCATTGAGCTGTGCTTGCACACAGCGCTGATTTTCAGTGCGCGCTGGCTAATTGGGATAAAGCACATTAATTTTAGTAGATAGGGCATTTTAATTTCAGTTTCCTGGTTTTATAGTCGAAATAGTCTAATAGATTTTTAGATTTTAATACTCAACTAGCTTCTGCTGTGAAATCGTCCGCGTTGAATAAGTCAATCGGCCATCCCAAGTTGCGTGGAATTCAATAATCGTTATTCCCCTAGGAACTTTAGAATTTTCGCAATAAAAAGTAGTTTATGTGTTAATCTAGGGAATAAGCTATCTCTATTCCAAATTTCGTTTAAATCTGTTCAGCCGTTGCAGCGTGAAAGAGTAACAAACTAACACAAACTTTCGCGTTAACAATATTAATGGGAAATCAATTATAAGTAAAACTAAATTTAGATCAGAAGTAGAAATTTAATTAAATTCAAGATCAACAACGAACTGATCTTAAGATGCCCATCTCAAGCATGTTCAGTTGATTAATAAGGCCTGGGTTCTGATTTGGGATAAGACGTTTATCTCGAGAGAAAAGACAGTTATCTAAGACTTAAAGCTTACTTTCTACGTCTCTTGTGTTGGGCATTTCAGCTGAGATCATTTTATTATTCAGATTCTAAGTATTAATAATCTGTTTTTGGGTGAGATGGCCGTCTTAAAATACGAGAGTTAAGATAGTTTTCTAAGACTTGACGTTTTCATTGACGTGTTTTGAGTCGGGTATTAATAATCTGAACTTGTCTGAACTGACTTTCTCAAGGCATAGTAGAAGAAACAGTTTTCTAAGGGCCATATTAATAGATTCATTTCGACTGTAACGCTCGTCTCAAGATGCGTCAAAAATTACAGTTTTCTATGTTTTGACGTTTACTTTGACGTATCTTGTGACATCCATCTCAGCCAAGATGAGACTTGGCGTTAACGTTGACGTCTCTTTAGTTAGGCATTAATAAAGAGGGCTGTATTAACCTTTGATAACTAACGAAACTAATAATAATATACGTAAGTATCGCGGACTTAAAGACTCCATCGACATGACGTCGATTCGTGGCCCAAATTAGTACAATCTACGATTATGCGAAATCTAACAGTATACATACACGATGACTAAAAAAGGTGCCCAACACGTCATAATACAACTGATTTTAAGTGCCATATCTGAAATAACAGTTTTCCATGACATGACATTTACGTTGATGTGTATAACGCATCTTTCTTAAGATTTATTAACTATGGGCCGTAATAAATTGATTTTGGCCAAGACTGCCGTCTCAAGGTACCTAACATTAAACGTCAGGAATTAAAAACTGTTGTAGCGCGCCTTAAATTAGAAAATTATCTTATCAATCATGTTTTTGTTTTACCTTAGTCTCACCTGGGGAGTGATTCTCTCAACAACGACGGTCGGACGGACGAACGAGTGAATGTCCAAGCGGCGAGTTTAAGTAGTCCCATCAGTGCGAACAAAACATATTTTAGCGCGTGCATTTTCAATTTGGCAGCATGGTTTCTGCTGATGAAATCGAACATCGCTGCTTCATTAAAAATGCATAAATTAATATTGTGAAAATGCATAAATATTGAAAATGCTTAACCATTATGCATAAATAATAATGCCGAAATAATGCTATTTGTATTAGGTACCTATTCTTTTTTTTATGCGCGACGGCTCGCTGGCCTCGTTGGTATTGACCCTGCCTATGAAGCTAGCGGTCCTGGGTTCAACTCCCGGTAAGGGCAGATAATTAATAGTGTGATAAAAGCGAATATTGGTTCCTGAGTCATGGATGTTTTCTATGTATTTAAGGATATGTTTCTCCATATAAGTATTTATATCGTTGTCTAGTACCCATAGTTCAAGCCTAGTGCTTAGTTTGGGATTAGGTCAATTGGTGTGACATTATCCCCCTGATATTTAATATTATACAGATATTCAGATCGAAAGTGAGTGGAAGGGTCGAAACGGGCCGCCCTAGGCGTACTTTTTCGAGTCAAATCGGAGAAATACTGGAAAAGGGCCGAATTTCAAGTACCCGAAACCGACGTACGTGCATGACTCGGTGTATGGAATAAGTGAAAGAAATTTGTCAAGTGGAAAAAAGTGGTCCCTGCCTACCCCTCTGGGAAACAGGCGTAATTTAATGTATGTATGTATGTATGTATTTAATATTATTAATTATTTATTTATTAATTCATTACACTCGCGTATAGCTAATAAAGCTTATTTTTTTAGTTTTTATACAAACAATGTACCTACTCTTATAAAGTGTTTAAAAAAATTTGAAGTTATGAGTACTTACATTTATATCTGTTACTAAGTTTATAGAAACGGCGTAAACTATCGAAAATCGCTAACGTTACCGTCTTGGACCTTGTTTATGACATATTCGTAAAACGAATTTTGATGCGTTTTGAGAGTGGTATCTTACTTAGGGCCTGTTGTTTGATTAGTAGTTAAACTAAATCGTAACTAATGGTTATATCTCAAGGAAATGTGTAAATTTTTCGATTCCTTTTTCGAATTTTAACAATTGGGATAGGCAAAAAAAATTACTCCCTGTTTTTACATTCTAATTCGTAAGAATACGTCATTTTAAGAGACCAATTTCATTCATTTTGTGTTTGACACGATAGTTTTGTTTTAATATATTTATTTATTCAACTGACATTTTATGGATGACATGATTATTTTAAATTTGTGTTGGCATTTTCTAATAAATTTAAAAACATTTAAATGATCTAATGTTAAAAAGTGATTGTAACAGTGTATTAAAATATACTATTTCAAGCTGTTTTCGCCTAACCCGTAAGATACACCTAGGAGGGTTTCAAGCCGAAAACAAAAGTCAAACAAAGGTTAATATACTTTTGTCGAAATGTACGAAATATATAAATATTTCAAAAACTAAACAATGCAGAACAGCTTTGAAACCCTATTCCTCGAAATGGTTTTCGAATTGGAGTAATCGTAAAAATATGAACAATTAGTTGAATTAACTACTGGGGGGTTGTTATGACATAGTTATGCAATTCTGTTTACGCTGAGAGAAAAGGACAGAGCTATATAACTGCCATAGCTCTGTCCCTTACACTCACCATAAAATGAAGTGCATAGTTATGTCATAATAACCCCCCTGATCAAACAACGGCCCCTACTTAAAGAACTTTGTAGGGCCATATTGGGCAATAATGAATAAGCATTTTCTGGGTAAGCGTGTACCACTTTCGACCTTGATGTCACTTAATATCAGAGGTGTTATTCTCTCAAAAACAACGGACGGTCGGACGAACGAGCGAAATCGCAGCGGCGAGTTTAAGTATTCCCGTCAGAGCGAACAAAACACATTTTGGCGATGCATTTTCAATTTGGCAGCATGGGTTCTGGCGATAAGATCGAACGTATAAGGCTGCCTAATTTGTATTCACAAAATGTGTTTTGTTCGCTCTGACGGGACTACTTAAACTCACCGCTTGGACATTCACTCGTTCGTCCGACAGTCAGCCGACCACTAATTATTTTATGTTACTTATTTGTTCGGACCAGGGGGGTTATTATGACATAGTTATGCAATTCTGTTTACGCTGAGAGAAAAGTACAGAGCTATATAACTGCCATAGCTATGTCCCTTACACTGACCGTAAAGTGAACTGCATAGTTATGTCATAATAACCCCCCAGATCTAAACACCTGTTAAATCAGAGCATCCACCAAAAAATTTACCTCAGTTCAGCTGCGTTCATCACGTGACAAAATATGGATAAAACATACGTCACTAATTGACACGTTTATAAGTACGAAAGTGACGATACTTTATCCATATTTCGTCACGCGATTAACGCAGCCATACTAGGCCCGCTGGTTATGATAAGTGAGTGTTCAGTTATGTAATTTGATCTTAAGCCAGCTAAGTATGCATTTTTTTTTACTTTTTGTAGCACCCTACCTATACGCCACTGTTGGGGGTCAAAAAACTAAAGTCCGTGGCTATCTAAACATACACCTGGGGGGTTATTATAACATAGCTATGCAGTTCATTTTACGGTGAGCGTAGACGACGGAGCTATGGCAGTTACATAACTGTGTCCTTTTATCTCAGCTTAATATAAATGGCACAGATAGGTCATAATAACCCCACAGGTGTAAAATACACCTTTTTTCAGGATCGTAAAGGGTGGAACGAGAGTTATGTGGGATAATGGATTTTCTCCTTCAATAGAAATCATCCGTTAAAATCCCTACTCCTGTCAATTCTTAAGTATTATGTTACGTCTGCGTTGGAATATATAACGTCAAATGTAAGCGAGGATATAAATATTAGGACTCTTAGGCATTTTTCCCACATGGATAACATAGTTTTGTAAGGAAATAATGATTATCTGAATTTAACTACAATTAATATAATTTGAAAACTACGAAGCAATTTTTATTAGGTATAAATTACTTTATTATCATTATCAAAATATGACGTCATTTTTATTTATAATATATAATTAACGAGAGTTAGGATATGATACCTACTCGTAATGCGAAAATCATTTCGATAGGTTAACTTAAACGGATATTTTCATAAAACGCTCATCGTTTTATTATTTGTTAGAATTTATTTAATAATTATTTATTATAATGCCGGTATCCGTAAAATACATTAGGGACCAATAAAGTAATTAAAATAAACACAATACTATGGAGCTGGGATCCTGAAGCTCGGCACACAAATATTTGGCCATACCGGGAATCGAACCCAGGCCCGCTAGCTCCGTAGGCTACCAACTAGACCAACGCGTCTTCAACTATACTTGATCAAACAAGTTGAGCACTGTCACTTTAGGAGAACTGAATTTAGTATCTATCATTTTAACTCGAGTTAGCGTCTTAATCCAGTGTTAAATTTTTGGTACAAGTGGCTATCACTACATAGTATAAAACAAAGTTGCTTCCCGTTGTCTGTTTGTTTGTCCCTATGTATGCTTAGATCATTAAAACTACGCAACGGATTTTGACGGGGTTTTATTTAATAGATAGAGTGATTCAAGAGGAAGGTTTTTATGTATAATAAATAAATTCTGTTTTATGTACGAGTGTTACAGAAAACTCACATAAACAAAAGCGAAGCAGGGGCGAGTCGCTAGTCTATACTAATATTATAAAGCTGAAGAGTTTGTTGGTTTGCTTGAACACGCTAATCTCAGGAACTACTAGTCCGATTTAAAAAAATATTTCAGTGTTAGATAGCCCATTTACCGAGGACGGCTATAAGCTATATATCATACTCTTATAAACTGAAGCAAAGCGAGGGTGATATTAGATTATATAGCGTCTTAGGGATGTATAGGTACTTAAGATTCCAATACACAGCATAGATTCATGTTGGTGTACTTAATGCTACTTTTATCAATTCTTTGCCAGTTTTTTACCAGATACGACACGAAATTGATATTCTGTCTTATTTGGCTAAAATTAAGGCTGCGATTCCACCAGCGATGTGCGAAGATGCGTTGCGAGCGATGTGTTTGTCATGAACCAATAGAAACACTTCAGTTACCTGTCCTCGCTTAGCTTAGCTCCGGTGGAAACAGCTCAGCGGAGCGAGGTTTTTGTACAAACAAAAGAAGGGAAAGATGTGTTACGAGGGATGTGTTGCGAGGAATGTGTTACGAGGGATGTGTTGCGAGGCGGCGTCTGGCTCCGCTCCCGTCCCAACGCATCCCGCCCGCTTATTTAAAAAGAGCCCTCTACACATCTTCACCACGCATCCTCGCACCGCACCGCTACCTCGCACATCTTAAAGAGAAACATTCACACCGTTACACCTCCTCGTTACACAGCCTCGCATTGTTTAGCTACCTCGCACATTTCTGGTGGAAACGCAGCCTAAGTAAGCCTAGGTCTTCCTCTTTCACTTATTTTTTATGGCAATTGTTCTCAAAAAAAATCAAAAAGAAACTGTCCTGCCGAATCAGGTTTCAGGTGTCATCAGCTTTCCTCTGTTACTTCGTCAATATCTTCCAAACACCTTCATTGTTTTTTTTTAGGTTTAACAAATAAAAACATTGCAAAATATAAAGGTATTATAACTAGCTTCTGCCCGCGACTCCGTCCGCGTGGAACTCGTTAATATCGTAGCTTCATACAAATTTTCACCCTCTATTTCACCGCCTTAGAGGACGATTTTCGGGATTAAAACTATTTAATGTCCTTCTCCGGGACTTAAACTATCTCTATACCAAATTTCATACAAATCAGTTCAGTAGTTTTAGCGTGAAAAGGTAACGGACGGACAAACAGACACACTTTTGCCTTTAAAATATTAGTATGGATTGGTAAATATACAGTTATATTGAATAAGGAGTATCGTTAAAAACAGTTTTGACTTCAAAGTGGAGGAAATAAAGTCAATAATAGTTAAACTGACCATTCGAACGCCAGCGAAGTTAGTAAAACGAATTTATGGAGCTACGCTAAAAATACTCGTACATTCTGTCACAATAGTCTGTCCATTGACGTAAACTAACTAGAGGCACAAACTTCATTAAAACACGATACAAAAAAAAACCCAACGAATTGAGAACCTGTTGTTTTTAAATTGGATAAAAATGATGCCACCAACCACTAATCGAGACACTAGGTAGCTTTGAAACCAAAAATATCGAAACAAATAGATAATATTTATATCTTTTAAACTAATACGTGTTAGAAATACGCATTTTTTTATATGGAATATACAAGTACAATGAAGGTGACTGAACCTGGTTTGAAAAGGTATGTGTTGCGGTATGAAAATTTTACCAGAAATATAAATTAAAATAATCGTTGTGAAACCCCGTTTTACGGTACTTCTAAAGATCAAATGAGGTCATTTATATTAAGATAAAGATTAAATACTATAAATTAAACATTAGTTTTAATAAAAACACACTTGATGAATATTTTAGGTTATGTGTCAAACAGTAGGTACTAACTTGTTTACGTATTTTAAAACTTCAATTACCAAAGATTATTAGTAGCATATATTATTATGTTCAGTGGTTGTGTGAGTTCAAAAATTTTACTTGATTTTGTAATTGTTATAGTTGATATTATTAGTAGAACTGTGACCGCTCATATAAACAGGAATTAGAGTGCGATAGCTGAGAAGGACTTCATGTTTGTACTTCTTGCTCATTTGCTCCCATACGAGTCTTACCATTATTACCACATCTCAAAAGGCATTCAGTAGGTACTCTTGCTTTGTGTTATTGTCTTTAACTTCTTGTAAATCTACTATCTCTTTTTATATGCCTTTTTTTATGGCATAGAGAAGACAAACGAGCACACAGGTCACCTGACGATAAGTGGAAACTGTGACCCATAGACATTCGCATTCACAAGACTGCAATGCAATCCTAAGACTGCAAATGCAGAGTGGGGTAGGCAGAGCTACAGAATTTCCATCAACGACATGTCATAATACCAACTAATTTTATCACAATTTTGAATACTTTAGATGAGTATGATCTAGGATTAAAAATTGCGAAGATTTAAAAATGAAACATACACTCGTGTTTAAAACACAACTCTCCTTCTAGGACAGTTGGGTAACTAGGAAGCATCGCTGAACTCAATAATAGTGCGGTAATGTTCAAATTACGGACGCGTTCTGTATACATACATCACTGTCAGAACTGTCTGTATGTCACGATGAACTGTCAAAATGTCGAAATCTTGTTTTGTTTATGAAACGAGATCCGTAATTAACTAGGGATTTGCCCTCGCCTCGCTTCGGTTTATGTGAGTTTTCTGTAAAATATTCAAAAATTTAAATACGTATAAGCCTTCTCATGGAATTACTCTATCTATTGATGAAAATCGCATCAATATCCGTTACGTAGTTTGAAAGATCTCACCGTACAGAGGAACAGACGGTGGGAAGAGACTTTGTTTTATACTTGGTAAAGATGCCGAGTAAAATAAGCTTGAATGATTTATTAAAGGAAAGACAGTGACAACTGGGGTCCTAGCCAAGATGCGGACGAGAGTAACGTTATTCTTTTCTATCGTTCAAAATGTATGGGGTAACAGTTGACCACGTGGCTTATTGCAACGCACGAGAAAGTCATCCCATATATTTTGAGAGAAAGAAAAGAAAAGCGTTAGAGTATTAGCATCTTGGCTAGGGCCTCAGGTAACACTTAAGTTTAATTTTAAAGTGGTGATAATCCTTAGAGTTATCAACGTTTTTGCAGTATTCAGATTGAAGTCTAGAGATTACAAATGTTTATGGGTCCTTTGCCTTCGCTATGCCATAAACAAAACATAGTTATAAATAAATAAATAAATACAGCACTGGTTTAATTAATATACGTTGACCTTGTCCCAAACTAAAACTTAGGCTTGCACTACAGGCAATGGAACGAGTCCATAAATACATACTTTAATAACCATAAATAACATACTTTAGTACGTAGAGAAGAGTTAACCACATATTTTGATGTTACTTGATAAAGTTTATCGAAGGAATTAAAACACCGAAAAAAGGCTGTTTTCTAACAATGACATCATTTTCAAACTAACTTTTTCTCAAAATGCTCCAACGCTCAAGCTGCCAGCAGCGTTTTGAAAGAAACGTCTGTTGAACCATCCCGAGCCCCTGGTTATTATGACAATAATCACTAACATTTAATTTCAATAATTCTTTACCTAAAATAAAATGTGGTTACCAATATAGAAAAAAATGCTGCCACAGCGGAAACAAAATATGTGCTACTTTAATTTCTCCATGGCACAAAAAATAATTTTGTCCCAACTGAAAATCTTTTCAATCATTTCTAAAATAGTCCATAAGAGCTTTGCTTCAATTTCGAACCCATATTTATAAATGAAAACCAATATTCAATACAAAAACACAAAAAAATAAAAAATTGCGTACAAAATTACATCATCCGTGTATTACGAACGCGGTTGTTGCTACCCGCCCGAATACACGCACGAGTACGTATATTCAATTCCAACCAAAACAATGTCGCAATCACGTTACTATTCTCTTCCACAAACAATGCTACAGCCTGCCACTCAAACCAATAAATAGGGTGGTAGCTTGAAAAATAATAACTGAAAATAAATATTGCGGGCATGATTTTTCAATGCACAATAGTGTGAAAAAAGTAGATCGGTGCACCTGGCGTTCCATAATCTCTGCCTACCCCATTGGGAGACAGGAGTGAAGGTCTGTATGTATGTATGTATGTATTAAAGTCATATTAAATATATAGTGGTGGTCACTAAAAATAAGGGACACTTGATTAGAGTTTTTCTTACACAATTATGACTTTTTAAGATTGACAACGTGTCAAAATGTTCTTAATTTATTGTATTGTTAGTAACACTTATCTTGTACTATTAAACTAATGTTTAAATGTATGCATAATTTATCTCTGTTCGAAACGAAACTTTCATAATTAAAGGTTTTGAAAAAATAAATGTATTGCGTTTCAATGGACGCGTCAGCAGTAAGTTTTTAAATCCTTTCAAAGTATAAAGTCCTTTTTAACTGTAGTAGAGTGCTACATCAGTTAAAACGTTAAAGTAATAAGCAATAAAATTGGTTTAGAACAGTTTAATTTGTTGACGAAATTTAAAATTCATAATAAAATTGTCGGCAATTGTATTTGTACCACCTTTGTTTATTAAGTGTTGAACACACAAAAGCACTTAGTAACGACATAGGGTGACGACAGTGGCACCAACGATGGACACTTTTAGCTGACAGGTACCAGTAATGGACACTTCCCACATTCAAATTTCATACGGTCCTAAATTGATTCTTGCAAAATAAATGAATAGCCCTTATCTTGTATGAAATAAGAATCAAGTGTCCATTATTGGTACGTTGTCTATTACTGGTTTCATCACCCTAATTGTGATTAACTGACTCAGCCGCCGTAAGTCAACTAAGTTTGAAGCTTCACTACATAGTATAAAACAAAGTCGCATCCTGCTATCTGCCTGTCCCTATGGATGCTTAGATCTTTAAAACTACGCAACGGATTTTGATGCTTATTTTATTAATACATATAATAAATCAAGGGGGTTTTTACGTATAATTAATTCTGTTTTATGTACGAGTGTTACATAAAATTCAAATAAACCGACGCGAAGCGAGGGCGGGTCACTAGTACATACATAAACGTGATTTTTCCTTGCCATAGTCCCTAAATATAAAGTTTACTTTTTAACTGTTTTCACTATCTATTCTCTTAGGTATTATAGTCGTGTCGGTATTAACGAGGCTGTTTATGGCTGTGGGAGTTTTTACAGCACTTGGTCAGTTCTTGACGGTCTGCACTAGGCGTTAATGGGATGTGGGAGGAGATCAGCCACTTCACTGGAGGAAACTTGGCGTTTTTTACATTTTCTGGTCATTTTGACAAATTATTTTTTTAAACCAGTTCTGGCACGTGGTTCCATTTGCATAGAAGTTTCTCATTAATTCCTCGGGACCTGCCCAATTTTCTGGGATTAAAAGTATTTTCTGTCATTTGCAGAGCTTGAAGCTATCTTCATGGTAAGTTTTATTAAAATCGGTTTAGTTGTTTAGCTGTCAAGATGTAGCAAACGAACATGAATATAATAGGAGTTATTCAGTTTTTTAAATTTATTTAACTTCATCAAACTAGACCTAATAATCTGTTCCGTTGGGTAAAACATGGTTTTGTTTTTAAAAGACATTAACTTGGTCTAAGTTATAATTACTTCATTTCACAACTCCATCATCATTCATAAATTCAATCCTTTCAATCCCAAATCCAAATTTTTGGTCCTTTGGGTTATACACATACATACATACAAGCTCACGCCTTTATTACCAGAATGGGGTAGGCAGAGCTACAGAATTAGTAACAACTTTGGGTTATTGTTGTGCGAAATAGACTGTATTTTTAAAAATTATGGCATTTTGATAATGATACGCTCCCTTTCTTATATTTTTTTATTAAGCACATATAATAAACTTAAAAGAACAACTATCACGACAAAGTCTTCATAGGTTTTTGAGATACAGGTGACTAAAGTATTTATACTAAAATGACCTAAGACAGCACCGAATAACCTTAAGTATACAATTTGTTAATACTAGTTGTTTTTTGAGATATTTTTCTGTAGTAATGGCGGTAAAACGTGGTAATAAACGGTAGTAATTTTCTTTCCGAATAGTAAAACCACGTTTTTTAAGGAAGTAAACGCGCGTTTGTACAGAATCCCCAGGTTTGTTCCCTCGGTGACTGCCCTGCCCCGTCGTTACGCAGAACGTTAGCTGTATCAATCACATTTAGGGCAGTAGTTTAGAGATGTTGGGATGTTGGAAAACGATAAGAATGTAGTCTTAGAATTCAAAAACTTTTTTTTTGACCAAGACGAAAAATTGTCTGAAAGATAATACTAATAATTAAATAATACGAGCTAATGTTAGCTGAGGCCGTGTGGAGCTGTTACAAACTGCCAAGCTCCAGTGAGTAATAAGGATAGAACAATAGAACTCATATATCTCCGTCCCATTTCTGTACATGTTATATCTATTATAATGTCTAACAATTACTTTTTAATAGATCAAAACTTCGAAATAATGTCGATTTCTTCTTTCAGTGTTCACTATTCCTATGATTAAGCAAACTTTAAAAATGTCTTAATCGGCCTTGCTAACCGTTTAGGAGATACAATGCTACAAACACATACACACAAAAATTCACACGGTAAACTTTTAAAATCCTTTTTTTGCCATTTTCGTTTACATACATAACATTAAAAACCATGTACAGTCGAGTGGAACCTTATTCCATTGAAATAAGGTGCAAAAGTGTATACGTATTTCTGACCTTGACTGTACCTATTTGTTATAAAACCGCCATCAGGGGCCCGTTTCTCAAAAAGTATTAGTCTAATAATATTAGTATTCTGTCTCGTAAATGAAACTAAAAAATTAGACAAAACACTAATTTTATTTGACTTTTTGAGAAACGGGACCTAGAGTATATTTTTTAATTTACCCTAGTATATAATGCCTAGTAGTTTTACTGACGACCCCTCGTTTCTTGAAATCCGCGCCATTCATTTAGACTCTACAAGGAAACAAATAACCACCTATACATACATACCCACATACATACAGGTCAAACATTACCATGGTTCTTTGGCGGTCGGGAAAAAAACCAGATAATTATGTGTTTCAACGACTAATTTTAAAAAACCGCCGCCATTTTTAATTAAACGTCAAAAGAAACCACTATTCGTTACGAGGAGAATAGGCCAATGAAGCCTTATTACTCTCATCTTAAAAGACGCCATTTAAAAAAGCCTTACTTAGTAAAAATCTAAAGCGAAAATGAGCTCAATGCAACAGCGATAAGGTAGAATTTATAAAAAAAATAATTGAGACATAGTATACTTTGGTTTTCAGCTGACCATATTAACCGGGTGATTTGAAGGCTTCGTAAGATCACTATTCGAGCGACAATGGCCTTAATGTACATAATAATAAGATTCTTTACATTAGATTTGCAATTCCGATGACAACTGTCAAAGAATATAAAATATTCTATAGACACGTCAAAGAATTTAAGAGTTAGCATTAAACGGACTGTGTTTTGATATTCTTTAAACGATAGTTCGTAGTTCATAGATGGATGAACCGATTTGAATATGGATTTTTGTAATAGTAAGCTAATGTAATCAAAATAGTGCTTGAACATAGGCACTTTTGGAAGTTGGGTGTGGCATCAACAGAATTAAATCCTTTACATTTAAAATGTAATTAGTTAAAACATCATATCTTACTATAGTCGCAAATACCCAGCTTACCGGAGAATAAAAATATGGGCACTTGAAAACAAGATAATATAGTCCATATAAACTTTAGCTAAATAAATAATACAGTTTTTTTTTCTTAGAATCAGAAAGTAGTTTTGTTGTACAGAATACACAATTTTTAAGATACATTACACAACAATTGACCTGTGTGTAACTCTTTTCCGTTAAGTTGCAAATACCCTTAACCCAGTTCTTTAAAATTATCCGTCACAATACTATATTTTCCAATGTTATGGACTATAATAATATCATCAACATAATCTTGTTTTCAAGTGCCCATATTTTTGTTCTCCGGTGAGCTAGGTATTTGCGGCCATATTACGCAATTACGTTTTAAGTTATTCCTATTATGATATAGGTTCGAATTCTGTTGGTGCCACACCCAATTTGCCCATGATCCTTTTATCTTCGTAAGGCTCAACGTTCTAAATTTAGGACATTTTGTCAAAGTGACTTTTGACATTAGTTGACCGACAAAAGATTCATTTTCGAATTAACGAAATTTGACGTGGACCTTACGAGGAATATAAATAGATAAGGCCATTTAAGAGTTTTGAGCTATGAAAGAATGGGCTGCCATTATTTTTGGATTTGCCAATAAGACAAATAAAAGTGGGTAAAAACTGACTTCCAAGATTTAATTACAGAGTTAGTTACAGTTCAAGAGTTTTCAAAGCTATTTCGGTTTCGGGTAGATTTAGTTAGACTTACATAAGAGCAAATAATCCCCGATTTAGTGGCTGACTTTTCTTTTAGCACTGGTAGCGCAAGCTCAGTGCGTCTTTATTGTTACAGAATAGAAAGAAAGGAATCCAAACGACAAAATACGTCGCGTACAACATGTACTAGCCATACAGAGGTCTCTTAAACGGCCAAACCGATATACATGAAATCCAGCTAAGAATAATCCTGGTTAAACGAGCTTTCTTGAATAACCATAACTAAATTGAATCTTGTATTAAAGAGCTTCGATGGCACAAAAAAATAGTGATACACAGACATGCATGATAAAATCTTATAAATCTTATAATACCTGCACCTTACAATATCCTCGTCAGGCCCGTCCTAAATTTAGTACATTTGTCAAAGCGACTTTTGACTTTTACTGACACAAGATTATTTTTCGAACTAACGAAATTTGACGTGGGCCTCACGAGGATAAGTATGTAAGGGTCAAATCTTGCAAGTGAAATTTGAACCACTTCCCGGTTTCCGATGAAACTGAAAATTTGCTTACGCCTTTAGTTCAGATGACAATAGGATAATATAGTTACATTGAACTGGTCTGATGATGGAGACTCAGGGTGACCATAGGAACTTAATTACACAAGATTAAGCCCGTCGTGTAAGGGGTTGTTAGAATTGTATTAAAAAAAGTACAGTCGGCAACAAAATCTTGTCCCAAAAATTAATTTTTTGACAGATACTAATTTTAGCTGTGGTTAAAAAGACTACATTTAGCTAGATAGCACACCTTTGCAAGTTTATTTATAGCTATGAATCTGAGGGTTACCGGAGTAAATCCTTCCAAGATGTATGTGTGGCCACCCGTAGAAATCCGTGAACATTAGAATCCGTTCACAGCTTGACCTTTAATTCTACGAGAATATTGACTTTATTTTACAGTTGCAATATTTAAAGGGTTTTATTTTGGGTTTGGGATCGCGAACAGTCACAGACCACTTTAATGTAACTGGGATCTGGGACCCCTCTACATTTTCTTTTTCTGTGGGATTGTGTTGGTATAGTCGGCCAAAAATGTGGTCTACCACCCTACGGTTGAAGTTCATTTGCACGTCATGATACAACAGGTTCGATTTTCCCTTGCAATATTATGACAGTGACAAGTGTCAACCTTAGCGATAATCAGATCTTACGGTTACGTATCAGAACGCCTAAAATTAATATGCCTAATTTCAAAATACCTAAGGTCAAAATACCTAATTTTTAAAATACCTAACGGTCATTTCGCCTAAGTGAATAATACTTAATGGACAAAATACCTAATGGATGATTTACCTAAAATTGATTTCCCTAATGACAAAATACCTAAGGTTGAATTACCTAATTTTAAAATACCTAACGGTAATTTCGCCTAAGTGTATAATACCTAATGGATGAAATACCTCATGGATGATGTACCAAAAGTAGACATTTCCAAGTTCAACATACAAATCCATGCTTAGAGCCTCTAGGTATAACTAATTTATACATTATTATAAGTTTAAATCAAGGTCATGCAAACTAATCTGCTAAATTAGGTCAATTTCGTCTTTATTTATAGGTTAGGTTAGGTTAGCATTGCGTCAAGGCGCGAAGCGCCATAACTACGCGGAGTAGGAGCTCCGCGTAGCGGAGCTCCGTCGACTTGTTCGTATACTTCTTTACATAACATAGAATTTCCTCCTTGTTTGTAGTCGGTTAAAGAAGTTTACGAACAAGTCGACGGAGCTCCGCTACGCGGAGCTCCTATTCCGCGTAGTTATGGCGCTTCGCGCCTTGACGCAACTCTAACCTAACCTAACAAATATTCAAATTCAATTTAAATTATTTATATCAGAAAATATAACTAGTTTTCCATATTAGGAATCCAAAAAAAACATACACAAACATTAGCAGAAGGTCAGAGGTGTGGTTCTCTCAAAAACGGCGTTCGGTCGGACAAAACACATTTTAGCGCGTGAACTTTATAGGTTCCTAACTAGCTGCCCGTTCAATTCAATTTGCGGTCGCAGCATTTTACCTTTTTTAAAGTCTAGTTTAGTGCACTTTAGGTATTTCAAGAATAGGTATTCTGTACATAGGAATATTGTCTTTAGGTGTATCGTTCATTAGGTACTTCATGCATTAGGTATTTCATCCATTAGGTATTTAGTCTGTTAGGGGATTTAAATTTAGGTATTGTAAACTTAGGTCTTTCAATCTTTAGGCGAAACCATGTTAGGTATTTTAAAAATTAGGTATTTCGACCTTATGTGCGTTTGTTTTTTGTCACGAATAAAATCAAAAGGGGCATTAAAGTTATTATTTATTACTAGCTTCCGCCCGTGACTTCGTCCGCGTAGATTTCTATTATCGTTATTCCCACAGAAACTTTATTTTTTCCGAATGAAAATAGCCTGTTTTAAACCAGGGTATAAGATATGTCCTTTTCAAATGTCATTTAAATCCGTCCAGCCGTTGCAGCGAGAGTAACAAACAAACAGACAAACTTCTGCATTTCTAATCTAACTCTTGTCATGGTGGTCACCTGTGACCACATAATTATAGCCATGTTCTTGGTTACAAAGACAATCTATACTAATATTATAAAGAGCTTACGTTTGTGACGTGGTAAGGAGTAATCTCTGGATCTACAGAACCGATTTAAAAAATATATTTACCGATAAAAAAACACGTTATTTGTGATTGTCAGATGAAGTGGGCACGGGAACAACTAGCTAGCGATAAAGTGGCATAAGGCATGAGCAATCACGAGTTCTCGTTTACTTAAACAGCGACATAACACCAAGTCGAAACAAACAAGACACAAATAAAAAAAATGGCAATTCAACCGGTAACACCAAAAGAGACCTTTAGTATAGCCTATTTTTAGTCTTAAATAATAAACAATTGGTGATTGTCCATTTAATACTTGTTCTTATTTGTAACAGTTTATGACTTATTTTAGGCTAAATGACATCTTTATCGTTATTAACAAACATCACTGCCTCAAAGAAATAACAAGGACTCAGAGGACGCTAGATAAAAAATAGATCCCTAGCGATATATTATGCAGCTTAACTCAGCATATTTCATGATTTACATGCACTTATTTACTAAGATTCAAGATGGCGTCGTAGAGGAAACAGCCATTTTGTCACCGCCAACCCTTTCTTATCTGATAGACCTTCGTAGAAATACATAATGTCGCGCCATGGGTATGTCTAACGTTTGCGGGGTGCAACATCCTACTGAGGCCGTATGGGGAATTTGAAAACTATAAAAGTTAGGCTATATTTATAGGCCTAGGCGAGACGCGAAAGCTGCTAGCGTTTTTCGTTTTCTATCGTTTTGCGTAAATGCATGTAGTGGACTTTAGCGAGCGACCTTGTTTTCAGTTTACGTCAATCCCTACCAGTTATATCGATTTTCGATAAATGATGACTTAGCGATACCTTGAGTAGGAGTTCCGGTGCCTAAACTAAAGTCTAAATATTCCAAAAAGGGCAAAAATGCATTTAAATATACTAAAAATATCGTTGTTACCGGGAATCGAATCTGTAAATGCTTTGGTGTTCCTTTTTTACATACATACATACATATGTACCTTCACGCCTGTGATCCCAGAGTGGGATAGGCAGAGCTATAGAATCACCCATAACTTTAAAACTTGATGATAATTCAGTAACCACATTTTGCACAAATAGACTAACGGCCGGTTCCTATATCCAAACCGCGGGCAGGTAGACTTACTACAGATTAAAAATTGATACTTTTTGTATGGGCTAATGTCAAATTTTAACCCGAAGTAAGCCTTATCTATCCGCGGTTTGAATATAGGAACCCGACATTAGTCGTCTCGTACGACATCCATGGGAAGACACGGAGTGGCACTATTCTAACCCGGCAACCACACCTTTTTTAATCTTGGATATTTGTCTATTTCGACTTAGATTTTAATAATAATAAATAAATATAAGGGGACACAATCTCACACCAAATGACCTAGTCCCAAACTAAGCTCTAGGCTTGTACTATGGGTACTAGACAACGATATAAATACTTATATAGAGAAATATTTACTTAAATACATTAGAAAACATCCATGACTCAGGAACAAATATTCGCGCTGATCACACAAATATCTGCCCTTACCGGGATTCGAACCCAGGACCGCTAGCTTCGTAGGCAGGGTCACTACCCACTAGGCCAGCGCGTCGTCGAATTTCTAATGCGCAGTGTTCTTTATCACTGAAACTGTCATCGAAAAAGCTTACATCGATTTAATACTGAACAAATACAGTATTAAATCGATGACAGTTTAAACCTGAAGTGTTACTCGCTCGTACTTAGTTTGATTCCCGGTTGGCACCTATTTGGTTTTTATGTGTCGTAAGGTCGTAACAAACAAAAAACTTAATGTTTAAAACGTGTTTGAAATTTACCGACGTGCACGATTTCTTACGCCAATCAAATACATGTTTTTAAAACTTATGCAGTTTTTAAAATAAGGAGAATGCAACTTCTCGCTCTTGCTTAAGTTTAAAAATCGGTCTAGCTATTTTAGTACTATGGAGCATTTATGAGGATTAGATAATAAACTATTATACCTACTTGGAGCCTCTCCATAAAAACTCTTATTCTTATATATTAAACGACCCAACCAATATTTAATAAACCGAGCTAAAATCCACTAAAATATAGTCAAACTATCTTTATATCAATAGTTTTTATATAAATAATATACCCGATATAATGGTGACTGACCATTTCAGAACTTATAAATTTCAACCGGCCTAATAATCAAAACTGGCCAAGAACCACCATAGCCAAACTAGCTTACTATTAAAAAATATCGCGTCCAAATTGGTGTATCCGTTTAGGAGCTACGATGCTATATACAGATACACGAATTCACACGTTAAAACTATAACTCGGGTGTAAAAATACAGCTTTTAAACTTAACAAAGCTATAAAGTTTCCAGACAGATTTCATTAATAGGTCTTTTGCAAGCTATAAATGCTATCTTTCGTAGAAAAAGCATCAGAATGAGCTTTAAAAAAGCTCAAGTCCATTTAAGTCGTAGCAATTGCTTACAATTTATCTCTTGTTAAAACGCGAACGGGCAAGCGTGAGCTGCTCCTGCAAAGGGTTCCGTTCGAAGTCATACAATCTATGAGGAATAGATATACCAGCCACCGTAGACAAGACACGTTCAGCAAACTATATATAGAACGGCTTCTGTCAATCCCACACCTTATGTCAATTTCGGATGTCACCTTGTTTCACCGATACTCATTTCATAGAACGTTTCGCTTTCAGAATTTTCGTTTCATAGAAAACTGTTATCTGCTGAACCGTTGTCGATTTCAGGTTTTCTTAAATATGATTCACGTAAGTTAGGTTAGACTTGTAACCATCACAAGATAACCTTAAGTCAACACGGGTTCGGCGGCAAATTGCTTTCTCTGAAACGAAAATTCTGCGAAGTGAAACGTTCTATGAAATGAGTTTCTACAAAACGCAGTTTTCGAAAATCTATTAAGTACGAGTAAATTAGCAATAAGCATCTTGTTTCAGCCTCAGGGGGGTTATTATGACACAACTATGCAGTTGTTTTTACGGTGAGCGTAAAGGACGGAGCTATAGCAGTTACATAACTCTGTCCTTTTCTCTCAGCGTAAAATGAATTGCACAGATACGTCGTAATAACCCCACAGGGCCATTTCTAGGGTGTAAACCAATATTGCTTTTATCCTGATATTGTATTGTCAACGTTTTGATAGCTTTTATTTACTTGATAGTAATGATAGTAATGGCGGATGTAATAAAAACAATTACCCGTCAAAACCATATCGTTTACCATCGTAGAATAGAGGTCGGTAACTAAAAATCGAAAGTAATAAGAAAGTAAATAAGGTATTAAAAATGGAAAGTAATAAGAAAATGTCCATGTTTTAGTACCTATCATTCGATCTACATGGTCTATCAAGATTGGGTTCTTCCATCGGAAATATCGAACTTAATTCAGCCATTTGTTGCCAGCTATAGCTTTATTTGAAATCCAAAGTGTTATATTTTTTAATATCAATACGAATAATACTACCAATGCTGTAGCAATATTTTGTGCATTTGTGCCAAATTTACAATTGAGTATACTAAGATTGCTAAGTTAAGAAGTCAGCCACTAATGACTTTCAGCCATACAAGAAGTGAAGTGGAAGCGTCAATTTATTTTCTGAATCATTAATATTCAACAAGTTCTCGCTATGTCAGCCACGTGAGTGCGCTAAACTAATTGCGTGAAATACCCACAACTAACGCACGTGCGTGCTTTACGTACTTACCACGTGAATTCGTTAAAGATTTCTACAACGGCACACACTAGGCACGCACTTGTGGGTACATACTCGTTCTAATATCAAAATGTACATAGATACTACAGGCACAAAATTACATCTGTGCTACACGTCTAGAACAATAAAATTGATTCACATTATGTGGCATGTGCGTAGCGTCCATTTGTGGATCTGTCTGGTTGCGTGGGTTAAATTTTTCACTGCAACCTCACGAGCGCGCTTTAAATGTAGGCTTAGGACGGCAGAGTTGGGGCGGGGCCGTAGAAGATTGCTGGTATAATGGAGCGCCGTTGTCCCTATCCTCTCTGGCTGGAATTGCGAGGGAAAGGTGTGCTGGTATTGAGGTCTGCTACTTTCTCCTGAGATCCCTACCCTCGGGCCACGACTTGGTTGGCGGCGTGGTGGGGCTGCAGATGAATAGAAGTGCCAGTAATTCGGTGCGCCGTTTTCCCTATTATTTACAGATGAAACGTGTGGATCGGTGGATGATGGATCAGTGAGTCTCACAGCGTGGAACGAGAATCACTTAGTTTTTAGTGGGTATTCTGCCCACTCTCCGATGATGAGTTCCACATATCTACCTAATGCTCCCCCGAGCCCCGGTAGTATGCAAAAAAGCAATTTTCCAGTGAAAATACAAAGTTATATATTATTAAATCAAGGCACCCCCCCGCGGAGCAGTTAGCTTTGAGGTGTCACAGTCGAACACACAAGTTTTTGGTCACGTGGCACCTTTCTGAACGAAGCAGACCTTAACCATCCAGAGTTCAGTCGGGTGGTATGCGTAAAGACATTTTAGCAGCGTAAAAAAAAAAGATGAGCAATTTCAAAAAGCCTTCAGTATACCGGGATTTTGATTAATTCAGCAGTAGGTATGACTTATCGAAATTATATCTACCCATATGTCAACGTGCGTGGCTTGATTCTGGGTCGAAAGGGCCACAAGCGTGCCGTGTGTGTCGTCGTACGTCGGAACAGGCCACATTATATTTTAGTAACGTCATATCGTGCGTAACTGTTTAGCCTTGTAATGTTGAGCGTGATTGAACATTGTCATTGTGTTTATAAACGTCAGTGACTTAGTCGAAGTGGTCCTACCTGTGTACCTGTTTATGAATAAAGTATACTGATAGTTTTCGTGACATACTTTTACTACACTGCAAATGAGAAAAATAAAAATAAATTACTCAAATCACTTGAATGAGGTATTTAAAACACAAAACTCAATAGTTTTTCGGGTTGTATTTGAAATTCAAATACAAAATATGTACTTGTAAAGCGATTTTAAGAAAGAAAGTGTAATGAACACCTTATTTGCAACCCGTAGTTACAATATCGGTTAGGGTTCTTCTATAGTTTGAACTTTTTGAACTGAGCTCTTCTACTTTCCTGTAAACACAATGGTCATTGTATCTATGCAATCTTAGTCGGGCGGTTGTAAAATGCAAAATAAATTGCTTACCATTAGTCTATTACTATATTTTGTAGTCTATTGTTAAAATAAATAAGAGTCCATAATCCATGCTAACCTTCGAAAGTGATTATATCTGCATTTACTGCGAGCTCCCTGTCCTAATGTGTGGTTAACTACACAATGGCTTTGTATTCTTAAGTGGATAAGCTCAGTTGAAAAAGTTTACTAGAACAACCTGTAGTAGTATATGTACCTTACTGACTTAATACGTAATGTGGTTTTGTACTTTGTTTAATTTGTTACTTACGTGGTATAGCAGTATCACCGACGAAATAAAGCTTATGCAAGATTTGTACATACATAAGGCACTTGGCTTGCTAAGTCCCTAAACCTGTCTACCGACTCTACAAACCTTCCCAGTGTCAAACAAAATCAAAATGTTGCTAACATTGTTTAGGAAGTTACTAAGAACAATATTGGAAACGTTTCACAGTAATAAGTATGTTCTACTATCGTTACTGAAAAAATGTCATATCTCAGTTTTATATAAAAAAAAAACTACCGGTACTAGTTACTGGCACTTAAGCTAGAGTTCATGAGGCCAATAATCGACAGGTGGCCAACAATAAGGCAGTTCACCATACGTTTTCAAAGATTTGTTGAAGAAGAAAAAAAAAACGGACCTCTAAACTAACACCGCTAAGATAATTATCACTGACTCAAGATTCCTACTTAAGCGTGGTGTTAAAACTCGCTCTGTTGTCGGTTAAATAATGCTGAGACGTATTTAGTTGCTTGGTACTGTTTTAATTTTTAAAATATACCTTAGTCTTGTATTTATAAAACACCATGTTTAGGCGATATCAATTGAAAGAGACCACGATATAAACAAAAAACAACCAACAAATTTACCATTACGACTCAATAGTAATTTTAATGACGTACTTTTAAATATTGCGTGCGGTTCAAACGAATAATTAAGAAGAAATTTTGTGTTCACTTGAACATTGCTTTCGTATTAAGATTGAATAACTAATACTTGTACGTTTTTTTAAAATAAAAACGCAATCGGAGAAAAGTGGTTAAGGAATTTGGGAATAAAAACATATTTTTTCGAGTAATACCTATGTAATAGGTAATGTAATAGTATAAATGTAAATTCGGAGCCGATATAATTATTTAATCATTTAACTGAGGGCCTAGTAAGGTTGGTTTTATCGCGTGATAAAATGTGGATAAAGCATCCGTCAATCTCGTACTTATATACGTGTCAAAAAGTGACGGATGTTTTATCAACACTAAGTCACGCGATAAACGCAGCCATATAACACCCCTGGGCGTACTTTAAGTAACAGGAACTAAATACTTAAATTGCCCCTATAGGTCGAAATATCTCATACAAAAAACAGGTTTTTAGCTCGATCTTAAGACTGCGACGAGTGTACGCCGGATGTAGGTACTGTGGCGCCTTCATTACTTTTATAGTGTTTTCTAAAAAGTATTTTCTTGAAATTTGGCGATTTGTTACTACAAATAAAACACAACTTATGGGGTATATCATATAGTTTAATAACAATTCACCTTAGAGTTATCAACTTAACGGAAAAAAGTGGCCACCATTACCCGTTAAGCTGACTACTCAAAGGGTGATTGTGATTAAAGTTTGTTACGTATCCCATGAATTGTGTTTTTACTTGCACTTCAAAAACGTTTCGTCTGATTCCAATTTTTTTTTAGTTAATTAGAAAACACAGTAAAAGTAAGCGCCACTGTACATCCGGCGAACGCTCGGCGCAGTCTTAAGATAATTGTGAAAAGACTATTTTTTTCATACAAATTTAGCTTCAGGCGATAACGTTTCTCATTACCTAATTCAAGTTCAACTTCCACGATTTTTAATATGTTGTTGCTATGAAAAACAAGGCTTGTACGTAGACCATTTATATTTTTTTAATTTGTTTCTTTCGTAAAAATATTTAATTGTAAAGGAAAACGTACCTACAGACCTAGTTTTTTATAATATCTACCACGTAAAATTAAAATTATAAAAATAGTACTAGGTTTACCACCAACCATTTTTGTATAAAAATAATCGGTTAAAAAACTGGTTGTAGCCGGTTATTTGCATTGCCTATTTGTAAACTTTAAATTATATTAATTTAGCAAGGTAAATTGTTGCCCCTTTATCTGCCTGAGACAGAACGACAGACGGCTTATGACGTCGCGTCCAATAACTTAGATTAAGTGCTGTCAGAGAGGACTAACTGATTATTCAGGTCACACGGAATCAAAAGGCTTAAGGAGGCCACATATGCTGCCATGCTCAGATAAGAAAGACAAAATATAAAGTTATGTGCTTTTGTTCAAAGAATGTGACATTGATATGGTTTGCGCGCGCTGTGGTTGCAGTATCCAATAGAAAAAAAAATTACTATGAAACTTCAAGAATAAAAAAAATGGTTTGCCAGGATTATGAATTAATGACTGAACTATTAAATCAAAGTTCATTGATAAAGAAGGGAATAATAATTATATGGATTACGTTTTATTTTTAAGTCCTTAAATTTGACCACATTTAGTCTTTTCGGCGTCGCTTTAACGAGCTCCCAGTTCGTCATCATAGATTAGAATACCGTTCACTCTTTTCTCTATTATTTTTTAACCTTTCTCTCCCTCCCTCTCCTTTATATCGTAAACGTAAGTTTACTTTCATAACTCCTCGTGTAGCGCGCGCTCCTCCCACTCTCTTAAATTAGCTATTCCTTTTCACAACACTGGTTTCTTGTCAAACTCTTCCATCCTAAAGACAATACGTTTTTGGAATGCGTTTCCACTTCACATTTGTGTAGCTCCTACCAAGCTTTCTTTCAAACTAAAGCTTCGTAAACATTTGTTAGAACAAGGTTTTGCGTAGAATTTTTGTACTCGTATAGTAGGCTAGATATTTATACATTATTTTCATTATGTACGTAACGTAAGGTTATAATTATTTATTTGTGCAACACGTTTGATAGTTTCTGAATCGTGGTAGAAAATGCCATTATACTTACATTAAATGTATTTTTTGTCCAATAAACGTTAAATATATAACTAAAAAGGTGTAACGTTTAAAAATTATAATTATCGTTTTTGTTTCTAATCGTGTTTTCACATTTAACAGTTTTAAGGAAATATCATCAAGGTGGATATATCCGAAGTACAAGCACATTATCGCGGAACACTACTCACTTTAGTATAATATGGCCTCTTAACAACACACTTAGTCCAGGTTACGTTCTCTAATTTTCAATATCTATAATCGTAAAGGGTATAGCCGGGTAAGCATGGCGAAACTGCCCTTAGCGAAAAAAATAATTTCCTTGTACTGGGTTATTAACCTTTACATTATGTAGTGCTTTCACCAAAAATTAAGCCTCAAATCCATCAGGTTTAAAAAAAAACCGCATAAAAAGAAATAACATTTTTATTTTATTTTAGCCAAAGTACTAATCCGATTTCTTTGTAATTTGGATATGTTGTATATACAATTAAGGTCGCTTTCTAAAAAAAAAAATATTTAATTACCTCTTGAAAAAAATAGAAAAAAATCGAGTTAACAATTTTCAAAAAAATAAAAAAATTATGTAGAATTTAATAATGTTTAACATATAATTTTTTTAATAACTAAAATCGGGATTAACAGTGTGTACAATTGGAATTTGTAACATCCCATACATTCTTTTCAAACAAAATAACTTCTACGTATTACACTATGAAATTATATTTCCAACGCATTTTGAATTTGGAACGCGACTTATTTTACTGAGTGCATACTCATGCGAACCTTAAAATCCGTGGCTGTATGCGGCTAGGGCTTACGGCATTCAGACAATTAAAAAAAAAACAAAAAGGCGGGAATGGTACAATGGCACGAATTTTATACTAAGCGTTAACGATTGCGAGATGTCTGTTCCTTCATTGAATAAATATGAAGCTTTGAAAAAACTTTTTTCGAAAAAATACCAGGTGAAATCGTTATATATTCTCGCTTATGATTATATTTGTTTACAACTGCGAAGATCCGTGACAGAGTATTTCGAACAAGAAAGTCGTTACTCCTTAGAGGAAAATGTAAGTTTTGTCATTACTTAATTAGTGTATTTACTTTAAACTAAGCAATCGTTTGTGATTAAGCAACATTCGTAGCTATTATATTTTTATTTTTAATTCGTTAAGATAGCGTTCAAAATATACTTCATTCATTTATTGTCAACTTGGTTTTGCTTGTATGAAGATAAAGTGTTATGGGATGTCACAAATTCGATTTTTTAAACTGTTAATCCCGATTTTAGCTTTTGAAAATAAAATATGTTAAGTAAACATCATTAAATTCTACATAAAATATGTAAATTTGGAAATTGTCGCAATCTCGCACGTATTTTATTCTTTTTTTTGGAAATTATTAACTCGTTTTTTTTTTGTTTTTTTCAAGAGATAATTCATTAATTTTTTTTTTAAGAGAGCGACCTTAATTGTATATACAACATATCCAAATTACAAATAAATCGGATTAGTACTTTGGCTAAAATAAAATAAAAATGTTATTTCTTTTTATGCGGTTTTTTTTTAAACCTGAAGGATTTGAGGCTTAAATTTTGGTGAAAGCACTACATATGTAAAGGTTAATAACCCAGTAAAAGGAAATTATTTTTTTCGCTAAGGGCAGTTTCGCCATGCTTACCCGGCTATACCCTTTATAAACGTTAAACTCGATTCTAGTTCAAGAACAGATAATATACGTTAAACCGTTAGTGCAAAAAACTCGGGCCAAAGGTAATTATTTTTAACCACTATATAATAATTATAGGGTCTTGTTGAACCCACCCACTGAACTATTCTTTGTTTGGTTGACTGGTATGGTACGCCTCAAAGTCCGCCATTTGTACTTATTTTCCACCTTGCAATAACGTTTAAATAAATAAATAATAATGTCATTTTTCCAACGGTTTTTTTTGTTAATTAAGTGTCACTGTTGGATTTTAGCCTCAGTTTAATTGCGTGATCTCATGCTTTTTGTGATACATTGCGTCGCTGCAATAGTTATCTGCTGGAAAATGTCAAAACAACGCGTCAATGGATTGCTACAAGCGAATTCCACTCAAGTTTTACTTACCATTAAGTGTCTTGTCTGAATTTTGCCAAAAAAAACTCAATGCTCTCGAATTTTATGATAATCTCAGTACCTAACTCCTTGAGAACATTTCTATGATTCGTACATTGCTCGCTCGGTGTCATGGGTCCTAAAATATACATTTGTCTGCCTACCTAATGGACTGCTCGGCCAGTGACCCCTTATTTGCACGAAGACTACTCCTAGATATATCGCTAGAATAGACAAATTTATCACGAGGGTGTTTAAAAATATTTTTGTAGGTTTAAGAATTTCTAGATCGGGACTAAGCAATGTGTTTTTAGCTACAGCATGTTTTATAGTCCACGATTTGAATTTTGAATAATCTCGGGTTATTATTATTATATAAAAAATAGGTAAGTATTTAAATGTTTTTATTAAAGTAGCGGTATTTTTTTTATAAATTTTACTTTAATTTGACTTTAGCAAATTAAAACATTTATAAAATTGACGTAATATCTAAGTATTATTTTTTATCCATAAATGTGTCATAAATAGTCATAATTATAATTAAGATATTTAAGTTTTTAATTGAAAGTTTTTAAATATTGCCCTACTAGGTATTTTTGAATAATTAATGGACTATGACGATAAAAACTCTTTTAATCTCGCTCCAATGACGGGAGCCGAGTGACACTGCCTACAAAGCTAGCCGAGCGGTCCCAGGTTCGATGTCCAGTACAGACAATTTGTGTAATTAGCAGTAATATTGATTTCTACGGGTTAGAGGTTTTCCATAAATAAAGTATTTTACATACTTCTTTAATACAAGTTTTAATATTTAACCGATACTGAATACAGTCAGTTTCACGAATTTTGGGTCAGCTTTACTATGTTTAAGACTAATTAGATATATTGTGGTGGTTAGACCTTGTGCAGGGTCCATCCGAATTGATACCACCATCTTATCCTTTAGCCAACCTCTCAGCAGCATTCGCATTGTTGTATTCCGATGTGGGGATAAGAAAACCAGTGAAATCACTAATAAAGAGGCATTACCATCTTAGTTCTCAAGGTAGGCAACACATTAGCAGTCTTCGGATTGCCATCTTGAGATCGTTATCTTAAAAATGATAATGTGAGTATCACACTTACTGCTTTTTTACCATCAGGTGGCCTGTGTGCTCGTTTGCCTTCTTTTTGCCACAAATTACGGGTTCAAATACCCCTAAGGGCCAATATTTCACCAAGAAAAAAAATCCATAGTAAAAGCCTAGAGCTTACTTTGGTACTAGGTCAATGCGTGTGAAATATCCCCTGATATATTAATTATTTACTTATAAAATTAATATTTTATTGCAAGTGGCCCTTAAGGTAGTGGAAATACGCGACGGGCATTTCGGGTTTATTTCTTAATCTACAGTTACTCCCGGACAACATCCTGTAAATAACAAATTAAATCTAGCAAACTACAGCGTGGGATGGAAAATCAAAATACAGCGTGTTTCAGACGGCTGCTTTCACAACAAACAGGATGGAGTGGCGCTTCCCCCTTATCGCAACGGGCTGTGTCTAAATTGAAAATTGCATTGTGGAACTTTTCCATTGTGTGTTGCATTGACGCAATGCATTGGGCTGCAGTTAATCAAGTCAGTTGCAACACCGAATACTCTGATTCAGCCATCTCAGTCAGAAAAAGAGCATAATAGGGTTTTTGTAAGAATCAGGAAAACAAGCTGACAGGCATTTGCAATATCAACACTGTAATCTCAAGACTGCGATCTTAAGACTGCAAATGCTGTCAAAAATAACAATTAATACTTAGCGACATTTATTCAAAATTAAAATTTAAACTTACTTTATAGTTTTTTTTGCTTTTTTTTACACGTGATTGCAATTCTCACACTCATCAATAACAAAAAAATAATTGTTTTTTGCTTGTGAACCAAACTTGAAAATAAATTTTCTACGGAACCCATTACAAGTACAGTTTGTACAACATACAAAATTTTGCTGCAATAAAACGACCAAACTCAGCTGGGAGTGGCGGTAGTCTTGAGTCACTCATGCGCAGGACTGGTTTTCAATTTGTTCACTTTTGTATCAAAATGTTCCTACTGCTCCTCAAAAAATACGTATGAGTGGCCAGGAATGAAAAATACGAGGTTATAACAACCCTGTTACAGGACGAAAGTTAAAAGTTCCAGTATCGGCCCAGTAGTCTTGTATGCTATACATGGTGTATTCATTTTTATAACAAAAAACTAAAACAAATAAATAATAAATGTGAGGGGACAATCCCCTTATACTACTTATTTCTAGGAAATAAAAATGTTACATAAAGTTGACGCAGCCTATTAGTAAAACCATTGTAGTAACAGACTGAATATCGCTGCTTAAATACAAAAGCGGCACAAAACAAAAACAGATATAGTTTGACTTAAAACTTAAAGTATATAGCGTTCCGAATTTAAATGCAACACAAACACATTTTGATTTGTGGCCCTTTAGTATTCAAGCAACGATATGTTACTAGGTCAGTATAATAATATGTAATCATTTATGTCGAAATGGGAATGCGACGTAACAAGAATGAGTCAAAACAAGAGTACGACGAATCAGGAATACAACGAAAAAGGAAACAATTGGGAATTTAATCGTTAACCAAACTACTACATTTGCAATCAATTTGAGGACCGTAGGCAAATATTGCTGTGAGCTTATTGGCATTGTAGATTTAAAGTCCAGTGAATGCAGATTATTTTTTATGATCAAGCCAGCATGAAGGGTCCCCTTTTTTGAAGACTTGTCTTTGAACAACTCTTGGGCAAGTTCGTTGGATCTGTTTGTCCTTTTGTAGTACTTCATACTTAGTACAAAAGGACGGACGAAGCGAAGCGAAAAAACTACAAATTATGAAGCATTATTATCAAATCAAATCAAATCAAATCAAATCAATTTTATTTGTGAAACAAGGGTATAAATTGGTGTTACATTTCATTGTTATCCATCCTTATTTTGCAATAGTATAGCGTACAAATGTTTCATATGTGGTTAATTAATACACACAGACAGTCGTCACATAGACTACAGTCGTCAATTAGACATGCAAATTTTAATAAATAAATTACATCTTAAAATCTCATTGTAAATTTGTTAACTAGTATCATTTTCAATTAACTATTTCTTATACATGTTAAAATTATTAAATTACAAACATTATCTTACAATACTATACTACTTAATATTATTAGTGGATAAACTCATTGACAGTGTAAAAACATTTATCCAAGAGCCATTTCGTTAACAAAGTTCGGAATGTTTTACCTTGTACCAATTTCAGCTCCGGTGGCAGTTTATTGTTTATTTTGATGCACATATTATAAACGTTTCTTTTATATATATCAGTGTTACAACGAGGTTCATACAGGAGATTTCTATACTGCTCCCTGAGCTTGCCACTGCGCACGGTGGAGCGCTCTTTAAAGTACTGGCCTTGGGTCCTAACAAACAAACAGATATTACGTATATACATGCACGCCAAAGGCAATATCTTAAGTTTTTTAAAAAATGGTTTGCAGCTGTCCATTATCCAAGCATTACATATTGCACGTATACATTTTTTCTGTAGTTTGAAGACCCTATCAACATCTACAGAATTTCCCCACAAGATTAGGCCATAGTTTAAAATAGATGAAACGTGACCATAGTAAGCAGTTACAGCCGCTTCAGCAGAGACAGATCTTCTCAGCCTCCTAAGGGCATAAACAAATCTATCCAGTCTAGAGCATACTGAGGTTATGTGATCTTTCCAATTTAGATGTTGATCAACTATTAATCCTAGGAACTTAATGCTATCAACCTCTTCTATAGTGTCATTGTTATAAATTAAATTTAAATGTATACAATTGGATCTATGTGATCGAAATAGAACATAATTTGTCTTAGGTATATTAATCTTCAATTTGTTAGCGTTAGTCCAATTATTGACATCAATTAAAATATTGTTACCGTATCCTCAAGCACTTTAATATCTTGTCCCTTAAATAATAATGTGGTATCATCTGCGAAAAGAATACACTTTGTTGATAAGGATCGTGGGAGGTCATTTATATAAATAAGAAATAATAATGGTCCCAAAATACTACCTTGTGGCACCCCGGAACCATTTATACGTATACCAGATCTATAAGTGTTTTTTACAAAATGATTATTCTCCTCGTCAATTTTTGTACATTCTGTGCATTGTTGTCTATTGCTTAAATAACTTTTGAACCAATCATTAGCTGGCCCCCTTATTCCATAAGAGTCTAATTTTGAAAGCAATATTGCATGATCAACAAAATCAAACGCCTTGCTTAAGTCAAGAAAAATAGATATAATTGGAATTTTATCATTAATAGACTGCGTAACATATTTTATAAAATCAAAATAAGCAAGTTCAGTAGAAAAGCCTTTTCGGAAGCCATTAGGTAATAATTTATGAAAAACAAACTTCATTTTGATACGGACTTAAAAAAACATTCTTACAAACACGTCATTGTAATTATTACTTAGAACTTATTTAGTGCAAATGATTTCTAATTTACTCTGTTAAAAGTAATGTGTCTATTTCTCAATCACCATATATACGATATAGACGATATGATTTACTGCACAAATGGTTGCTACTCTTTTACTACTACACCATATTCTTCCACTGTAATAGTACTGTTATTATGAAAGGTAGTCACATAAGTAGAAATACTTGCGTTAATTTCCATATTGAGACGTTATTCGGTAAAAATTGAATAAACGGGAGCGCCGGCCGCGAGGTGCCAACAGTGGCTACCAGTGTGTGCGGGCTTGCGGACACGTTTTTTCTAATCAAGTAATTGTGGTTCAATAAGCATCCTCTACTACTTACCCTTAGTGACCAGTGGATCACACAGCTGTGCAGAGCAGTGGTGGCTTAGTGATCTTAGGCAAATTGAGCAAAATGTGTTTATAGAATAAGTAATCAACAAGTTTTTAGAGTTGTAGGTAGTTCTGTAGGTCTGCCTACCCCACTCTGGAATTACAGGCGTGAAAGTATGTATGTATGTTGTGAACAGTGGACGTCACGTTATACAATTGCTACATATTTAAAATGACATTGAATTTGACCACCATTTATACTTATCTACAACCCTAGATCATTAACTAAGGTGCAAACAAAGTTCTAACACGTCGATATAAAATACCTAAATCAACTGTACTTTTTTATAAATGTCAATACCTGATAAGTTCTAGTCAGTTATAGCGGCAGAGATATAACTCTGTCGGGTAAAAATGACCTACATCCTGCGGAACTCTTAAAACCGCATCACGCGCAGGCAAACCCGTAGCGCCATCTAGTATTTAATAAGCGAAAAAACCCTTAATCACATAATTCCGTGATATAGGGTGTCCCGAATTTTTATCTACCGTCGTTCTCACCTAATCGTCGCAACGGGACCCGCTACGGCCTTAGGGGGTGGAGGGGTAAGAACAGGGTGGAGGAGAAAAGGGGGTGGATGCCTCAGGGTAAGCAGTCGTAAATCCTATTCGGGAAGAAAAATATTTCAGCGCATCCTGTATTATAGGGGATCTGGTAGTTTTTTAGTTCTGGTCTCTTTATCAGTGTTAAGAATGCCTTAGGGAGTTGAGTGCGGTTTTAATACCGTTCTTAAGTAAGGTATTGATCTAGTTTCAAACTAGGATTTTTACTGCTGTACGTTTGAGTTTCTGTATGGTTGGTACAGTCGAGTTCATAAATACGTGTACACTTTAGTGCCTTGTCTATTTAATGTCATGTTTAAACATATATAATACCTATGAACGTGTACACATATTTATAAACTCCACTGTACACAATGATATACCTACTTGTGTATTTCTTTACAATAGTTTTTTTTGTATATTTTAGGACCAAAACCAATGACTAACTAAGACATTAGAATTATGAAAAATGCTAAAAGGCCAAATTAGATACAAACCAATTTACAAAAAGTTCAAATCTTATTCATTTGAAAATTAATTGTAAATGTTTTGCGTATCCCAAATGCGTATAATATGCTACCTCTCCGAAAGTCAGAAAAATGCGTACGAAAGACGTATAATTCTTTTTGCATGTTTTTTGTATTTTATGTCAAAATAGGATAGATAACGACTTAGTTTTAACTACGTTGGGTTTCATCACATTTTTCCTTTTTATAAACCTGTGCAATGTAATAATACGTTGCTAACGTATTATTAGATTTTTCCAAAAGATAGTACGCGATCGAGTTAACAATGTCATGAGTCATGACAGACAACTATCTACGTGTCAATATTGACAGGAAATCAATTCCATTAAGAACTACGGTGTTGACTCCTCTCAACGTACTAATTTTTAAACAGTACTAGCTGTTCCCGTGTCCACTTCGTTGGGCAAAACATTTTTTTTGAGTTAATAATTTTCCCGCTAATTCCCGTTCCCGTGGGAATTTCGGGAATTCCTTTCTTAGTGCACCTCTACGGCACCTAAGCTACGTCCCTTCCAAATTTCAAGTGCCTACGTTTAGCCGTTTAGGCTGTGCGTTGATATGTCAGTCAGTCAGTCAGTTTCTCCTTTTATATATTTAGATTAGATAATTATAAACGTTATCTTACCTTACAGGAATCATAATAAGGAACCAAATCCTCGTAACATTGCTTAAACAATCTTATAATTAATACATTAGGTCATTACCTATGAAATTGGCGTTTTATGTGGAGAAATTTATGAAAACGGTGGTTTTCGTCAAATGCAAACCAAACAAAGTTCTGTCAGGAATATTGGACACTCCTAAGCTATATTATATATATGTCTTAATTACTTAAAAATAGTTAGCTTCATAAAACTCTGCGTAAATGAAACACTTGAACTCGCAGCACATGAAAAGAGTTGAGTTCACACTTTTATTTGAAACATCTAAAACCTTTGTAACATAGTGTATTAATGAAATTTAAAAATAATTCGGTAGTTAACATTGAAATGAATAAATTCCGTACGAAATAAAACATGTAAATAAAACGCCAATTTCATAGGTAAGGACCTAATATTACACTCCGCTTAAAAAGTAACACCCTTGCTAAGAAATGCGACCGCCAAATTCAGCAACCACTGTAGAAATAACGAAAGCCAATATTTACAAACAGTAAAACTAGCTCGCTGCATAAGCGACAAACAAATGACTGTCGCAGCATTCAATCTAACAGAAGCACCGCGACGCGAATCAACACAGTTCTGCCATTGTTAGTGTTGCACTTACACAAAGCCCGCACACCTCAAGTTACTTATAACTCTGTCATAGTCCTCCGCAAACAATAGTTAGTAAAGTCAGTATGTAGTAGTTATGTCATTCTTTAATGATAAGTATCTACTATCATCACCATTTTAGGGTTTCGTAGTCAAACTACGATCCCTTATTTATAGTTTCGCCATGTCCATCCATCCATCCGTCCGTCCGTTCGCAGCCTAGCTCAGAGACTCTTTAGTACTAGAAAGCTGTCATTTGGCATGCATAATATACCATATTCGCTTTACAGTTCCGCCAGCAAAATGTTTTTTTTTGTACCTGTCCTGCAAAGTATCGTGGGTATGTTTTTATTTCCTCGTCTACCCCATAGAGTGGGGTGCAGTTGGATAGGTTTTTCAAAAATATTGCAGGTTTGTCAAAACTATTTTTTGATTAAGGGATCCGTTTATGAAATACTAGCGACCTGCCCTCGCTCCGCTTCGGTGTATGTGAGTTTTCTGTAACACCCGTACATAAAACAGAGTTTATCATACATAAAACACTTCCTCTTGAATTACTCTATTCATTAAAAAATACCGCATCAAAATCTGTTGCGTAGTTTTAAAGATCTAAGCATACATAGGGACAGAAAGACAGCGGGAAGCGACTTTGTTTTATACTATGTAGTGAGCTTTAAAGCGCTCTTTATTGTAAGAGAGTCAAGTGTACCCCCCCCCCTACAGCCAAAACTACAAATACTAAATATCTGAAAAATATATTCAATGAAAGCGCATATAACGCATCATGTACTTACCTAAGACAGAATCAAATGACTTTAAATAGAAAATTAGTTCATACATGTGGTTTTTTTGAGATAGTTTTCGTGTTTGTCGTAACGGCTTCGGAACCCTACACTGAGCATGGTCCGACATGCTCTAGCCCGGTTTTTTTTCTGTCTGTTGCGGCATTAAAGTATGGCATAGTCATGAAAATTTATTCAAAAAGTGGTCAAAGTGTGCAACCCCTAAATACCAACTAATTTTATTATAATTTTGATTAGTATTTTAGACAAATAGAAGCGAATGCGAGCGAATTCATAAAAAAAAAAACCATTTTTGAAAAATGAAACACCAGTTGATTTTTTTTTCTTTTAAACACAAATTAAAATCACTATAGATTATAACTCTGTGAAATTCGTCATAGGCACACAATTAGTAAAGCAAATTAATAATCGCCACAGATTTTGTCTACGACTAAAGTTAGTAATTAGTACACCTAAGTGAAAATCATGGCGTCATATCCGTAAAAAGCATAACCCATAAGCGCAGTCGGGCAAAAGTCCAATCCTTCACCTAATCATACTTAGCGATTGCCCGGGGTCAAATATTACGGGTCCCGGGGGTACCGCGGGGTAAGTTACTGCCGGCGTGGCATTGAAAAGTACCCCGGAGTTCCCGTGTCTCATTGGTCTAATGTTAGTCCTGAATATTTCGCAGGTTTTTTGCAATAAAAATATTACTATTTTTCATGTAATTTTTTGTATTTATAATGAATTTATTATACGTTTTTGTTATTGTTATAGTAATTTTACTTCGAAAATTGAGGAATTATATATATATAATAGGCTTAACCCAATGGTTCAATTTATACTGTTCTTTTATGGCTATATTATTATGCATTACGCATTTATTTATTGTAGTATATTAGCATATTATTGTTTTTTTTTTATCTTTCTTCTTTTTCTGTCCATCTACCAACCTCTGTGAATTTCTGATTGATGGATGGTCAACTGGTAGAAATTTTTATTAGCATGAAGCCCGCTATTTGTTGAAAATATAAGACAAAAAAAGGTCTGTCTGCGCCTGAAGCTGAAATAAGCTCTGAGATATGTATCTCAGACAGCGGCGCTCTTCCCTAAGAAACTGACACTAGTTATATCATTTAATTTTATTAACTTTTGTATAAAATAAAGTTTTTATTTTTTTTTAATCACATCAACACTACACCGTTATACAGGGCCTTCTAGTACTGTTATTTTCATATTGAGATTTAGGACAACCTGTATATCGAATTTAATTCGAAATTAATGTTTTTTTTTATTTTACAATTTAATGCAAGGCAAACGAGCAAGATAAATTAATTAACCTGCTTCCAAACAGCAGTGTTCGCGTTTTTGTGCTCTGGTGCGAGAAGAAAGAACAGCCACTGAAATAACATATGTAGAGGCATTCTAACAAGGAAGGTACCTATAATATTAGACAAATGTCTAAAATAACAGATACATTTTTTTAGCTGCCCAATATCAACCTGTTGGGAGAAATCGTCCTTCAAAGTATTGAAAAGTGACTAAACTCTCTAACTTCTGTAAATAGTTTTGTTCAAGCAAATTGCTAGTTAAAACTGGTTTGATTAGTATGTTTGAGGACATAAAAAAATTATGAGCACGTGTTTTTTTATAACGGTTCAAACTCATATTTTACTCGCCCTTCAAAGTGAATTTTTTCATCGTTGAGGATACACAGGTTATTTTTTCTATTTTTTTTGTTACAAACATACCATCAACCTATTAATTAACTAGCAATTTGCTTGAATAAAACTCTCTACAATTGTATTTGTCAAGTGTTAAAAAAAATTGCTAGTAACTACTATTAGGAAACTGTAGGCCTAGCGTAAAATGCCAACGCTGCTAAAAAAACAGCCCAATCATACTAATAAATAAATAAAAATAAATGATTAAAACAAAGACGGCGATTACTTTTACTTCCTATATAAAAAAATGACTTACATAATTATACCTACTTACATACATATCTATAATACAAACTCATTACGTAAGGCCAAACGTCCTTCGTAGTCATTGCGGCCCAATAGTCTAATAGTATAACAGCTTTTTATTTATTATTAGCTAATACCTCAACGGTTTCTAAATGAGAGCACCCTGTGTGCACAATTTCGTCATTTTAGCGTCATCGGCACCAAATGTTCGGTGCCTGCTGACAACCTATTCATGGGTTTGAGGTTATAATTTACACCCGAATGACAGGGTGTCAGAAATTACTTCTTATATTCCTTTTACAATATAGGACGACTAAAATAAAAAAGTCCAACGGCGTTTCAAAGTCCTCTCGTTTTCCTCCGGTCTTTTATATCGATAACGGCTTGCTAGCGTGCAGTGCGTGGCAATCTGCGGGGTACTTAGCGAGTAGATAGGACGGACGGCCTTATGGCTACACTAGGTACACTAGAAGCGACTAAAAAGGTTAATTTTACATACAACTGGACATGCGCGAGTATGACTCGCATAACGAGGTTACTAATTTATTTATAACCTCTTAAATTTTTCCATTTTTTGATTGTGTCCTTTACTTGTTCTGTGTAAGCTTTCCTTGCTTCTTGAAACATTTCATGCTTGACTTAAAGTCATTAAAATATGCGGAACAAACGACCGTATTACTAATTTATTGCATTTTTTATTTTTGGGGGTGTGAGGACCTTTTGCAGGGTCCGTCCGGATCGCTACCACAATCTTATCCATTAACATAACGCCAAACAGCAGTGTTCGCATTGTTGTGTTCTGGTTTGGGGATAAAATGCGGTTAAATGACTAGCATAAAGGCATTCTATCTTAGTCCTCAGGGTTGGTAACGCATATTTGCAGTCTTAGGATTGCATTGCAATCTTGTGAATGCGAATGTCTAAGGGTCATAGTTTTCACTTACCGACAGGTGGCCTGTGTGCTCGTTTGTCTTCTCAATGCCATAAACAAAATGTAGTATTTTAGGATTCAAAATGTACATACATACGAGTACATACATACCTTCACGCCTTCATTCCCAGAGTGGGGTAGGCAGAGCTACAGAATTACCAACAACTCCATAAACTTGTTGTTAATTCTGCAACCATATTTTGCACAATCAGGCTAAGATGCTTATAGCATTGTATATTAGTGACAGGTGACAAGCCCATCGCCTTAAAATACTACAAATTTTTATACCCTTAGTCGACTCTTACGACTTCCACAGGAAGAAATGGAGTGGCACTATTCTAAGCCGGCAACCACACGGAGGATTAAAAATGTGAGAACAAAAAAACATGTGTGCCGTTAACACGTGGTAGAAGTGAAACCTTTACACGGGCATTGTTTATACGTTAAGCTGGAGCAAATGCCCTGCATCGCTTACTAATATTCCGGTGTTCAATAGAAAATAATCACACACAATTTAGGTAAATGAACTCCTTAATATTTCTGGTTGCGCCTCATCTAGAACGCTATCTCCACAAGTACATCAAACGACGACGACCGGAACAGGACCGGACCGTAAACGGACTCCATATTGATTTATACGTACCCTCAGAATGCGGTCCAAAAACGCGTTTCAGCAAGATCTCATTTAGGTGTATGCGAAAATGCTGGGTAATAAAGAGGTATAGACTACTGCTGGGGTTTGTGAATCACCTTAATGATGATTATTTTAAATAAATCTTGTTCAATGTGTTGATGACGTATTATCCGGCAAAAAGAGATCCCTAAGGATCGTCCTATGCGTTGAAATACGTGCGTCGCTCTATGTTAAAATCACAGCGTTGTTGCAACGACGCAATGTACCGGCCACGCTTGTGTGGTATCAAACAATGTCAACATGCAAATTTCAGAAACTTAGTTGTATCAGCTATTTAGTCTGCTTCAAGGAGCTCTAGGACTCATCACAAACAAAAGAAAATTAATTTGTTAAGTTTGTTATTAATGTATTTTAAGTGGCCCGTTCTTACCTTTTTTTTCAGGTCATAAAGTTATGGTTTTTTATAATTACTGAGAATCAACTTTTATATCGATGGAACTATGAACTTTTATAAACTTACTTTTAACTTAAAAAAAAGGCAAGGATAGGTTAGGTTTGGTTTCTAAAAAACCAATTAAGGGCATGAACAAACGCAAAAATCTATTTAAAAAAACAATACGTAGGTATGAATTCAAAGTTTTTTAAAAAACATTGTTATGATCGATTATTATGACTTAAATTACAGTATGACTAAAATTAAATAGAAATGATACCTATACCTACTTTAAGTAACTAATAAGAAACCAGATTTCCTTAATGTGTGGCTAAGGAATGCAAATAACCGGTTAAAAACGATTTTAACCGGTTATTTTCAAACCAAAACGTCTAATAGCCGGCTAAAGTTCATTCCCTAGCTGTGGGGCTCCGTAAAATAATAGTATGTTTCGAGAAACCGTCACAAATGAAAAAATAGTACTTACCGTTTACGTAGATAATAATTACGCGTGAGGACTTGGTTATATTATTTCCTGCTTGTATTATTAAAAGGGAATATTGCTTTGTTCTCCAAGCATAAAACAAAAATAAAACAGCTGTCGTGTAAAATAAACAGGCCGCATCTCTAATTTAGGTGGACATAATAAAATTAGACGTTTTCAACATAAATATTAACAAAAACTAGGTTATAGCATGTAAGAAATGATTTTTCTGTCATAAAAAAAGACAATATCCATGCTATTTTAAAGCTATCTATTAGGTTTTTATTTGTTTTTACAACCTTTTCTTTAAAAGGGTGTAAGTTCATATAACTATGATGAGACTTGTAACGTTTCGTTGTCACAAATAAACTTGGTGACGCTTGCCAATCCGGTCACAGATTACAACAGACTTGTCACTAATAATTAGAACGCTCGTTTCTAGTTTCCTGTGGCCTACTAAGATTTAGGGTTTTTTACCTATGACATTTTTAGGGTTCCGTACCAAACCTTTAAAGGCGGCATCATTATACTCGTAAGATGGTAGTTGTCCTTATTTCAGTTTAACTGAATAAACCTAATTATTTTTTAAATACGTACTAGAAAATGCCCGCGACTTCGTACGCGTAGAATTAATTTCCCGCTACTCCTCCTATTTCTTATAATTTTTAATAATTTTAAATACATAAATTGGCCTTAAAAATAAATACACACAATAGCTTATGACCTACATTGTGACCCTACTTACAGCGCTGGGCCCGTACTACGGTCTCCTTTATCGCGGTGGATAAAACTTTTGTCACTCTCGCACTTGCATACTGGTCAGAAAATGACAGATATTTTATCCCTTCTACTTTGGAACAATTGTGAGCATACTTTCAAAGCTGGGCCTGTACACTATGGTCTCCTTTATTGCGGTGGATAAAGCTTTTGTCACTCTCGCAACACAATATGTGACACGCTTATCCACATCGATAAACACGACCATAATTAGGCAGAAACACACGTTGAACTTATAAAAGCCTTCTCCGGCGTTTATCTTTGTCACACTGACTATCGTGCCTAAATTACCTGTCAGAGGGGTCACTAATTGCTCTTTTTTTTTTCTTCAAAAAGTCCGATCTGTAAACAAATATGTGAAAAAGAACAGAATAAAACTAGTTCCCTCCTTTCCCCCGGCACTACTAAGCCGCTGCACTACTGACCAATGATTTCTATTCCTAATTCAAATTCAACGGAGTCGACGGAGCTCGGCTGTGGCGGAGCTCCTTTTTCTGGGTGGTTCGGCCCTTCGGACCTGCTGAACAAGTAACATTACCTTAACCTAAGTCATATTTATGTTACTAATTTTGATTAGCAAGGCGGGTAGCAGTTAGTTAACGAGGCCTGCAGGTGTAAGTATATCTTGACGATATTTTTCACCGGAAAGTACTTATAATATGCTTGCATATCTTGACTGACTGACACAACTATGGCGTTGCTTGCGGCGAGCTTGAAATGTCTGAAAGATTCATATAAACTAAAGAAGTAGGCCAACATATTACTTTATTATGATCACTAAAAAAAATATAAATGTACGACATGACATTCTCGAGCGTTGCCATAAATCACGTGGTCAACTGTCACCTTGGGTGATAAAAAAGAAAAACTTTAGGTAGCGTTTGCATCTTGGCTAGGGCCTCTGGTGTTTCTGTACAAGTTGATGCGGCACCATATCGATTGCGGTCAGCTTTTGCACAGACTAAAGTTCAGTTCTCCTAACGGAACTCCTCGAAATCCAATTAACACCAATTTGTACACCCTTTAAGCAAAACCGTATTTGGAACTAGTTCACCCATAGTGCATCTATACACTCCAAACCAATTGACTTGTCTCATTTAGTGAACAATTTTATAACATCGAAAAGCATAATTTGGGCTAAAACGGCCGTTTCTGCTGAATAAAGAAACTAGAGACCACATTTTGCACACCATTTTACTGATTATACATCATGGATGTCTTTTTATGACACATTTTGAGGTTATAAAAGGGTTTACTAAAAATAACAAGTCTATTGGTATGGATTTTAGGTTGTTAAATGCCTGCAGTAGTCATGTAGATGTCTAAGTTGACTTTATGCACAGATTAGGTAAAAAGTGAAAAAAAACATAAGGTGCGTTGGGGTATGTTCGGACGGATTTTAAGTGTATTTGGAAGATGATGGCAAAAATATTTTTTCTCGAGAATTACGCTAGTTAGCAGAATAAATTAAAGTGAAGATTGATCATTATTAAATAAGCTATAGATAGAAATGTATTTTACTTAAATATAAACGAGACAACTACTATTTATTGGTTGTTAAAAATACGAATAAAGATTTAAAATTCGGGGAAATATCGGACGTACACGGGTAAAGACCGGACTACCTTCTAAAATCGCCATAGTGGCTTAGAACACAAAGTTCATAGAAAGAAAATATCCGTTCTTATACGTCCTTCAAGATGGTCTTTGGAAATTTTTATATTGTTAAATAAATCACCTGGAATAGACATTTTTTTATTTTTTTTTGTATCGGACGTCCGATCTTACCCCACTAGACCAAATCTCAAATTGCTGTGGCTCTCAAACTTACGTGTTCGAAATATTCCTGATCCTGATAAGCTTTTCATTCAGTCAAATTATTAATCTATAAGCAGATTGAGGATTGGATAGGTTATGTGTTGGAATATATGTATGCATAAATAAAACCTTACAATTGATTGCTGATCAAACTTTTATTAAACTGCGTATTTATATTACTAATAAGGCTATTGAGACCAATTATTTGTCTTTAGACATTAAAATAAACATACAATACCCATTATTCCTTCGGGAAAGTGGTTTGTTATCACGATGCATATCCTATCCTATCAGCAACTAATTAAAAGTCACTCTTTAAATAATATATTTTTGGCTTTAAAATTGTACTCTTTGGAAAATATATTTTTAAGTAAGTAGACTAAAATAAAGTACCTATATAAAAAAGTTCTTCTTGTTAAGTAACATAAATTTGTACGTTGGTGCCCATAGAGATCTAAATATTTTTAACAAAATTATTCATACTTACTACAAACAACGCATTTTAAATAGCATAATTTAGGTATAAAAAAAAAATAAGTTCACGTAATAAATAAACAAAATACATATCACCAACTTCATAAGAAATTTTTGTTTATCAACGAGCTCAGCTGCATTAGATTGCAACACCACAAAAATCGGAGGTTAAAGGTCGGATTAAACTAAAGTTTGACAACCAACCATGCATTTTCATTCCAGTTTAAGATCGGATATATTTAGTCCGAACTTCACCTATTAATATCTGCTTGGGGAAAGACCGGATCTCAGCTTACAAGCCTTTTTAGCCTATTTTAAACAGATATATCGAAAGACACCACATACCTAGATTACTTAAACATGTATTATTTGCAAAAATAGCTAATACTCAGCGAAAAAGCCAGCGAAAAGTTACATGGGGTTAATCCGGATCTCGTAAATTATCCGAAAAGACGACACTTCCACTATAACTTGCATAACACACAACTGATGCGTCGGAACGACCAACGTGGACTGGGACGCGGGGCAAGACTAAATGGCGTCTCACGCTTTGTTGCCAGATTAGAAAAATAACTACTAATTTGGAATATATTTAATAAATACGATCTTACCCCATTTACGAACTTACCCCAACGCACCTTACGACAAGAATTAAAGACTCGACTTTTGTTAACGTTACATTATAATTCTTTAAACTATTTTATTATACACGCGTTTTCGGTTGTTTCAATGTATTGATGTAAAGTAGGTGTTTTTACAATTGAGTTACTTTTTAAGTAGTCTTGTCATGGTTATACGTAAAACCACATCTGGAATCCGTCTAGGATCATGCTGAAACTATTACTAATGCAGACCAGTGCCAGTTACTGGTGAAATGTGTCACAATTACAATGTTGTAACTATTTCTGTTGTGTATTTTATGCAAGTAAGTATTAAATGAATAAAACCATCAATATAAAAGTTACGCCAACTTTCATAGTTGACAACTCTAAAACGGTTCATGAATCTAGAAAAAAAAACCGCGATCGTATGCTACAACACCACAAACGGACGGACGTTTAATTTATAACACCTGTAAATGTTTAGTAAACTACAGATTTTTATTGATTATATTTTGAGTAATTACTCGTACCTATTATTTTATCGATACCCTTTTCAACAAACGTATCATAACATAGAATTTTCATTTCATCGAAAAGCACTTCCCGCTGAATGAGTTCTTTTTTAGTGGTCACAAGTCTATCCTTACATTACGATGGCAGCAGGCATTAGGTTTCGATAAAATGATATAATCGATAAAGTAAAACGCGATAAAAGGGGTTACAGTTTTTTTTTTATTGAAACATCAATTCTATTGTTTCAATTACAAATTTGACACGGGCTTTTGTTTTTCTAAATGAACTTTCTTCCCTTATCTATGTTCTCAGGTGTTGCCTAACGTTTGACAGAACAAATACAAATTCACGGATTACGATAACAAATCGTTGTTGTAAAAATAGCAGTCATAAATCCTGCGTCCGCGCACGTTCCGCGTGGGGCCACGGAACTGGCGAGCGACTGCGCTTTGTTGCCAAAGTAATAAATTTCAAACAGACAGATGGACGGACATGGCGTAGTGATCCAAGTTTAAAGTAGTGAAGAGCCTCTATTCTACGTGGTAAAACAATGTTGCATTTGACATTATTATCGTATTGTTTTCAATTTGAACAATAATATAATATAATAATAAATTAAAAAGGATGAGCAGATAATAAATTTTACTATAGATTTTTTACTGTTTTTTTTTTATTTGTACCTCTCCAGCTTGTACATTTGTTGTTGTTGTTGGCTAGCCTCGACCATGATATATGGCACCGCAACGATTTTCACTCAGCCAATATTACTATCAAGTAAGTTGAAAATACGATAACATGTCAAAAGCCATTTCATTTAACCAAGTGTAATAGAGCTTTATTTACAAAAAACGCTAACGTTAATGTTATGCATCTTGTCGTAAATTATTACCTGTCATTGTATATTGAAAACGTTGTTTTAGTAGCCACAACGCAACGTCGGCCATTACAAGTTTATTCGAGTTACTAGTAATAAATCATTGTTATTAGACCTGCCTGATATAATACATCAGAAGTCAAACCCTTTCAGTAAATACATTTAAATTTATTTGAATAAGTAAGTAATAAGCCTTAGTAAGTAGTAAGCCTTTAATATAAATTTTGAGTCATTGTCTCTTGTCTATTGCCCCGTGTGGTTGCCGGATTAGAATAGTGCCACTCCATAATCTTTCCGTGGATATCGTAGCGGCGACTAAGGGAATAAATAGGCGATGGGCTTACAGGTTACAAGTCACTAAATAATACACTGGTATACATCGTAGCCTAATTCTGCAAAATACCTATATGGACAGAATTCTCATAAAATTTTTAGACTTGGTAATTCTGTAGCTCTGCCTACTACTATGGGAACGATGGCGTGAAAGTATGTAGGTATGTAGTTATTGTACTTGTAGCAAATGTCAAATTTCAGAAAATTCTTCATTTATTTGAAAGAATACACTTCCCAGGTGGGGTTATACAACGTTACCTATTGGTTTTTGGCTGTGTGTGGTCACAGGAAGAAAAAGTCCGTCTCTTTTGAACCTTAATAGCGTTGAAAAGTGACGAACCTTTTCTTATCGTGACTATACATTATGCAGAGATAGGTGGGCATCGAGTTATATAAATACTAAGTACTTAGTGGAATTTGCTTTTTTCAATACTTAAGAGAGTTTCCGTCCATGTAGCGTCTTGTGTTCCACTTTGTAGAGAATCACATGTAGACTCAGAATGTTTTTTACTGAATCACAAACAAAGATATTTCAAAACAACCCGAACCCGAAGTATGCTATATTCTGACTAGCAATTACCTTATTTTTCCAGCCGCTTCGTTTCAGCAAGTCAACAAATCCAAATTGATTGCAGCACTGCACGATATTTTAAAATACGTGCGCCAAGTTAGTTTTTAATCTTTGGCAGAATGCACTTAATTCCTCTGCCAAAGTTCTTCGTTTCGAAGAAAAAAATATTCGTTTCAATAATCGATTAGGCTTTTGAATCACCCATTGATTTAGTTTGAACCGTTTATGGTATAGATACGGGAAAAAGGCTTCTCAATAATTTATATCCGTATTAAGACGTAAAGTCACCAAAATAAACACGTCTTTTTGAGATAAATCACAAACAACAGATTTATAAGCTGTAATGTTATTCTCATAAGAACAAGGAGGTAACCGTAACACATCTAAGCAATTTAGTTTAGGGTGACTGTAAGCGACCGAGCTATAGCAGTTACATAGCTTTGTCGCTTTCCCTCACCGTAAATTAAACTGCATAACAATGTCATGATAACCCTCAGCTCTCTCCCGAACGTTCGATCAACTGAGCAAAGTTATATGAGTGGGATCACTCGACGAGCAAAGCCAGCTAATTGAGAAGGAACCCCCTTAAGTGTTGTTTCTACGCTCTAACTGAAACTCGCCTGTTAATAATTAAAATGTTTTACCAAACGATTTTTAATGTCAATCAATGTTAATCGACTGCTAATTCCTACATTTTGACAGCTGTTAACACTCTAATCGTCTGTTAAAATGTTGGAAAAGTTAGACCTTAAAGTGCTTTCAGCGATGTACTCGTACTATCTTAGGTACCAATTTCACTAAACGATGTTAAAAAAATGGAATAGCAGATATTACGATAAGTACCAATTTCACCATTAAATGTTAATCATTATTTTGTGGTCGTCAATATAAAGCTAATTTTCGTCACTAAACTGACAAAGATAAAGTTGCTTGTTTGTACATGTTATTAGTGAAAACGCCCAGTACGCGTAGAACTTTAAAAAAAAGGCAGAGTCCGTATAAAGATCGACCGTAAAAGTACCAGGCAATAATAAAACACTAGGAAGTACTATTTGTTGTTTACTATGCCCAGCCACGTGTTGGGGCAGGTATCCTTAAAAGCCGGGCTGGAGTGAGCGAGATGGACGTCGAGCAGCTCTGCAACCGGGAGTAACAGGGATGCAAGGGATTTAAGAGTATCTATGACCTTGGGTCCGACCAACTGAGGTTTCGTTGAGAGGACATCTATTACTCTGTTCTTGATGGCGAAGTTGACTGTGAGGCGAAGATAGTACTGCAAAAGAAAGTTAAGTATTAGGAGAGAAGCAGCTGCTATAAATAATTCTAGTTTCTTACTTTTTGGTAACTTCTATAAGGCAACTGATTCTACATAGGCCAGGGCTCAGATTCTATACGGTAACAGTGGCGCTGCTATTTAATATGAATAATGGTGTGAAAAATTTAAAAGTTGCAATGTATACCGAAATGTCACCTGTCACACATAATTACCCCTGGTGAATCAAGGGGCATGGTAAATGGAATCTGAGATTCATACACAGTTGCATTCTCGTACTACAATCTTAAGACTGCAATCCGAAGACTGGAAATGCGTTGCCGACCGTGAGGGCCTGGTGAAATGCCTCAAAGCTAGTATCTAATATCACCGGTAACACTTCATAAGGATTGGTTCTTCAACAATTTATTTTACTATAAAATAGGTATGAGTTAGTACTTCGATCTTTTACTGCACAGTTCGACAAAATATGTTTAAAGAAATCCAAATTGCCGAACATAAATCAAAAAATAAGATACCCTTTAACCTGCCATCAAGCAGCAGAGTTAGTATTGTCATATTCCGGTTTGGCGGTATGCCAACCGGTGAAATTTCTAGCATCGGGGTATTCCATCTTAGTCCTTAGTATCGGCAACGCTTTTGCAGCTTTGGCATTGCAACGAGTAAGTATTTTTAAGCCGAAAAGCCCATTTGAGTTGATAAAATATCAAACTCCAATTTAAAGATCACATTGGAGTTTGATATTTCGTTGCTTAAATACAAAAGCCCCACAAACCAAAAGGTTTCGGTGTTGCATTTAAAATCGGAACGCTATTTACTTTAAGTTTTAAATCAAACGTTATTTGTTTTTGATTTGTGGCGCATTTGTATTTAAGCAGCAATTTATCAACTCATTTAACATCAGGGGTTAAGTCAAGACGCATAACGCTAACGATTTACGAAAATCGACAAACAGGCAGGCATAGAATGATTGAGTTTGTCGCGCGACAAAATATGGATAAAGCATCCGTCACTCTTGTAATACATGACAAAAATTGACGGAGGTTTTATCCATATCTTATCACGCGATAAACGCAGGCTTAGCCCCTAACATGGCTGCGTTTATCGCGTGACAAAGTTTTGATAAGGCATTCGTCGTCTTCTGACACGTAAATACAAGAGTGACGGATGCTTTATCCACATTTGACACGCGATATAGACGCAGCCATACTTGGCCCGCTGGATAGGATAGGAACGTTTATTTGAACTCCACACATTTAATGGTGGTATTGTGCAGGGTTCGTCCGAATCGCTACCACCATCTTATCAATTAACTCGCCGCCACGCAGCATCGCATTGTTGTGTTCCGGTGTGGGGATAAGACAACCGGTGAAGTTATTAGTATAGAGGTATTTCATCTTAGTACTCAGGGTTGACAACGTATTTGGAGTTCTGAGATTGCAGTCTTGAGATTTTAATCTTGAAAATTCAAACTCCTACTTATCATCAGGTATACTAAATACTCATGTGATTTTTCCTTGCGTTAAAGAAACTTCGTGTCGTAGAAAAAAGAAACATCAGTAGTAGAGTTTGCATCTTGGTTTGGCCTACACTATCGTAAACCGCAACTGCAATAATAGTAGTCAAAGCATTGTATACTCTATTGCTAAGCACATAAAATTTAAAATGCTTATAACATTACTATGCAATAAGCCGTCTTTGGTATCACGGCAGTACAAGTAGCTGTGTGCTCGTGCTCCTTCTCCTTGCCAAAAAAGGGCATAAGATGTACATAGTTAATCACGGCAATTCAATTCTAACTTTATTTAAACGAGTATAATTTGTTTCAAAATTGAAATAGGCTAAGTTCAAAGGTAGTTGAACTTTATGTCCTTATTGTTAGATTTAATCTCGCACTCCTTAATCGTCTTTGTGGCAAGGTGGGCTTCACGAGTGGAACTGACCTGAATAAGAAGGAGCACCCCCATGTGGACAGGCTTGACTTGTATCGCCTTTAGTTTTCGTATAAGCAGCCGTGGTGTTAGGTCGTCGAATTTACCTAGATGCGTCAGTATCCTAGGAGCCTGTAAAACAAAAAATACCGTAAAACGGGGTGAGTAGGGACACAACCTAAAATGAAGCATTTGTTACTAATTATAAAATCACCGTCAATAGAACTTGTAAACGATGTGAACAAATTAGTACTGTTTAATACATAACCTTAAAATGTTTACATACATACATGCATAAACTCACGCCTTTATTCCCAGAGTGGGGTAGGCAGAGCTACAGAATTAATTACCAACAACTCTAAAAACTTGTTAATAATTCTGTAACCACATTTTGCACACTTAGGCTATGTTTACCAGTGTATTAGTGACAGGTTGCAAGCCCATCGCCTAACAGTACTATACGCCTTTATTCCCTTAGTCGTCTCTTACGACATCCACGGGAGGACATAGAGTGGCACTATTCTAATCCGGCAACCACACGGGCTTACCTAGCGTGATTTTATTAAAAATATCATATAAGTAATTAATAGTTATTTCATCTTAAAATTAATATGAAAATAGTGATCTAGTGTATCTATAAATCTTTGCAAAAACCTCGCTTGATCTTTAAAAGTATGTTATTATCTAGTAATCATGGTGAATTGCTTCATTTGGTTTGGTTACATCTTTTGAAAGTTCTAATGACGGCAACTTTAAGACTGAAGCTATTTCCAATAGGCGTAACGCTATTGTTCATTTAATACTTGTTCTTATATGTAACCCGTGATGATTTATTTTCGGCCTTTAATCCCTACTCATCCCGTTTTACGGTACTTCATTTTATAACGATTTTGTTCGAGTCACATGTTCGTTTATGTCATACTTAGTTATTTAGAAAAATCAAGTCAGTTCATCTATAATTCATAACTTTTTCTTCATATAAAAATAGTTTAGTTCCGTTTAGTTTATTCATTTAATATTGCAATACGAAGCATGAAAAAATAAAGATACTTACATTGATATTGTCGATATTATTAGTAAATGACACTTCATTAATCATAATAAAAATATCACAACTAATAAATAGTCAGTTAACAATGTCAAAATACTTCAGTTTCTGTCAAAAAAAAATTTTTTGGGACTACCTTTAATTGCCGACTATACTCTTTTTTGAACAGACGTCATCTACTTGTCAAAACGATTTTAACAAGCCCTAACAACATCGATTATCATGTGTAATAGGGAGTTCCTATGGCCACTGAGTCTTCATCATCAGACCAGCTCGATGGTACTATATTATTGTATTGTCATCAGAACTAAAGGGGTATGCAAATTTTCAGCTTCATCGGAAACCGGAAAGTGGATAAATTTAACTTGCAAGATTTGACTCTTACATACATCCATACATTGCAAGTTACTAAAAGTTTTTTTTTTAAATAATATATGACAAAACAATAATACACTACCACTGTTTTACAATAAAACGTTTAATGCTCAGTTTTAGTTAGAATTACCTTGTACTATAAAATAACTATCTATGTATACTTTACTTCCCTTCAAAGAAATCTTCCAAAAACTAACAAACCTGTAGATAAATAAATAACTAAAACCAATAATAATGAACAAGGCCTATACAGAAATTCATTCACCTATTTCTTCCTCATATAAAATCCCACTCATACATATCGTCATTACTCTAAAAAACCTCGTATCTCATATTTCATGAGGTACGAATTTAAACATAAACGTGAAGAGAATTAAGTTCAAACTCATACATTTCGAGATATCAGTTCGAGTTTTTTCTAAAGTAGTAACAATATTTTACAACACCCCAGACACCTAGCCACTCCGGATGGCAGTAAAAATTGATCGTTCTTGCCATTATTCCATATCTATATAAATAAATCGAAAACTTTAGCAAACTCGTACCTTAATTAACTAAAAACTTCGATAGAGAACCTTAGGAGATTGAACTGTAGTACGCATTTGTTTTGAACGTGGGATGAGGTGGTCGTAATGCCCTTGATAGTTTTATGTAGAGAGTACAGTAATGTTAGACAACTATTTTTAGGTACTTATTTGTATTTGGAAACCTATGTACGCATGTTCTATACAGTGTCCCATAAACCGACGTTAACCCGCCTAGGGCTGATAGAGCAGCTATATAGCTATCGATTTAACCTTTATGTATATGTTCAGCGATTTTTCTTAGTTTCTGAGATATTGATTATTTTAAACTGAATATTTGTAATTTTCCATTATGTCCATGTCACAAAAAATCATTAATTTCGAATGAGCGAAATTTTTACACCTATTTGCCCGTAAAAAAAACGGTAGCTAAATCGATAACTTTATAGCAGCTGCTCTATCAGCCCTAGGCGGGTTGACGTTGGTTTATGGGACACCCTGTATAATTACGACGGCTGTTTTTTTAAATTCCACACAAACTGACGTAGTCTAAAACTAAGCCTTAGGCTTTTACCATCAACGACTTTAAATATTGATCAACCATAGAACCTTTACATAATGACAGCGTCAAGTGACGAGTTAGAAATTACATAGGAATTAATCGTTGGTTTGATGCGACAAAGTTCTATAGTGGTTCATCATCATCTCCCAGTGACGCGATTGGTTTAAAAATGAAATGAATAGAAACGCTATTTAGCGTAATGCATCTTGGCCTTGGGTTCACTACCTTCGTAGGCAGGATCACCACCAACTAACTGTGACATCGGATCGGTTCAATTTAATCTTACACGAGTAGGTAGCATAGTTTGTCTTTAATCGTTATGTCTGCTTCACCACTGGGCCAAAAACCCCAATAGTTAAAGATAGTTCTTCTTACCAGCAATTTCAAAAGTCATCATCATCATCATCAGCCGCAAGACGTTCGCTGCTGGACAATGGCCTTCCCCAAGGTTTTCCACAACGATCGGTCCTCAGCAGCTGTCATCCAGCGGTTTCCCGCGACTTGTATCAGATCGTCGTTCTACCTTGTGGAAGGCCTGCCGACACTTCACATTTCGAAAGTATTCCCAAATAATTGTGAAGATTACATGACTTTAATATGTCTAAACAATGCAGCGTAAAAAGGTCGTTAAAGTTGAGAGAATTTCACTATTTCTTGTCCAAACGACACAGAATAAAAGCCTGAGCATTTAAATGGAGTGCTACATAACGAAACAAGTGAATTGGGGCAGTTGTTAAAGTAAACTGACCCGTAACACAATTCCAATTCGCAGTGCGCCCTTTAAAATGGCCAATTTTAGTTTTAATGCATTTAAAATAAACAGTTTTGCTTGTGTTTTGTTTTAATTTTTCTAAATCGCCGCGTAAACTTTGCTATGGACTGACGGTTCAGACTGCGCGCTAGGAGCAGTGTTAGTGCAGATATTTTTACGGGCGGTCGGACCGCTGCATCTAATAAAATGCTTTCGATAGTAAAAGAAAACTTAAATCTAGGCGTCGGTGAAGAAAAGTTATTTTATTTATTAAGGTTAGGTGATTTTTCATGTCATTTTCTGATTTATTTAACTGTGTTAGTCATTTAACGGCAGTGATGATGCACCGTCGTTAAAGTTACACGTCAGAACAATGCCACTCACTGTGTGATGTTTGAATTTAGGTCATGTTCGAGATCGTTATGAATGTATTACGAAAACTAGAATACACTACTGTATTATTAATAGCATCTCAATAACAGTGACAAAATAGATAAATACGAGTAATACCTAACAAAAAAAAATATTTTCCAAAACTACGATTTAGGCTTGTACTGTGGGTATCAAACAGCGATAAAATATACCTACTTAAATAAAAAACAACAAATATACATTAAAAATATTTAAGACTTGGTAACTGGTGCCGTGGTAACACAAAAATATGCTTATAGGTTTCTGAAATCGTACTCGGAACAGCTAGCTTTGTTGGCAGAATCACTACCAAGTCAGGTTTAAGCATCGTCAAATTTGGTACAATGTATCAATATATTATTTCAAAATTCACAAAAATCTATTTTATTTATTTATCTCACATTTAAATTCCGAATTATTTAGCTGGCAGCCTATTGTATACATTTTCGAAAGCGATAACGTTTGCTGAATGCATATTGGTTAGGTCTTGTAGCGACATCTAGCTACATCGTGTTACAAGTAAGAGACGACCAGCTATGACATCGCCGCCAGTGTCAGACAGCGCATTGTACATTAAATTTGACAGTGTCCAGCGGCAAGGTTAGACGAAGCAAGACGAGAAGTGGTGTATTAATACAAATTAAAATTCTCGCACCTCACCATGCCCGTGGAAAAGTTAGAAGAAGAAAGAAAAAAAAAGCGGCCAAGTGCAAGTCGGACTCGTCCATAACTCCGTTATGAAATTAAATGTTTATTTTTATGTTTTATATTTGAGTTGATTGAATGAAAGGTAAATTGCGGTTAACGATTTGATTTTTCGGTGGAAGTTTCCATGGTACATCATAATATTTTTTTTAGTTTTATCATTCTCTTATTTTAGAAGTTACAGGGACACATTTAACCACTCTGTAAGTGTCTAACGCGCAAACTATTTAGTTTAGAAAAAAATTATATGAGAAACATCACTGAAAACCTATCCATAGATACCCACATGTATGGGTTTGATGAAAAGAAAAAAATGAGTTTCAGTTGTTAGTAGGGACCCCAAACTTTTTTTTGCATTTTTCTATTTTTGTGTGAAAATCTGAATGCAGTTCACAGAATCCATCTACTTACCAAGTTTCAACAGTATAGTTCTTATAGTTTCGAACAAAAGTGGCTGTAACATACGGACAGACAGACAGACAGACAAACATGACGAATCCATAAGGTTCCGTTTTTTGCCATTTGGCTACGGAACCCTTAAAACATTTAGTCACAGCAATAACAATCTTATAGAAAAAAAGGAAAGAACTGTACTGCTGTAGTGATGCTGTAGTGAGTGTTGCGAAAACGATCCTAACTCAGCATGAGGTGGCCTCCGTTGGGACCGCTCGGGGAAAACACGGAAGGTGATACAGACATATTACAGTTACAATATTAATTACTAGTAAAAGCACCAAGGGAGATTATTTTCACTGGCCACTCTTACATAATTAAACTTACAGTAAATACGATGTCGTATAGACGCGCGCATGCGTGGAACACCTGGTTGTCGGCCATCTGGTCGTGCATGTCCCGGCTCTCCACTGACATGTAGAAACGATGTGCAGTGTTGATCCGGCTGGCTGATGATGTGTTCCTAGGTAGGTCCTAGGGGCGAAGGTTTTTGGGGGTTAAGGCAAAAACTAGGTAATATACTTATTCTGCCCTTCTATGCAAAAATGTAGTATCTACATTCAATAGGCAAAGTAGATTCAACTCTGTTCTGTTTAAAACTAGGTTGCAATTTCCACGGGTATTTTGTCTGAGATATATTTATAAGGAATATAAAACCATTTATATTTGGAAGAGCGAGACCTCCTGCCTGCTACAGATAAACTTATTATCTACTAGGAGGAACAAAATTTTTAACCCAAAAATAGCTAAACGAATAAATTACTTACATTGTTTTTTTTATATCGCCATTAAGCTTAGAATGGCAGTATTTTGCCTATTGCCTTAACCGGGAATCGAACTGGTCGAATATGACAAATAATTAAATAGTTTTTTTTACGGTCTTTATTTTTTAATTTGAAGTTGTTTGTGTTATACCTACATATACAGGGTGTTTGGCAGTCGGGTGTAGGGGTTTTAAGGGATGATAGTAAGGGTCATTCTGAACATTTTTGACCACATTTACTATTATGCTAAGTTACACGAATTCCGAGATATTGATCATTTTAGTAGGATTTTTTGTCATTTTTCCTTATGTCCGTGATACGAACAACCCCTTAATTCAAGTATTAATTAAAAAAAAAACAGTGTTTTCTTGCATGACTTGAATCACTATGAAATAAGGAAGTTTTAAAGCTACATGCAATTTTTTTTTCTTTACAACTTTTTGAGTAAACGCGTAAAGTTACTTTCTCCATACTAAGATAACCCCGCGTTTGTTTTTCACCAAGTATGGAAAAACCAATTTTGTGAGGTTACTTAAAAAGTTATAAGGAAAAAAAAATGGCATGTAGCTTTAAAACTTCCTTATTTCATAGTGATTCAAGTCATGCAAGAAAACACTGTTTTTTTTTTAAATTAATACTTGAATTAAGGGGTTTTTCGTATCACGGACATAAGGAAAAATTAAAAAAAATCCTATTAAAATGATCAATATCTCGGAAACCGTGAAACTTAGCATAATAGTAAATGTGGTCAAAAATTTTCAGAATGACCCTTAATTACTATCATCCCTTAAAACCCCTACACCCGACTGCCAAACACCCTGTATAAATGATCACTATCAATGACCCCTTCGATCTGTAAAATAAAACACGACTTTATTGTTTTGTCATACTCGACCAGTTCGATTCCCGGTTAGGGAAGAGGATTTTTTTTAACTTCCAATAAAGCAGTTTTCTTTTGTTTTTAAAAATAGAAATACGTCTCTTTTGTGTAGAATTTGCTATTTTTAATATTTAAGGTAGTTGCCGTCCATGTAGCGTTCGTTTTTCCACTTGTATACACCAACAGAGTATACCAGACTCAAACTCTTTTTTTCTTGATCCCCAAGAGACTTTGCACTAGGATCCTAGAATTATATCCTAATTAAACCATACTAGAAATTCTCGAGAATATTGTTCTCAACAATATTTTAGTGTCTTTCAAAAACTGACAGCCCAGCAAAAGTCATTACGCTTCGTCAGTTTATAATAAGACGGTAGGTACAGTGATAAGTGCTGCCAGTGCTGCAGAAATGCAGGCGACAGACTAAGTAGCTACTTAATGGAGTCGTCTACAATTTATGCAATAATACGACACAAAAGTACTAAAGAAAGTTATTAGTCTAAGCTCTTCGAAGTAACCAAGATTGTTGAAAACATTATCTTAATTCATTAAATTTAGAACCCGCTGTCTACTTAGGTACTATGAGTGTAATCGGTAATCATATCACACAAATTAACCTATTGTCCCAAACAAAACCTGTACTTAGGTTACTAGACAGTGATGTGTTGCTTTAAACTTATTCGAGTGTCACACATACTAAAACTATAAATCGGCACTTACATAGGCTGCTACGAAAGTTTTTAGCTGTATAAAAACTAACAACATTTACTTTTAAAAGTGTATGGCAAATTAAGGGTAATTTAGCTATTAACCTTTTTGTAAAATGAAATTTGATACTGGCCGCTTACAACTTTTTTTTAAATTTTTTTGCTGAAAATGTCAGTCCAGTTTTGTTTCTTGCAATGGAGCTGTCGCGAGAATCGTTTCGTGCTATGATATTCTACGACGACAAAAGGAACTTAACCTTTCAGGAATTTAATAAAAATTTAACCGACGCATTTTGGGAGTGTGCTCCATCGTTAGCCACAATCTCATATTGGTACCGCGAGTTTAAGCGGGGTCGGGAGTGCCTCAAAGATGAGTCGAGACCGAGACGGCCGTCGACTGCTGTAACGCCAGAAAACGTGATCAAAGCCGAGTGGTTGATTAAAGAACGCAGAAATAGTACCCATCGGGAAATAGAGCATGAACTTGGTATTGGATCACCCGCAGTTTCAAGCATTTTCAATGATCATCTTGGCGTCAGGAAGGTCGCTTCGCGTTGGATACCGCATTTGCTGACCGAAGAGCAAAAAACCCGGCGAGTAGATTGGTGCCAGTTTATGCTCAAAAAATTCGACGGAGGCAATTCCCAACAGGTTTCTAATATCCTTACTACTGATGAGTCCTGGATATACTGCTATGACCCTCTAACAAAGCAACAATCTATGCAATGGGTGTTTGAGGAAGACGGGCCGCCATTAAAAATTGTTCGTGGCCGTAGTGTGAACAAAAAAATTATCGCCGTTTTCTTTCGCCGCGGGGGGCCAGTAGCTGTAGTTCCACTCGAAGATCGAGGAACAGTTACTAGCCAGTGGTACACAGAGGTCTGTTTACCCCAGGCATTTGATTGACTTGGTGAGGATCGTCCAAAGAGCGGCACTCATGGAATTCTTTTTCACCAAGATAATGCACCTGCACACACCGCGGCAATAACAATGGATTTTTGACCAGTAAAGGTGTTCAGCTGGTGTCGCATCCACCCTACAGTCCTGACCTGGCCCCGTGCGACTATTTCTTGTTCCCCACTATAAAGAAAATGATGCGTGGCCGGACTTTTATGGACTCGAACGAGGCAGTACTAGAATTTGAGCGACACGAGTATTGAATATACCGGGAATCGAACCTAAGACCGCTTGCTCTTAGGCAGGGTTACTTAACTTCGCTAAGGTCTGGTGGGGTATGAGCGTCAATAGGGTAAGTGCGACACACCATATATTTTTTAGGAGATAATGTTGGTTAGACGGACTTCCCCCGTAGACGTACTTGCCCCGTCAGATTGAGTAAGAGCGTCAACGGGGTAAGTGCTACAAACCATATATTTTTAGGAGATATTACTGGTTAGACGGACTTGCCCCTCCTTACCTTATCTGCGTCGTCAAAAATATAAAATCAAAAATATTGTCGCTCGGTGAAAACACGGAAGATGATACAGATATTACGGATAATTTAAATAAATAAAACTAAAAATAACAATTAACGAATCACGATAAAACAGATAATGTAGAGAAGGGCCAAAACAAAAGCATCCGAAACCGACGTTACAGTAAAACACAACCGATATGGCTCACCGATGTGCCAGCGCAGATGACATTTTTTGAAGTGTGGGTGCCAATCAGCGTAGCTTGGTTGTATTCTGTGCTATTATTGGTTATTAGTGACGCCATGTTGACGAATGAATGTAAAGGAAGCGAAAGTTGGAAGTTGTATGTTTAGAATGGTGCGCCTGGCGTTCCATAGTCTCTGCCTACCCTATTGGGAGACAGGCGTGAAGGTATGTATGGGGATGTATGTCCAGAAGACAAAGATAAATAAGTGCATTACCTTGGCAATATCAATGAGTTTCATGACGAGGGAAGAGTAGATCCTTCGGCTGATGGCGTCTGTACGCCTCGAGCGGTAGTTATCTACTTCTCTGCAACAAAATGGAATGTGTTTCATACCGTCACAGTTAACAGCACTTAATCTTAATATATTTAATTTGAACATCAAAACCCGATATGAAAGTGACCCAGTTTTTTAGAGCTGATATTTCTCAAACAGCTTAATTAACCAATTTTCACACAAAAAAGATAATTTTATTTAAAGAAAATCTCTTTTGCCGTCCACATGTCTGAGAGCTACAATCCCATAGACAGAAAAATAAATACACAGACACACACATACACAGTTAAATTAATATAAAATAGATAACATAGAATAGGATGTAAGACTTGTAAAGTTTGCTAAGGTTGCATTTCACCAAACTGGAATAAGACGCACTCCGAGATTAGTGTATACAAAATCGGCGTTCTATAGGTATAAGACCTTTTTTCAGTTCGGTCGAAAGCAACCTAAGTCTAGAGCTGTATTCAAATGTTTTTTAATCGAAGCTAAATTAACTTATGCCCGATTTCAGTAGGTCCACAGAATGTACCTGCAGGCCTAGTATGGCTGCGTTTATCGCGGGACAAAATGTGGCTTAAGTATCCGTCATTCTCGTACTATAAGTGTCAAATAGTGACGGTGGTTTTATCGACATTTTGTCACGACATTAACGCAACTGTGCAAGGTCCGCAGGTTCATCTATAAATGTCCATGTATATAAGGCCCCTGGATATAGACGGAGATAAAGTCTTAAACTGCTAGTTTAGCGTTGTTAAGAAAGTAAAGGTGGGATGCGAAATAACTCTTTGATCTGCCATTTTAGTATATTTTTTTCAAGTAGGTACAGTCACGTCTAATAATATGGATACAGTTAAACTTTCAAAAATATGGAAACACGACTCTACTGCAAGGGAATAAAGTTGTATATATATTTCTGAAACGTTGTTAATGTATACATATTTATGATGCTGACTGTACCTGGTATTAATTAGTACTTGCGTTAAGATATATCGGTAGAATAATATTCCTTGTGACTTGTTATCGTAATTGTCAACGTTACAAAAGTCTTGTTTACTTGCTTGACAGCAATGGCGGTCGTGTTAAAAATGATACAGTAATATGTCAAAAGCAATATTGTATTACCAAGTAGAATATGCAGCTCCTGATCAAAAACATTATAGGTGAAAAACCCAAGTAAATGACCTTTTGCATGTAGTTGTTACACATCTGTAAAGACCGTTCGACATTCTATACGAGTATTTGAAATGTCACGTAAATTCTATATTTGCACACCACTACATGCACGATGTCATTTACTTAAGTTTTTCACCTATACTTACTGTCTTTGGGTTAAAATGGTTAATGACCAAAAAGGACCAAAAAGTTGAACCGTAGTTAAGTGCAAACCATACAAACAACGAAGTCAAAAAAAGTTCCGTTGCGCGATGAAAACTATCCCTACAATAATAAAATTGTATGACTAATTTTCGTGTCACAACGGAAAAGTTTTATAGAAAATGTAATTGAGTGAATTAGCGTGCCCAACTTTTTGGTCCTTACCCTAATATTTTTCATATATTTTTTAAACAACATACCGTTTGACAATATACTTGATGAGTAGTGACATAGTTCTATTCAGGTATACTTGGTTGTCTTTCTTTAGATCGAACGTTATCTCTGAGTCGAAGTTAGAGTCTTGAAGCGCTTCCACAATAGCCTTGGCTAACCGACGATTTTCTTGAAATATCTGCTGTAATTCAAACTACTAAAGATAAACTGCCAGCCCCCTGTTTCACCATCGTGACAATGGCAGGTGACAGGTGACAATTCGATATACATTGCAAAGTTAACAAGCTTTCACGTCAGTGTTAACTATGATAATAACGTCTTCATATAAAACTTTAAAACAACGTTTTTCTGCTTTTGATCTATCTTAAAACCCGTACTTAATACAATCGTCAACTTTGATAGAATCATAGTTCAAACCTCAGAGATTTACCATACATACATAACTTCACACCTGTCTCACAATGGGAGAGGCAGAGACTATGGAACGCCAGGTGCACCGATCTAAACATACAACTTTCGCTTCCTCTACATTCATCAATCTCTTCATGCACATACGTCGGTTTCGGTCAGAGAATTACCAAAAATATTAAAATACGGCCAAATGTGATTCGCCTCCCACTTGACCGTTTACTAAAGTGACATAACATAAGACATAAATAACCCGAATAAGAGTGAATGGAAAACTAACGTCATATTACACAAATTCACCTAATAAGACATTTATTACAAACTTAACGAGTGAACTAAATGAGTAAGACTGCACCGAGCAAACGTCGAGCGTCCAGTGGCGCCCTCATTACTATTGTTGTGTATTCTAATTAACTAAAGAATTTCCTTGCAATCAGACGATACGTTTTTTTAGCGCAAGTAAAAACACAATTAATGGGATACGTAAAAAAGTTTCATAACAATTGGGATTGTTCATATTTTTACAATTACTCCAATTCGAAAACCATTTCGAGGAATAGGGTTTTAAAGCCGTTCTGCATTATTAAGTTCTTGAAAAATTTATTTATTTTGGATATTTCGGCAAAAGTATATTTAACCTTTGTTTGACTTTCGTTTTCGGCTTGAAGCCCTCCTAGGTGTATTATGGTGGTTAGGCGAAAACACCTTGAAATAGTATGTTTTATTACACTATTACAATCACTTTTTTTCATTAGATATCATTTAATTGTGGTATATTATTAGAAAATGCCTACCCAAATTTAAAATTATCATGTCATCCATAAAAAGTGTCATGTCTGCTAAATAAATAAAGATATTAAAACAAAACTATTGGGCCAAATACAAAATTAATGAAATAGGAGTCTTAAAATTTCTTATTCTTTCGAATGTGAAAGTAAAAACCGTGAGTTATTTTTTTTGGTCAATCCCAATTACCCCTTGAGTAATCAGCTTAACGGGAAAAGGTGGCCACTTTTTTTTAGTTAAGTTGATAGCTCTAAGGTGGATTGTTATTAAACTATGTGATATACCCTATTAGTTGTGTTTTCATTTGTAGTACAAAAACCTACCGACCAATTTCAAGAAAATACTTTAGTTTATTAGAAATACACCAAAATAGTAATGAGGGCGCCACGCTCAGCGCAGTCTTAAGCTAAAAAGCCTTGTCTAGTTTATTTAAACCGACATATTTGCACACGCTTAGGCCACACAGCCATTTTAAACTAGAAACATTTAAAACCAAATTGATACACAAAGCGCAGTAAATTTGAATAATAATTAAGTCAGCTTTCCGAGAGTGACACAATTGTTTTTAAAACCAAGCATTTAATGCATTTTTTGACTGTGAGATACCTTTACAGTTTTTTGGACATACGAGTTTTTTATGAACGGAGTCTTATTTGTGAACATCATTTATTTTCAATAAGTATTTTTACAGGGTATGCTTTTTGCGCCGCCGCCGGTCCTAACTGGGGACGGGTTGTGAAAGACAAAAAACAATGGAAAACGTTAGAGGAGGCGTTTACCAAGAGGCAAACTGAGCTAAGACACATACTATAGAAACAAATGAATTACAAAAAAAGTGCAGGAATAGAGGCTCATTGATTAATTGATGCTTTTTCGCAATCGTAAACTGATTACTGAAACAAGTGGAGGAAAAATAAATGTCTAAGATAAATTCTCGCGCTTACGATATAATTATTTGCTCTTCCTGGAATCAAACCAAGGACCAATGACTTTATAGGCAGGGTCACTACACTGCCCTCCTTAGCTAAGGTTTGTTTCAATAGAACTTGCCAACAATGTAAACAAACCTTGTATTCAAAATGTCTTTAATTTCCATTCTACATCATCAAATACTGCTAAATCCATGTGTTATTTAATCAATTCTTTCCACATCATTATCCTAAAAAATTAAAAGAATAAAATAGTGCTAGAATATGGATATCTCATTGAATGTTTTGTTGACATTGTTGGCAAGTTCTATTGAAACAAACCTTAATAATAAGCAGTAAATATCTCAAATTCATTAACCAAAGCAATTTAACTTTACTGTATTAGTAATAAGGTTGATATTGCTACAGGGGTTTTATCTGAGATACTGCCTATTGGGTTAAGAGGGCAGTACCAACAAGGCTAACTGCATTCATCGTAAATCAGACCTTCGCAACACATACTTAAATGTTTAAAAAACGATATACCCACTCCAGATAATGAAAGAGTTCCATTGACTTTCCATAGATCCCATGACAAGATTGACAAGGTCTGGACGAAATTTAAATGGAACCCCACCCTTAGAGTAACTTCGCTCATTAAAAACACGAAAACGACGCTCTGGCCTAGTTGGTAGCAGTGACCTTACCTACGAACCTAGCGGTCCTGGGTTCCAATTCAGGTAAGGATAGATATTTCGCTGCTTAAATGCAAAAGCGCCACAAAACAAAAACATATATAGTTGGATTTAAAACTTAAAGTATATAGCATTCCGAATTTAAATGCAACACAAACACATTTTGATTTGCGGCCCTTTAGTATTTAAGCAACGATTTGTGTGATGAGCGCGAATATTTGTCCCTGAGTCATGGATGCTGTCTACGTATTTAAGTATACATATATTTCTCCATATAAGTATTTATATCTTTGTCTAGTACCACTAGGATAAGCCTAGAGCTTAGTTTAGGACTTAGTGAATTGGTGTGATATTGTCCCCTGAAATTTACTCATTTAAAAATCGGTTGTCAATAGAAATCAAATTTAAAAAAGTCGGTATTTAAGTCGGTTAAAAACGTCACGTAATCTTAATACTAAGATGTAAGACAGTTTTTCTTATCCTAATTTAAGTATTATCAAGGTACCTCTTCTGGAGTCCCCGACATTCCACTAAATAAAAAACAAACAACGAACACTATTCTTTTCAACATACTGGCAAGAAAAAAATCAATTTTTTAATTTCGAACGAACACGGTTTCGGACTGCGGCTATTTTTTATGCCCACGTACTGGCTGTAAAACGTTTTTTATTGTTAATAGAATTATTGAAAAACATGTTGACGTTATAATAAAATTACGTTAGCTTTTAGTATGCGTGTTGTATTATGTGTAAGTGGTTACAAAATTATGTAATGCATACTTTGCTTCCCTTCTAAATTCATAAGATGTTCCTTAACTTACAATGTTTTCCACACATACTTAGGATTTGTAGTTTTAGCTGTCGGTATGTGGACACGTAATTTTACCAAAAATGGCATTTTCACAGCTCAATCTTTTCTAAACACGTGTGGCTATATAATGCCAGTGTGAGTGCGTTGCGTCGTCTATCACAGTGGAATTCCAGCTTAACTTGGTTTTTAGGGTTCCGTACCCTAAGGGTTACAAACCATGTATTACTCAGCCCTCCGACCATCTGTTTGTCTATCAGCAGCGGTAATAGGTAGACAGTTGAATTTTTCTTAGAAAAATCTTTTTATGGCTGCTATGACAACAAGTTTATACCTTTACGTTAATTAAAATGTAAGAATAAAGGGACCCTCCCATATAAGAATGGTAAAGACTTTTTCATGCGTGAGACGGACTCGCACTAGGCCGGTTTTATTTTAAATCTTATAATCATCCTACTAATATTATAAATACAAAAGTTTGTGTGTGCATGTTTTAGTAAACCTCACTTCTCACAGATTTGAATGTAATTTTAAATGGAGATAGCTTATACCCTAGACTAACCTGGATAAGCTACCTTTCATCCCGGAAAATTCAAAAGTTCCCGAGGGAATAACGGTAAACAAAATAATATGTAGGTAGACGAAGTCGCGGGTAGAATCTAGTAGTTTTATACATAATGCTAGGTTTGATATTATCACTGTACCTAATTACTGTAATTGGTAATATTATGTTTAAAAAAGATACTGTCAGTTGAGTTTAGTGCGGCACAGTCACAAATTGGTAGATTTTTAACGTTTATAATTGCTATGGCCCTACAAAATTAAATTACGTTTTACCTTTTTAGGGTTCCGTAGTCAAACTAGGAACCCTTATAGTTTCGCCATGTCCGTCCGTCCGTCCGTCCGTCCGTCCGTCCGTCCGTCCCCAGTCTAGCTCAGAGACTCATAGTACTAGAAAGCTGTAATTTGGCATGAATGTACATATTAGTCACGCCAACAAAGTGGTAAAATAAAATTTTGAAAAATATTTTTTTTTAATGCACCTCCCCTACACGTAACGTGGGGATGTCTTTTTTTTTTCTTGCCTACCCCATAGTGTGGGGTGTCGTTGGATAGGTCTTTCAAAAATATTGCGGGTTTATACAAACAATTTTTCGATTAAGGGATCCGTTTATGAAATATTAAGCTTTAAAGCGCTATTTTTTGTTAGAGTCAAGTGTCCCCCCCCCTACAGCCAAAACTACAAGTACTAAAAATCTGAAAAAAATCTTCAACGAAAGCGCATATAACGAATTTGAACTATCACGGCTAAGTAGACATGATTAGTTCCTGAGATACAGGCGATTAACGGGTTTATACCTACTAAAAATCATCTAAGACAGCGCCAAATAACTTTAAATAGAAAATTGTTTCATACATGTTGATTTTTGAGATAGTTTTTTGTGTTTGTCGTTACGGCTTCGGAACCCTACACTGAGCATGGTCCGACATGCTCTTGCCCGGTTTTTTTTGTCTTAATAAAGGAAAACACGACTCACTCGCTCAAGTAATGCACTAAGTAGCTTCAGCACCTGCCCCTCACCTCCTTCACCTAGGACGCCTCATGGCATATCTTGCGCATAATTTCACGCGGCCTAGTTGATAGGCACTGTCTACGCCGCTAGCGGAACCGGGTTCGACTACCGGCTAAAGTAAATATAAAGTTTAGTGAAACACGGCTCTTGCTACAACATTTTTTATATTTTTTACTATGATTTGTGCCTCTCTTATATAGTAATGGTATGGCCTTGTGCCACCACCATCCTTTTTTTACCGCATTCGTATTGTTGGATTCTGCGCCTCTATTCTAGGCAGTTTTTAAATCTTATTTGATCTGGGGGGTTATTATGACATAACTATGCAGTTCATTTTACGGTGAGTGTAAGGGACAGAGCTATGGCAGTTATATAACTCTGTCCTTTTCTCTCAGCGTAAACAGAATTGCATAACTATGTCATAACAACCCCCCTGTTGTGGTATTATTTTTAACTCGGGCGCCATTAATGTCAAGTAAATAAGAGCTATCAAAACGTTTTGGTTTGTAACGTGTTGAATAATAATGTAAGCCATAGTATGGGAATGGAACAACCGGAGCATAAATGCATTCCATCTTAGTCCCCAGGGTTGCCATTGCAGTCTTGAGAATGCAATTGTCTAAGTACCGTGTTAATATACTAATCTCAACGCTAATGCTCGTCTTGAGATGCGTCAAAAATGACAGCGTTCTATGGTTTGACGTTTACTTTGACGTATCTTGTGACGGGCCTCTCAGTTAAGATGAGTTTATTAATATGGCCCTAAGAGATATAGATCCCACTTACCAACAGCGGCATGTGGGCTATTTTGACAAAAACAAGCTGTAAAAAAATTGTGTGTAGATGAGCGATAATTTTAGATAGTACGAGTAAATACCTAACTAATTACAGGCAGTTTTTATTTTGTTAAAACTGGAGCGAAGAAAACAAGGAAGATAGTATTAACAAACATCTATTCCAAAGTGGGCTAGGAGTGAATTTTTTCACTTTAACTAAATTCAATTAGTGGTACTTAAGACTGACCTAGTAAGGCCTCGGCTGTCGAAGGATTATAGATAACAGTAATTAACGCTTTAAGAGCCTTTGTACTCCAAAAGACGTCAGTTTTGTACTAAAAATGTACAGCCTGGCACTGTGTTTAACAACTAAACGATAGACTGAAAGAAAAGTAATTTACGAGTATTTTTATCGTCTGAGAAAAGCGAACGGTCACACGGGGCAAAAGGTGTTAAGGAGACTTTAAGTGCCATTAAAATTGCAGCTTTAATTTTTTCTATATGTGTTGCTAACATCGAGGACTGACATATAATTAGTTGTATCGTTTGTCTATGTAGAGCTTCGGAGACTAGGCTTGAGTCGGTATGGAACTAAGAATGAATTTCACAGACCGAAAGGAACTAGTTTCTCGTAAACGATCTTAAGGTGGATCTTAACGGTGCGTATATTACGGTGTCGTTGCGTAAACAAAAGACGGGGCCATAGTAACAACATATACATAGCGTCACGTAACTAGATAAAGTGAAGCTTAATTTCAAAACATCACAAACACTCGCCACGATAGCTCACTGGTCTAAGTGCGCGACTATGAACCTGAAGTCGCGAGTTCGACCCCCTTACGGGGGAATTCTTTTCCTATTTATTTATGGGATTTTGATAATTTAAATAAGTACCGTTTCTTTATTTAAGCATTCCAGCTCATGGTTTAGAGGAGTTCACACTTGTGTTGCGAAATATGTATTCGACTTGAAAATACCCACGCTAACCACTCAAATATGACGGAATTTTATAACTTATCGTAATTAATGAAGTAATTTACAGCAATTAAAGTTATTGTCTTTTGTGTGAGTGTCATAATCATAATATTTGGACAAAGGGGTAAGTCATAGCATTAAGGCTCGCTTAGACAGTCCCATTGTTTTATTTTTATTGGGACATTGCATTTGTTTTAGCCTCTGGACATGCCCTTAAAAGTCTGACGAAAATACGTTAGGAATTAACGAGACTATTGCTAGCCGGTGACATTCTGGATTGGCAGGGTTCCCTAGAAAGCTAAAAACCTCCTGGCGCTCAATATTCAGTCTTAGCTAGAATACTTAAGTTAGTTGTAAGAACCTAGATTAGCTTATTAATATATAATTGTTACTCTGTAGTTATTTTTTCATTTCGCCGAGTTGACCCGTAACAAGGTCAGTAGCAATTGTTGGACGTATGAGGGAAAGAGCGAACGAGTAAATTGTACCTACCTATTTCAAAGCGTGTCCTGCTCAGATCTCAAAACTTACTTCGGAGCTAAAGGACCTATTAGGAACTTAAAGACCCAACTAGTTCCTTTGACCGATTGACCGAAATTGAAGCGCTCCATTTAAAGACTGAGCGAACGCAACTCTCTCGGTGACCTAGGCCCGTATTAATAAACTAATCTCAACTCTAATGCTCGTCTCGAGATGTGTCAAAAATTACAGCGTTCTATGGTTTGACGTTTACTTTGACGTATCTTGTGAGGGGCCTCTCAGCCATGATGAGTTTATTAATACAGCCCCTAGTTTTTATAGGTGTAGACTCGTGATGCTTAGGTAGCGAATTCAAACCCAATGCGTATTCCCTATTATAAGTGTATACAGTTATTTAATTCGCAAACAAATTTTCAGGCTTTGTTAACTTTCTAACAAAATTTTAATTGCCAGCAATGTAAAGCACATCAATTTGAAAAGTGTAAATGACAGTTGACGGATACTTCGATTATTATGAGTGGCCCCCGTACCACGACATGCCTTGTACTAAGCAACAGCGATACTGATAACGATGATCACGCAGCACATGCACTACATTAAAAATGAACAGTATCTAATTAAATTTATTGTGAAGTTTTTTTAATTATTTTTTAATCAAAAATACTTGCAAAGAATTGCTAAAGCAACATTATTATCAGCAGTTTTAATAAATGCCCGCATGCCGGTAACATACTATATAACACGACATATTTTAATACTATCAGCCCAATGGAACCCTGACCCACCATATATTATACACACAGGTGTCACAGTGACATTATAAAACAATTTGTTTGACACTTCTTATGACTTGAATCATAACGTCTCTGTGACACAGTTCTATGGTGGGTCAAGGTTCCAATGGTCTGATAGTAAGTACATTATTTTAGGAAGGAAATAAGGATGTCATTCGTTAGAAATCTCATCCAAATTCGAATTTTAATTGTGTCATATTAACCAATACGACGACGTTCTAAAAACGTACGCATCAGTTTTCTATAAATTTATGTATTTTTGTATGTTAATTTTGGTTTGTTGAAAATGGTCCACCGACTAGTATGATCCGGGGGAACACAACGCTTGCGCGATCTAGACGGTAGCGCTATCTATCGAGAACTTTTGGCAACATTCAACAACAGGTAACCGTAAGTTAGGTTTCCATAAAAAATGATCAAATAAACCTTACATAATCTAGTTCTGTGATTATGGAGTAGTAATGGTGAATCGGTTCGCTTAATTCTTAAAGTAGCTTAAGAGTACAGTTCGACCAACTTATCTGTGAACTGAAAGGTGGTGACACCGTCGTTTCAGTGTTTCACAGTTAAGTTGGTCGACCAATTAAAGCGAATTTGGGTCTAGATAAAGCAAGATGTGCGTACTAAAGAAGTCACATTATAACGTGACTAAGCATCTACATAACATTAGGTACTGTCACCAGGAATAATATACGATCCAACATAGGAATCAAAAATATCTAACACGTCCTTATGAATCGAGGTATATGAGCGTGTCAGATATTTTCGAGTCCAATGCTGAATCCTATTCTAGTTCCTTTGACCGATTGAACGAAATCGGAGCGCTCCTTTTAAAGTCTGACTCGTGATGCTTCGGTAGCAAATTCAAACCCCGTGCTTACTCCCTATTATAAGTAAGTAGTATGTAGTAAGTATTTAGTTTGTGTAACAATTTATTAATTAAACTACAATGAATAAATAACGTCTTTCGTTTTCCTAAGCTAAACCTCATTGAAATAAAGCAAAATTTCGAACAGAGCCTTTGAAATAAGGTAATTTCACAACGTAATTGGAAGTGAGGGTCTTATATTTTTTAATAAAAAAGTTCGAGCTCACATTGCCACCTGATTAAGTCGATTATTATACTTTCCCTAATTAGTTTATTAGCATGTTTCTTAAGATGGTTTTTAGTTAGAAATGTGCTAGAAAATCTTTAACTTTATACAATTCGGGCACAATTAATACTCCAGTTTTAAATTTCAGTGTTGACAAGTATGTATAGTGTAGAGAATTGAGCTTTTTATGCTTGCTATAATGTAGAAGATAATTATTTTGTATAATTAAGAATTTATATTCGTAACGAGTATGGACTGGACAAATCTGATAAATAGATGCTATTTTCATGTAACTTGATCATATAATTATCCCAGGAGAGGCGAAACACACAATATGTTATTATTGTTGAACAAAGCGCTCGGTAGTTCGAGGGAACATAAAATGAAAACAAGGCGTAGCAATACTACATCACTCATAGAACATTGTATTGAACTAGTTGCGAAGGTTAAGTTGACAAATAAATACGTACATTATAATATACAATCTTGGGAAAATCTTGTCAGCGCGATGTAGAAACTGTCATTAGAAATGACTTGACATGACATTTAGTGGTAAAATTATACACTAAATTATATTAGGCTAATTTCTCGACGCTATGAATTTGTCTGCCCACCAAGGATGAAATGTCCTTGATAAACTGACAATCGTGGCAAGTGCCTAAACGGCATACTACAAAAACATAACACAAAACATACAACATACTAAAACATATCTTTGACAAAAAAACCGAACTACTTAACTTAACAGAAGACATCCTTGTAACTAATAATGTTTGGGTTCGATTTTACCAAAAATCCACTTTGCCGAAGGTAAGTCATCATCCTTCACTAACACTATGTCTCCGATTTGGGGTTTGTCTATGCAGATAGTGCGTCAAATATTCATTTGACCATCTGCGCCAAAAGGTCTGTAGCATTCGTTAAGTCAATTGCCATCGCAACTTAAAAATGAGACAAGTCCTACAAAGGGTATAGCCGGATAAGCATGGCGAAACTGCCCTTAGCGAAAAAAATAATTTCCTTTTACTGGGTTATTAATCTTTACATATGTAGTGCTTTCACCAAAATGTAAGCCTCTAATCCTTCAGGTTTAAAAAAAAACCGCATAAAAAGAAATAACATTTTTATTTTATTTTAGCCAAAGTACTAATCCGATTTCTTTGTAATTTGGATATGTTGTATATACAATTAAGGTCGCTCTCTAAAAAAAAAAATAATGATTTATCTCTTGAAAAAAACAAAAAAAAAACGAGTTAATAATTTTCAAAAAAATAAAAAAAATACGCGCGAGATTGCGACAATTTCCAAATTTACATATTTTATGTAGAATTTAATGATGTTTAACATATATTTTTTTCAAAAGCTAAAATCGGGATTAACAGTTTGAAAAATCGAATTTGTGACATCCCATAACACTTTATCTTCATACAAGCAAAACCAAGTTGACAATAAATGAATGAAGTAGATATATTTTGAACGCTATCTTAACGAATTTGAATTTAAAATGTGACTTTTTGCACTATAAATTGCTTTTGTGGCTATATATACGGCTACGGAGTACGCATTTTTTAATATCCCATACATATATCGACGGTTCTGTGACTCAACCTCGTATATTGAATTTTGTCCAGTATAAACTGACACATGCACTCGTGTACTTAGTGAGTGTCAGTTAATACTGGATATATTCTATATACGAGGTTGAGTCACAGAACCGTCGATATTTGTATTATTACGCAGTTGTAACAGCGATTCAAATTGTAGCAATAACACAGACGGCGTAATTTTAGTTCGTTTACCAAAATAATATTTGTTGTATAAAATCAGAGCACTTAAAAATGAAGGAACAGACATCTCGCAATCGTTAACGCTCAGTATAAAATTCGTGCCATTGTACCATTCCCGCCTTTTTGTTTTTTTTTTAATTGTCTGAATGCCGTAAGCCCTAGCCGCATACAGCCACGGATTTTAAGGTTCGCATGAGTATGCACTCAGTAAAATAAGTCGCGTTCCAAATTCAAAATGCGTTGGAAATATAATTTCATAGTGTAATACGTAGAAGTTATTTTGTTTGAAAAGAATGTATGGGATGTTACAAATTCAAGTTTTTCACACTGTTAATCCCCATTTTTGTTATTAAAAAAATTATATGTTAAACATTATTAAATTCTACATAAAATATGTAAATTAGGTAACTGTCGCAATTTCGCACCTATTTTTTTTATTTTTTTGAAAATTGTTAACTCGATTTTTTTCTATTTTTTTCAAGAGATAATTAAATTATTTTTTTTTAGAAAGCGACCTTAATTGTATATACAACATATCCAAATTACAAAGAAATCGGATTAGTACTTTGGCTAAAATAAAATAAAAATGTTATTTCTTTTTATGCGGTTTTTTTTTAAACCTGAAGGATTTGAGGCTTACATTTTGGTGAAAGCACTACATTATGTAAAGGTTAATAACCCAGTAAAAGGAAATTATTTTTTTCGCTAAGGGCAGTTTCGCCATGCTTACCCGGCTATACCCTTTGGAGACATAGAATATTTAACGAAATTTTACGAGTCCAAGAGTTATTTAACACCTAGAGAAAATATGTTTAAAATCAACAAAAAATTACAAGTGTTTTGTACTTTAATATCGTTACGAAAATTGGGCATAGGTCCCCCGTTCCCCCGTTTTTCTCGCTTAAATAGTAAGTCCTAAATCTACAGATACAAATTATTCTAATTTAATAGTTATTGACTATAAAAATAATTCAAATTGAATTCTAAACGCTTTAAGACTAAGGTTCAATTCTTCTTGAATAACAAATATTGCAAATTATTAAAGTTAATTTGTTCTTGAATTTAGGATTGATAATTGCCTACTAAATACTTAAAAGGGGTGCGTATCTACTCACATACCTTTTTAAGTCCTATTATCGGAAGTCCGAAAATGTTTGTCATACCATTTTACATCATAATGATCACTCTTCATACTCTTCATATTTTTTTTTAGTACTAACGATCGGAACTCATGATCATCTGAATTCATAACGCCAATATTAATGAAGCCGTACACTTTTCACGATTTCTTAAATATCTTACGTGTAATAAGGTTAGGTTAGGTTAGGTTAAATTTATGAAAATTCTCAAAAAGTAACGATTCCTAAAAAAAAATGCATTATGAATTGCGATACTTATGACTTAAAAAGTATGAAGATAAAAGTATAAGGAAAAAAATTATGAAGAGTGATTATTATGAATACAAATCGGTAAGAAAACAAAAAATAGGAATAAGAATTGTATGTGAGTCAATATGGACCCACTTAAAAGTACTTACGTTTTTGACACCAACACTTTTTCACTCACACTTCAAAATTACGTACGGATGCGACGTAGTGACCTGTTATCCCGCTTTACTCCTTACGGCGCTCAACGCCGTTTGCAACTCCGCTACTCGCCGCTTGATGGCGCTAGTAGGCGACCTCGTTCCCTAAGGACTGCAATCCACAGCCACGATGGGTGCGAGACGGGAAGTTCACACCGAACTTGTACTACATCACTCGTAGAACATTTATTGAACTAGTTGACAAGTAAATCCTTACATTTATAAATACATTCTTGGGGAAATCCTGTCAGCGCGATTTTGTACACTTGTTCACGAAAGTAATTAATTTTTAAACCACTCAACGAATTTTAATGCAGTTTTCAGCGATAGATAGTGATTCAAGAGAAAGGTTTATAATAATTATGTTTAATAGATTCTGGTTTATGTACGGGTGTAACAGAAAACTCACATAAACCGAAACGAAGCGAGGGCGGGTCGCTAGTTAATAATAAAACGTTAATCCTATGTGTTCTGTAAAATTGAAATTTTTGACATGTCAAGTTGCTCTGGCCATCGTGCTATACTTACGTGCTTTCTAGACGATATAAGTAAAGAAGACAGAAGATCTTCGAGAAGGAAATTTCAAAAAAGTCCCCCCTTTTCAAGTGGCTTAAAAAATCTGTGAAGTCTGTCAAATAGCGGCCAGATATCTGTCAGTCTTCCATCCCTTCCCGAGGGATCCCATATTTGTTTGGGGAGGAAACGGGAGATGTTTCATACATATCCTGTTGCGAATAAAACAAATAAGGCTTCTGTGTAGCGTAAGAAGAGCTATGCGATACGAATAAGTTTAAAAAACGCTACGCTATAAATGCATTGTTTTTTACGTCAATTTTATTTACCTCAATATCACACAAGTTGACTAGTCCCAAACTGAGATCTACGATTGACTTTTTTCTTGGCCAATGAAGAAAACTCCAAGAAACCACTTAGTTTTTTAATATTTAGCCAATGACTCAGAATGAAACATTTTCTTATCCAATGCAATACAAAGCGATTAATATAGGTATAACTGATGTACAGTACTCCCAGCTTCTTAATAGAGTTCGGCTGGCTATCGCTATCACCATTGCACTCGCAACTGACAGTATATTCCGTCACTTGTGTTTTATACAAAAACAAAGATTGCGGCCGAAACCGACGTGCGTGCATGACTCGATGTATGAATGTGGAAGTAGCGAAATTTGTCAAGATCGTACCAATTGGAAAGAAGTGGTCTCTGCCTACCCCTCTGGGAAACAGGCGTGATTTAATGTATGTATGTATGTAAAGATTGCGGAACTACATAAAAAAATAGAAGCACTGTATCTGACGTTTTGTAAGTTTTTTCTAGAATCGAGGTGCTTATAAAACGCAATTAGTACAATCTTGCACTTAATTACCTAACAACCATTGGTTTTGGTTATAATTCAAATCGTACTACAGTAGTATACCTAGCGTTCTAATAGCTATCAACTGGTTATCGCTATCACGCTCACACTCGCAACTGACAGTATATTTGTTACTGGTGTGTCATAGAAAAACGAACATTACCCATAGCTATATAGGAAAATGGTAGCACTACACGTAATGTGTTATTTTAATTTTATCCTTACGCACCACTTTGCTTCCTCTCTTTCTCTCTTTGCTTGCTCTGGAAATTTTATAGCTTGCACTGTGCCGTTTGCTGTAATATCGGTCGGAAATTGAAAAGCATTTCGGATTTGGCAGGCAGATATGGATCCAATCATGCAGACAATTATATCGACAGCCATTCCAAGTAACTAGTCAATAAACACGATAGTTATAAATATTTAATACATAAAAACTCGTGATATAACTCTAACTCTTTAGACAAATATTTATCCTTGCTGGGAATCGAACCCTGAGCCTCTAGCCTTATAACTTATAACTAGACAGAGATAGACGGCTGCCCCATTTCAGAACGTAGGTGTATAAATATTTTTTTAATTTCCTGTATTACGTGTTTAATGTGGCATACTACCTTTTGAAATTATTAAGTGAAGAGAGTTTTCAAAATCACATGTCACATAACAGGTTTTTGAAAGTCTTGTGACGTACTAGGTTTTGAAATGGTCAAACCCGCTTTTTCGTGCATTTACTAGGTTTCAGTACACTCGTAAATGTGAACCTGGGTGAGATTAAATTATTTTGCACCCGGTAGGCACTTGCTAGAAAACTCGTTTCATACAAAAATTTAAATATATATCAACTTGCGTAGCTATAAAAAAACAATAACTATGCATGTATTAAGCCATTATTTTTTAGTTGTTCTAGGTCCCCGCGGGATGTCACTAGCGCTGTAAGCAGCACGACCGATGGGCAAAACGTCTGGGGGTCCACCTGTCAGAGCTCCACGGATTGGCCATCGAAGGTAAATATCACATATACATACATAATACAACACAATATTGACCGAAGACGTTGACTATGTACATATAAAGTATAAGCAAACACGGTCTTCAAACTAAGGTATAACGCCGTGCACCAAAACAAGTAAATTAACAGCCGTATTTGGTTACGTGCGTATGAAAAATGCGCATCGAAGCAACCCTAGCCTGAGCTGCGATAAGTAACAGAAACTCTTCGAGGGATGAGACGATTTTTTCAATTTTTACTATGACAGTCTATGACATGAGGAACCCATAGCTTAACTGGTCCAAAACGATTTATAAAATCGCCAGTCACCGGTGATAGGTAGAATAGAACTTTATTTTTTACATGGTGGCAATTACTATACTTACTTACCCAGTGTCCTGCATCAGCGGTCTGGGGTTAATTCCACATTGTTTTTCACGCATTGTTATCGTCTTGTATTTTTTAAAACGCTTAATCTAACAAGTGAATAAAAGGTGTCATAACCATGACAATACGATAACAAAAGTAGAAAAGACAACGTAGAGTTAAGCCTCTGCTCGGTATGCAAAACAACATGATGCAATTTAGACAGTTCAAAGCGAAGCGGATTAACGCGTACTTAACGATGTTTCTTTTAAGACGATAAAGAAGCTAAAATTGTTTATATTAAATCCGATAACATTTCTCTTCCCTTAAATCCAGTCCAATTTTTTACATTTATGAATACGTTGAAGATATCGACGGTGGAAAGGCAGAATCACTAAAGCGACATTTTGCGAATTTTACAGGAGAACTTGTTAAAGTATTTTTTTAAGAAAAAAAATTCGTAACTTTTTTTCAATCAAACATATAGCTATGGGTTCTTTACACGTGTTGTTCAAAATTTTAATAGCTTCCGAACACAAATAACGTCATTTCTAAATAAAAGACGGTCTCTTAAATAAATGTCGCTACACCAAATTTATCATTTGAAAGTTCCCGGAAGAAACCTTGATGCGACAAATATTGCTAAAAAATAGTCAAGGAAGAAAGCAATGAAACGGCATACTATTTCTAATTCGGTCCGGGAATATTAATTGAACCAACTACGGTAAGACACCAATATTAATGTGAAAGAAATAATGATTAAGTTAGATTTCTTAATAAACATTTATAATTATGAATTAGATGAATTTCCAGCGTTAGCAAAAATACTTGAGTTAAAATACTGACTTTAAATTATAAAACTGATAAGGCCATTTGAAATTAAGAAGTAAATAAAAAACATAGATTGTAATAATCAAAGTCTTTATTAGGTAGGTACTTTTGTTTTAATTTCGCTACTGTCTTGTCTGTGTTTTCAGTCTTTATTTTACCTTAAGCGACATTTAACTCAAAATCACGAGTGTCGCTTAAAGGACTTTATATATATGGTTAATTGGGATACGCTCATTTAACCGACATTACTTATTATAATGATTTCCAGAAGAAACGCTTAAGCAACTTAAGTCACAAATTGTGTACTTGGAAGAAACCCTTTAATGCCATTATTTACAAAACGAAGTGTTTTTAAAAATACTTTAAGCGGGTACGTATATAAATAGGTAAGTGGCGAGTTAAGTGACATTGGTTATATTTTATTGAAATTGTGTGTCGCATAAATAACACTTTTTAAAACTGAGGTCCAATTTCCGGTTACCTTAAGCGCCATCAAAGTCGTCCGATCGGCGCGAAACCCAGTTTAAACGACGCAGAAAAAAAGCTGATTTCAACGAGTATAATAACTCAATTTCACAAAAAATGTCGCTTCAGTGATTTTGCCTTTCCACCGTCGATATTATGAAAAAATCCGGGCAACAGTATGACGTCTGACCATGCTAAGTATTATTTTAAAAATGTGTACCAGCAAAAAAGCGTATCTACATGGCACTTACGTACTTTTGTTGAGTATCGCAGTTTTATGGCAATACCTATCTCAAAAACAGTATCATATGCACATGTTACATGTTGAAAATAATTTTCTTTTAAAGTATTTATTAAGCTTTGCGTTTGTGATTTTTTCATATTTTTTGGATATAGGGTTTAACAGATAAAGGGAGGTGAGGGGGCGGCATTAATGCAATTTTCGGAGGGACATTTACGGAAAATATTCACCTAGTCAAAAAAAATGCCTAACAACCTTAAAGTGTTTTTAAAACAACTGTTGAAATATGTGCCACAAGATGATTTATGCTGTCTTTTTTAATTAGTTCTTGAGTTACAAACGGTTTTAATGTTTATACCTACCGAAAACTTATTTGCGGTGTTGGTAAACTGACCGCGACCTATGTCGATGTATGGGCATAACAGTTTTCCAACGGCCAAGTTAAGTTTGTCGCGAGGTCTAATTTGTTTGTAGTTACGGCTTCGGAACCCTACACAGAGCATGGTCCGACATGCTCTTGCCCGGTTTTTTCCTATTATCTAGCAATAAAATACATTAAAATAGATTATAACTTATGTGAAAAAAAATAGGGAATAAAGGCGTATAGTACTGTTAGGCGATGGGCTTGCAACCTGTCACTAATACACTGGTAAATATCTTAGTCTAAGTGTGCAAAATGTGGTTACAGAATTATCAACAAATTGTTAGAGAAACCTAAATAAATTAAAATTGCCCTTCTCCAAATTAAAAATAATAACTTCTAGCCCTCATCATATGCTTATTAAAATATACAACCATCTACCTAATTCCATAAAGAACTCAGGGAAACCAAAGTTGTTTCTTAAACAATTAAAAATATATCTAATCCATAAATGCTACTATAATTTAAACGATTTTTTTAATGATAAGTAATGTACTGAATTAATATTTTATCAACCATAGTTGAAATTGATATAATAATTATTATTGTAACAGAATGTGCAATACGAAAGATTTTATGTAGTATGAGCTGTTTAAGATTAAGTCACGATTAAGTTTTTTATTTTATAATACAACTATGAAATATTTTATGTGATATTAAAATACATAATTAACCCTCTAAAATTGCTGTGCCCTTGCAGGGCGTCACATGGATACCTATTATTATTTTTTCCACCTTATCTTTGTAATGTGATATGCAATAAAGATTTTGAATTTGAATTTGAATTTAGAGTTGTTGGTAATTGGCATTGACCAAAAAAAATAACTCACGGTTTTTACTTTCTCATTCGAAAGAATAGGAAATTTTAAGACATTAATTTCATTAATTTTGTATTTGACCCAATAGTTTTGTTTTAATATCTGTGTTTATTTAGCAGACATTTTATGGATGACATGATTATTTTAAATTAGGGATGGCATTTTCTAATAAATTACAACAATTAAATGATGTGCAATGAAAAAAAGTGATTTTAATAGTGTATTAAAACATACTATTTCAATCTGTTTTCGCCTAACCCGTAAGATACACCTAGGAGGGGCCCTTCAAGCCGAAAACGAAAGTCAAACAAAGGTTAAATTTAATATACTTTTGTCGAAATATCCAAAATTGATAAATATTTCAAAAACTTAATAATGCAGAACGGCTTTAAAATCCTATTCCTTGAAATGGTTTTCGAATTCGAGTAATTGTAAAAATATGAACAATCCCAATTCTGTAGCAGAGCTCTGCCTACCCCACTCTGGGAATAAAGGCGTGAGTTTATGTATGTATGTATGTATGAAAAAAAAAAAGGAAAAAATATCTTGCTTACGATTAACACCGGCGTAAAGTAATATAATTATCCATAACTGAACATTACTCTGCTATATTTCAAAACTAAGGTGGTGTGGGTTGGAACAATTCTGCTAATCTACGTGATACACAGGTGACAACACACACAGGTGGCATTACGCTCGTACGTGGCAATCGCTCTAACTTAACTTATAATTGTAAGGATATTATAGGCAGGGTCATAATGCAACTTATTCCCCACACTTTAAAAATATTTTGATATGTTGTATTAATCCTGACTGTTGACCACTCCTTGTCGATCCCATGTTTTTTGGGAGACACTTCGCTTGCGAGTTTCCCTACGTAACAGCGACATCTAGCGAGCCAATTTAGTGCGCTAGCTCCATTCTTCTTTACTGCGAGGGAATGTTTTTATTTCCCGTTATGAAATTCGTTCAAGTTCCTAAAATCAAAACAAATAAAAAAATACAAATTTTATTTGTGTAATTTTCACAGGCATTTTACAAAACTACAAGAGGTACCATTAATTAAATTTTCAACACACAAATTTAATTAATGTACCTCTTGTAGTTTTGTAAAATGCCTGTGACATACAGACGGATGGATATACTGAAACTATTCCGTTTTTTTATATTTTAGCCACGGAACCCTAATAAGAAAATACTGACTGACTGATCAATCAACTCACGATAAAGCCGAAAACGCTAAACTTAGGAACAAACAAAATTACACAAAAAAAAATTGATTTCATTTGATAAGCACATGGCGAAAAAAATATTGTGTTTGTAGAAAAAAAAATGTTGTAGCAAACACTTTACCTGTGTTATAATAAATAATGCGTACGTTATGAAAACACTGCATGTTGAATATGGTAATCCTTAAAACAACGTGAGCGTGTTTATTTTACTTTACAAAAAAATCTTGATTTGTTATTCGTTAGTAAATATAGCATTAAATTCCGCTAAACTAATAAAATGGTCAAAGATTTATATAAAGTTCTACAGCACCCTGCAAAAAGAACTTGTGGAACACGTTGATCACCCTGTAAGTATTTCAACAAAGCATACTCATTTTCCAAGAGCACTAACTTCCAAATCGTTACTACTTTAGAAAAAACTCGTATCTTATATTTCAAGATATATGAGTTTGAACTTAATCCTCTTCAAGTTTAAGTTTAAATTCGTACGACACGCAATAAGAGATACGACGTTTTTTCAAAGTAACGACGAAATACAGGTTGAATAGAAAAGTTTTTGAACGTGTGCGTGAACAGCGATCCATCAATGAGTAACGTAACTACACAAACCACACATAAACACGGCACCCGTCAAAAGCTTAAACAGATTTCACCTTCCTTCATTGGCGATACGGTTGATAATTGAATAAGTCCTATTACCCTCTTCTTACTTGTGTGAGACGCCTTTCTTACCTGAAACGTAAGTTCTTTGATTAGGTACTCACTAGATGTTTGCTTTGAACGCTACACGTCGTACCTTGGATATTTACGGCCATATGGCTTAGGTATTTTTGTATAGCTCAGTGGTCATAACTGACTTACGGGCTTATAAATTATCATGACAAATATTTAGCAGGAAGTATCCTGTGGGGCTAGACAAGTTGCCATCGTTCACGAACGCTAGCGTTAGGTGATCACTGGCGACATGTGTTGTCATTGAAAAATGTATGGGAATGACGTAAGTCACGTGATATATCACTCGTTACAACTGACACGCTGAAAAGTGATCACTATCACTCGCGCTAGTGATAGGTTTGACGACTACAGTCGTTACGCGGTACTATTTTGACACAAAGGCTAGACAAGTTGCCCTTTTGACAGGTCGAATAGAACACGAGCACCTATCGCCATGTCGACCTTCTAGATCAAAACAGTATGAACCCAAAATCCTTGCTAGTTTGGTTTTAAGTTCAAAGGAGTTGAATTAAAGTTGATTTTAATATGCATTGTATTTTGAGTTACTACTATTTTAATCTAGCAGTGCGATATAAACGTCGGTATCTAAGGGCGGTATCTAAGGACGGCCGTAACGACCAAGAAACTGTCAACTGAGTCCGTGTCATCACTGTCATCATTGCCTCGCGGTCGCATAAAATATATTGTTTGAACATTGATTTCTTATTAAAAATGCTTCCGCTGAGACTTACATATACGCTGCTCACAACAGTACGAGCTTATCCAGGCGCCGACCCAGAGAAATCTCTCGTGCGAGCCTGGAGGCCGCGGACTGGATGCATGAAATGCTGTTCAGGAACATTTTACGTTAAGCAAGGTCTCATTTAGAGTTCTTTGCAGCCTTTTGCGTTCCCTGACTTCGTTGAGGAGATTGAAGGAGGTTCTCTTTGAACTGAAGGTAAGCATCATTTTGATTTTAACATGTATAAGTTGGCATGTGCATTATATAAACAATACCTACAATGAAACCTGTCAGTACCAATAAAGATATTTATTACGATTATTTCAGGTGCTGTGTGCTTTGTTGTGAGCTTTCTGGCGACAAGGTCGGATCAGAGGATCACGGGGTATCTAACCAATTAACGCAACGGACCGCTGCTAGTAGATGCATCCGTGAAGTGGGGGATGCTCTCAACAACGACACAGTCTTGAAGAGGAGGATCGTCTTCCTACAATCGGTTGAAGCTAGGTCTCGTACTCGTATAAGACAAGAGTAAGTTATGACATATATTTAATGAAAGTATTGGATGTTTCATTCCCTGAATATGTGTAATGTTTTTTATTCACGAGGTCCCGCCCAAGGTTTAAATTAACCGAGGGAGCGTTTTTTCTTTCATTGAAAACTCTTTATTTATATTATATATATTATAATAGTAGTATGGTTTTCGGAAAAAAATAGTACTTAGTTACTTATAGCGAGGTCAAATAAGTATACCTAACCGATATCATACAATTTATTGATAAAATAACTTTTGTGTGTTTTAGGCAACTAAGAAAATCCTTCAGAGGGCTGGTTGACGATGCCGGATGTCCATATACTATTATCAACCCCTTGTCGCAGAATTACACACTCTGGTGTTTCATTTTTACACGGAGCCTGCAGCCTGTATGGAAGGAGTATCTCAACTTCCATTCAATGTCTCAAAGGTCGCCCTCTAGGTTATATTGTAGTGCGGAGCAGTCCTTTTATAATTGGAGCCAAATCCAGGATGAGCCCTACTAATTAGAGGCAGGATTATACTTAATTGTTTGGTGAAATGAGTTTGAATTACTATTAATTTATTATGTTTAAAACCTCATACAAAAAAATGCTATGAATCAAAAAAATATTGATTTCAAGTATTAAACGTTCAAAACAAAATCGAAGTACATTATTTTAGTAAAGTTTCATTGCTCGATGTTACACTGGTGGCCATATAATTAGGAACCGAACGCTTGCGTTTTTCTCGTAAGATATAATACAATTATGACTTAAATTTTGACCACCAATCAAAATTTTCTTGACCAATTTTATTTTTAGTTTTCACTTATCATTATATAATAATCTAAAGTTTAAATGTATGTACAGTTTGTCGCTGCTAAAATCGAATATTTCATCAATTTCATGTTAAAAAAACTTTGTATGGACACGTCAGCACTAAGTTTTTAAATCCCTATAAAAAATATTCGTTTTTAATAGCGGTAAACCGTACAAAAATTTGAGGCTTAGTTTATTAATTAACGATAAGTGTAACTAAAAATAAAATAGGTCTAGAACTTTTTGATTAGTCAAAATTGAAAGTATATTTGTAGGCAATTATATGGGAAAAATGCAAGCGTTCCTAATTATTTTGCCACCACTGTTATTACAGGAGGTCACAACTAATTTGATTACGATCTCGGAAATGGATTATTCTGGCCTGACAGGATAGAGGGCAACTCCCTGATGCCAAATATGTCGTTCTGTCTGCGCACAGCGGTCGCATTAACTAATATGGCGGCTGCAAGACGTGTTATCTTTCCCAAAAAAAAAGAGATAAAGGAAATAGCTGAATTTTGTACATAAAGTAAGTACTAGTTTTATGACAATTTGTATTCAATCAATATGGGAACACAATAAGTAACTGTCTTGACATTTTTTGACATTGTTCAAATTTTTGGTTGCCCTTTATCCTGACAGCCTAAGGTAAAAGCACCTATTATGGACAAGGCTCCAGTGATGAACATTATCATTTTTTTAAATGAAAACATATCAATACTAAAATTTTATTCTAATAGTAGTAATCCCGAATAATTCAATATAATCTAATTGTAGCACTAAAAGCATTATCAATCAGAGACTTATATTTATGGAATTGTTCATAACTGGAGCACTTACCTTTAGGAGCTTTTACCTTAGCATAATCCATTTCCGAGATCATTCATATTTTCTGCTTCGTTCTTAGACGGTGCGTCATGGCCACGAATGCTGAAACGTCATCTTAACTAAACTTGTACAGTCACGAGATTAAATTTGGTACCCACCTTAGGTCCAAAGTCAATGTGACATTCTACAATAATAAGGTTGAGTTTCCTAAAAGTTACAAATGACTTGACATCTCTAATGAAATTGACCCTTTCGTCCACGTTCATAACCAAGGTTTCATAACTGGTTATGAATAAGGATTTTTTTCCACTGTTTCATAACCAGTTATTAAACAAGACTTTTTTCCATTTTTATAACCTTATTTTCAAATCAATTGGACAGTGGCGACGGAGCTGCGCTTACGCGGAGGTCCTATTTCTGAGTGGTTTGGCCCTCCGGGCCTGCTGCAAAACTAACATAACCTAAACCTACCTAGTTTCTGGTTATGAAAATGGAAAAAAAGTCTTGTTTAATAACAGGTTAAGAAACAGTGAAAAAAAATCATTATTCATAACCAGTTATGAAATCTTACTTGTGAAAGTGGACGAAAGGAAATTGACTCAAGCATATTTTTCTTGAAATGGGTGTCAAATTAACGCTCGTGACCGTACAGTCACCATCAAATATCGAAGTAGGCGTTCAAAAATACCCGCACTCAACTCAATTAATTAAGCAGTGTTGTAGAGTGTGTTGAGATATTTTTGCACACTTTGTTTGCTGCGATGTGTTTAAAGTCGTACCTACTTTAGTTGCTTACATTTACTCCAACCGACCTACAACATCCTACATTATGGGAAAACGAGCATATTTGGAAGGTATTATAGGAATGAAGACAACATGAATTGATTATTTTACTGAGCAGAAATTATGGAAAGTACATAATTGTATTAACGCAGACATCACAGGAACATCGGAGTGTACGGATCCAGTGAATCTGCACTGCAGTCCTTCTAGACAATGCATACTATGTGGCAAAATTGGTGGGCGAAGTGGCTGGAGACAGTGGTGTTGGTTTTTTTCTGAAATTAAAACAAAATGACTTATCATAATTTTTGTCATGAATATAAACTATAACTTTGTTTCTACATTTTTTTTACATTCAAGTCAAATATTCGTAAGGGCGCTAAAATACTGAAATATTGTTGGACAAAGGTTAAGAAATGTTATGTACTCGCTGTCTCCAACAATAATATATTATCCAATATAGGGCTGAAACTATTGGACACGTCTAGAGGCAGAGAGCGTGTCAGATAATTTTGAGCGTAACGCAATGTGAAATATAAATTATTATTGGCGACTGTACTTATTCTCATTTAGTTTAGGTATATTGGTTTTGCAGACACTTTAGAGAGATCAAATAACTTATATGAATAAAAAGCAAATTATTTACATAGATTTAATGCTTAATCTTTGGCCAAAGTAGCTGGTCACCCGAAACGTCATTTAGGCATGAGGATTATTTACAGTATTCAGCCATTTCCCTTATCGTTTTGTTTTGGGAACGATACCACACTTATTGAGGAAATTTCCTTAATGAGTTATCTCATGCCTCCCCCAATAACCCGGCACAAACATGTAGACTTGGCTAAAAGCAGACATATTTATGCCGTTTCACTGGTTTGACTGATGCAGCTGCCGTTCTCAGTTTGACAGAGGAAGTTTGAAGTGGGACCTAGGCAGCGTATCCATGCAGGTAACGTCCGCCAGGTTAGGTAAAATACTGAAAATACGGAATAAAACTGTATACACACCATGATCTGCATTTGCGAATATCATTATAGGTATTCAGTGGACTTCATAAATATTTTCGTAGTTCCAATCGCGTGTAGTCTAGGTCCCTGTAAATTAAAAATTAACTGTATATCTATATCACAAACACGCTGCTCCAGTTAATTGTATCGAGTACAGGCTAGTGTACTATTCTGCCCATGCAATTACGATTAGTATAGTACCGCAATTTTAGCAAATGTTATCCGATTTTAAGGTGTAGCTGAAAGAAAGTCAAACACAACTACACTAAATAAATAAAGAATCGTACATACATACATACATTAACCCTGAAAACATTACACTCCTTATTTTAGGCGGTCATGTAAAAATAGTTGGGTATGCCTGTGCGACCCTGCTGCGCTTTCACGTGATTAAAGATAAAAGATAAAAGATAAAAGATATTTATTCAGTAAGTAGGCCGCACGGGCACTTTTACACGTCATGAATCTACCAGCGCTTCCCAAGAGGAGACCACTGCCGAGAAGAAACGCCGCAAGAAACTCAGCAGTCAGTCATTTTTTAAACATGTTACAATGGTAGTACTTAATCTAGCATTATATAAAGCAATAAATATTAAATTAAATATAATATCAAATAGCAAATAGCATGCGTAGTTCAGCAGGAAAACATGTCAAAAATATTACGAGAGAGACAAGGGGGGGGGGGGGGGGAAGAGAGGAGAGGAAAAAAAAAACACAGGACAACCAAATAAAAGTTTGATATGCTTTCCCACATCAACGGTGTCCCCTAGACAAACAACTTTGCAATTTTACAAATTATGAATGACTAAGTTTCGGGTTTAGGCCAAGCATTTTTATCTGTTAGATAGTCCTCGACCCTATAGTACGCTTTAGATATTAACGACTTTTTTAAGTAATTTTTAAGTGCTGGAAAGGGTAATGTTAAAGCTTCGTCAGGTAATTTGTTATAGAAATGAATGCATTGACCAACAAATGATTTATATACTTTACGGACGCGGAATTTTCGGATAGCAATTTTATTTTTATTTCTTGTATTTAGATTATGTACATCGGAATTTTTGGTGAAAGAATTTAAATTTTTAATAACATAAATAATATTCTCATAAATAAATTGAGATTTGAACATAAACCTCTATCTGATCTTCATTATTGATTTAAATAGGGAAACTGTTTAACAAACACCTGGGAGACGCGTTCATACAAAGGAAGTAACTTTTCTTACATGTTACAAGAATTCATAACACATACATACACGTACATATTTACCTTAGAATAACACACAACACAATCACAATCTCATAACATTTTATGAAAAACAACATGTAAGTAAATAATGTAACAAATACAACATAATACGTACCTAGAATGTTTATTTCCAATGCACATCCTGCGACAGCGTCAACTTGACTTTTAAGGTCGAAAAGTATAGACAAAATTTATAATTTTTAGAAAAAAAAACTAGACTGTCGAGCGAGGTTGTATTCATCGTGGGCATACACCTTGGCTAGATTAATCATTTTTGACAACGCATGTCGACAGTGATCGCCTAACGCTAGCGTTACATTCGATGGCGACTTGTCTAGCCTATAGCGCCAAGTGACAGGTGATCACCAAAGTGATCGCCTAACGCTAGCGTTCGTGAACGATGGCAACTTGTCTAGCCCCACTGGACCGTAAACTTGACGTTTACGGGAAAAGGAGTGTTTTCTGCTTAATTATGGGCAACGTTTGCCGTGATTTGATTTGTTGTTTATGAGTTCTCCTTCGATTGCTGGAGTCATACAATTATTTATCACCATGTACATAATATAACAAAAACATGGAACAGTTAAGTTATTTATTAGTGACCGACCGAAACATGTTATTTTGCCGAAACCGAAACCGAAACCGAAGGTTCGGTTTCATTGTAGTTTCGGCCGAAACCGAAACCGAAACCGAACCTTTTATAAAAAAAAAGTCCTTAAAAAGTCGAAAAAATGTTAGTAAGCCCGTTTTTTTCTATAATTATATTACAGGTTTCTACTTTCAAAGATTGGACGTCTTTCCTTTTGTGACATTTTTTACCTAAAACAATAAAATTATTCATTAATTAAAACAATTTATTTTACCGGATTAATTGCGTTTACTATTAATTATGTGTACAACCAAACCCAGAAGCCCAACACTAACCCTAAGCGTACGTTACTCGTAAATCGTCAAAATACCTACTCACACCATTACATTACTCGCAACATTACATTAACATTACACGACTATATTAAATTTAAATTAATAACTATTCACCTTTCATTTTATTGCATAGGCAGGTACCTACAATCGTTATTACATTAATAGTACACGCAACTAAGATGAATTTTAAACTTATCATTATTCGCGGAACAAACACAACACGTATTGACACGTCTACACGAGCAAAGCGCACTGATTTAGGTAGTTGCCAGCCGTGCCGAGCGCGCCCGACGTTAGCCGAGCGCGACCCGAAGGTACGATGTTGTAAGTTTCGGCGCGGCCGAAGGGTTCGGCCGTTTTTGGCCGAAACCGAAACTCGGGCCGAAACTTGATTTTTTGCCCGAAACTGGCCGAAACCGAAACCGAAACCGAAACCGAAATTTCGGTCGGACACTAATTTAAAGTTATTTGGTGCTGTCTTTGATGATTTTTAGTAGGTATGAACACTTAAGTCGCCTGTATCTCAGGAACTAATCAAGTCTACTTAGTCGTGAGAGTTTTCCTCGTAAATTCGTAATATGCGCTTTCATTGAAGATATTTTTCATATTTTTAGTATTTGTAGTTTTGGCTGTAGAGGGGGTGCGGGGGGCACATGATGCTAACTTTTTCAACATGTATATTCATGCCAAGGTACAGCTTTCTAGTACTAAGAGTCTCTGAGCTAGGCTACGGACGGATGGATGGACGGACGGACATGGTGAAACTATAAGGGTTCCTAGTTTGACTACGGAACCCTAAAAAGGGCGTGGAACGTTTTACATTCATTACGATTTCTTTATCGCGTTTCCTGTATCTATTCCTAAAAACTTGACTTGAATTCCTAAAAATTATATCCTCTTTTATCACTCTAACCAATAACCAAAGATCGTGTTAAAATCAGTTGCATAGTTTTGAAGAAAGAAGCGGAGAAATACTTGAAACATTTTCATGAATTAAATAAAAGCGGTAAAAGGGCAGATATTTGTGTGATGAGCGCGAATATTTGTCCCTGAGTCAAGGATGCTTTCTATGTACCTATATATTTCTCTATAAAAGTGTTTATATCGTTGTCTAGTACCCATAGTACAAGCCTAGAGTTTAGTTTGAGACTAGGTCAATTGGTGTAACATTATCCCCCTTATATTTATTAATTATTTATTATTTATATTTAAAAACGGTCGAGGCCGCTTGGATCCTTTTCGTAATGGTATAATATTAACAAGCTTCAAACCGTACAATATAACAAAAATGTTTCAGACAGGTTAGAACATTTCTGTCCTTTTTTATTTACACTTCCCATATATAAGGTAGCTTGGAACGTTTTTGCTATATGAAAATACCATGTTAACTGATATTATTGGTATAGATAACTAATTTTTGACCAAGTTGCGGGTTGAAACGTTTTTGCTACTTACTTATTTGAGTTACAGGCGAGAGAAATTATCTACCGAATATCACTAAAGATATTATCTTAGAACTTTAAATAGAAAATTAGGTTATGCTTCTGGTTTTCGGAGATAGTTTTTTGTGTTTGTAGTAACGGTGACGGAACCCTACACTGACCATGCTCCATTATACTCTTATCCGGTTTTTATACCTTAATCGTCAGCTGATAAATCAAGAAAGCTGTTTTTTTTATTTTATGCATAGGTACCAACTGCGTTAAAATTGTAGCTAAAACTTAAATTTTCATAGATCAATAAAGATTTTTTGCTGAAAATATTATTTCCTCTTCTAAAAGAATTACATCAAATGACCAGTAACCCAATTATATAATTTATATTTATACTCTAAAGTATCAATTATATGTACTATGGATCATGACAATTCTAAACTGTCATTTTACGAAGGGAATAATTATCCATTCTTACTGACATTCAGTCAGAGATATGGACCCTAAAAAAATACAAGTACTGCAAGACTCTTCATCGAGTAATCCAGTTATGGGGATTATATGAAATCTGGGGAACTAAACAATTGCGCGAGTTAAATGTACTTACTACGAGAGTCAAACTGAAAGTTTCGGGAATAGAAAAAAATATGCAGTTAAATTGAATAAAAGTATTTTTATTGGTTTTCAAAGTATTCTCCTTTATATTTTATGCACTTTTCTATGCGATCAAACCAGTCATTAAAGCACTTATTGAAGTCTGAATTAGGGGTCGACAAAATGGCCATTTTAAAAGCCTCCACTGCTGCTTCCGGCGTCTGAAACCGCTGACCACGCAACTTATCCTTAATTTTGGGGAATGTGAAAAAGTCATTGGGGCTTAAGTCGGGGCTGTATGGAGGATGGTCTCAGTTGTTTTCCGAGCGGTGTGAGGGCTGGCATTGTCGTGGTGAAGGATAATGCGGCGACTAGGGTTTTTTTTTCGGAGTTCAGCAAAGATACTCGGCAAACAAATAGTGGTTTCCCAATCGGCATTGACCGTTCTACGATCTTCAAGAGGAATAGTAGCCACGTGACCCGATTTGGAGACAAACGTAGCCACCATCTTTTTGGCCGTGCTGCGAGAACGAATAACTTTTGTCGGCTTGAGCTCATCTTCGTAGACCCATACTCGAGATTGGTTTTTATTTTCCGGCTCATATGCATATATCCAACACTCGTCACCGGATACAATGCTAAAAACTGCATTTGAGCTTCCTCCGTTGAATTTATTCAAAGTTCTGAGGCACCAATTGACACGAGTCGTTTTCTGCTCCTCAGACAATAAGTGAGGGATCCAACGGGAAAACAACTTTCGCACGCCTAATTGTTCCTGTAAAATGATTTGTATCTGACTCATTCCAATGCCCAAACACTCTTGAATCTCCCCATATGACACATGTCGGTCTTCCTTTATCAGCTGACGCACAGCATCGACGTTTTCTTGCGTGACTGCCGATTTTGGTCGACCTTCACGCACGTCGTCCGTGAGGGATAGACGGGACACGTTGAAATTCTGCATACCACCTGTATATTGTCGTCTTTGAAGGTGCTTCATTACTAAAAGCAACAATCATCCGGTCTCCACATTGTTTTTGTGATAATCCACTTTTAAAGTCGTAATAAATCATAGCTCTTAAATTTTCACGGGACAATTCCATTTTCAGCAGCGACTCGACGACTTCAAAAAACAATTGAAACCGAACCATCGCTTTTTTTTTCCATGTGGCCAGTGTGTTAAAATAATGAAACTCTAGAGATTATAAAAAGGTATGATATGTGTCAAAAATATGTTTCTAAGTATTAGATTCCCGAAACTTTCAGTGCAGCCCTCGTACTAGCGCCATCTGTCACCGGACGGAGACACTAAAACTCTGCTTCTGCCTTACACTCAAATATTTTATAGAAACGACAAATTACAGGAAAATAATGATTACTTGATCATCATAATACTTTTTACACAAACAATTTTATTTTTAAACCTAATAATAAATATTAACGTGTATACCTATAGTTTCATAACAACTACAACATATTCAAAAATCGTAGAAATATGAGGGGTGATCCAAAAGTTTTGGTAATCGGTATTAAAAATGGGAGATATGTAAATGGTTATATTTTAATTGGAACAAACACATTTTCTATATTTCCAAACACTAATTAACGTCATTCAATTGTTTTATTTTACCACTATAAAAATAGTTTTAATTTTGGAGGTCGAAATGGGCAAATTTTGTACGTTCGCTAAGTGATCACCAGCTCGTCAGTTTTATGTAGTTGTTTTTGAACATTCGTGAATGAAAAGTGGTAGTCGACAGTTAGGGCTAAATAGTGCGGAGAGCGGTTATCAGTTCTGATCTTTGGTCGAGGAGCGGCACCCTTGTCAATTACAAGGCTCTGAAACGCAATTCCTGCTGCAAATTCGTATTTTTTTTTCTTCAGCTTATTTTGAATATTTTCCCAAAACTATGATAAAATAATGTTATATAACTCTCTTAGATTATTACAACTCAATTGCTAAAAACGAATGTCACAGTATTTGTTTGTAGGGCTCGATAATCCAGGAAAAAGTCAAAAATAACACCCTAAATTTTGGTGACAGAGCTGGAGATAAGAAATCCACTGCAATGATAACTTATTTATCCTTTAAATCATATTGATAAATCAAGGTTTCATTTTCAATAGCAATATTTTTTATTAGTGTACCAGAACTTTCTCCAGACCATTCCAAATTATTACTAAACTAACTCATATTTTTGCCGTCTTGTGAAATTGTTCATACAGATGTTTTTTGTTTAGCTATCACAGAAAAACAAATGAATAATGTAGTTTCTTTTTGTCTCTAATTTAAGTTTGATTAGTGCCATGGTATATTCCACATTAAAAGTGCATGGTTCATACTCATTCTCAAAACTTATGGATCACCCCTCGTACTTTAAAAAATCGCGTCGTATAAGTTCTACCCGTTTGGGAGCTCCAACACACTATACTTATAACGCCCCTATTTTTGTAGAAGGAGTTCTTGGTTAAGACTACCATTATTGTTCCCTTTAGGGGGAAATTCAAAACCATTTTCATCGCATGATCAAGGCGAAAAAGCAAACAGGCCACCTGATAGCAAATAGAATCTGTAACTCATAGACATTTGCATTCTCGAGACTACAATCTTAAGACTGCATTCTTAAGACTCTGAGGACTTACAATTAGATAGGATACGTCTACGCTAGTTATTTTACTACAAAGTCGCGCCCCTCCACTTAATTTGATGTTTCACGGTTACGCACTACACAATCTTCACTATTTCGTAAAAACAATAAAAGCGTGTGCATAATTCCAACACACACATTATTAGCTATTAAGAACCTCGTCAGGCCCACGGTTAAGCCATTTTCAAAGCGACTTTTAACTTTAAGTGGACTAGCACAAGATTATATTTATAATTAACGAAATGTGACGTGGGCCTTGCGATAATAAATCGGAGCGTATGATTTCGATAGTTGTTTACGATTTCGATTCATTGATTCATTCTATTTTTAATACTATTACGAGCCCGACTGAACATTGATAAACATACAGTCGGTTTGTTATGTGAATAAATTTTAATAACAAATTAAAAACAATACGACCAGCAGGGGTCTATTCTAACAGGTAAAACCATATCTTGTCATGACATGTTATCAAATCATTTCTAACTCGGCTGCCATTACTGTCATTGAACAAACACTAACGTTGACAATACGATGAAATATTAAAGGCTTAATACTTTTGACTACCAAAGAACTATAATGAAAAAACCACAGTAAATATTACAAATTAAAATACTATGAAAAATTCAAATTGGTAATTTAGCCAAAAAAAACCTGTCAAATTATGCTCAGTGTTACTACGAACACAAAAATCTATCTTAGAAAATACACCAACAAAAGAACGTATCTTCAATGGCATACTTACGTCCTTTCGTTCAGTTGAGTAAGTTTTCAGCAAAAACTCAAAAACGGTATAATCTGACCATGTATAATAATTGTCTTTAAAAATATAAAAGTTTAGTATTAAGCATTACCTTTGTGTTTTTTTTTTCATATTTTTGAACATACTTTTTATAATATAAAGGGGGTCAACATTTTTGCAAATTTCCGAAAATACCACCTTATCAAAAAACTGCTTAGGAACCTAATTTATATTTAAAGATCTTTCAAAATATGTGCCACGCTATGAATATATACAGTTTTTTTTTTCATCTTCTGTAACATGTATGGAGTGAATAGAAATATTTTTTTTAGTTATTTAACTGTGAAACTAAGTAGCGGCTTCTAAAATATAGGTACTTAACTATTTTAGTCATGTAACTCTTTTCGTTTTCGAGTATAATGCCTATGACAAACGAATGGACGCACGTACGTAACTATAAGGGTTCCATTTTTGGCTACCGAACCCTAAAAATAACTGTAAATATAACAAATTAAAAGTACTTAATATCTAAGCAATCACTATGAAAACTTTTAATTGGTAATTTTAAACCAAACCAAAATAGAACAATGCTATTAAGTTTTTTGTGCGTAAAGGGAAAGTCTACAATAATTTATTCAGAAAAAAAACAATTCAAAATATAAAAATCACGACTGGCAACTCTATGGCTTTTGTGAGATAATTTTTTATAATTTTCATGAATAGGGAAAAAGCGTGGATTTTTATCACATTTTTAATCAAAATAATAATATGAAAATGCCGTAAAAGAGATCAAAAGTAGTGAAATTAAAATTACATTCGGTCAGGAAATACCTACCGTTGATACAAGCATTTTAAACTACTCATTAGACAGCAATTGTTAAGTCATTAAATATTCCCTATTTGTACAGTACCCCTACGAAAATGTTAAGGACTTTAGTGCACTGTCATAATAAACTTCAAACTGAACATCAAATGACAAAATATGACAATAACAATGGCAGTCACAAAACACAATGAGTAGGTTCTAAGTATGCTGAATTTTTTTATTGGGTGATTGTTTATACACACATACAGGGTTACTTGTAACTCGACGTATATCTGGTAGGTGGTGATAGAGGAGCTAAAATGCAATAAATTTAACCCACATATGTATGGTCGGAAATCAATAGTTCTTGAGATATTTATTTATTTAAGTATTTTGAAGAAATTCTCAGATTAATGCAGTAAAAAAATTATAAAAAAAAATTACAGTTATTTAGCATTCTTTCTTTTTTTTAATTTAAATTACAAACTATTATTTAATTATACCAATTATTTTTATTTTTTCAATTATTATTTTTTATTAATGGCCTTAACTCACTTTTCTGGGACGGTCTTAAGAATTGTTATGTGCTCCATATTAATAATTTTACTAGATAATAGCAATGAGTTAAGATGCGTTTACATTAGATAGTGACTTTAATATGGATCATGATACCTTTTCAGAAAGCTGATGAACCGAAGATGTTTTTTTAGTAATTTGTACGCTTGATGTCATATTGTTTTTTTGGACTAGAGCATAAATTTTCTAGTAATAAGCACTAAGAGGTAAAAAAATAAAAATATCGTTTCCGCTGATTTTAATAAGTTTGCTTGTTTTATTTGGGGTTTTTATACTTGGTATAATTAAATAATAGTTTGTTATTTAAATAAAAAAAAAAAAAGATGCTAAATAGCTTTAATTTTTTTTAATAATTTTTTTATTGCATTATTTTGGGAATTTCTTCAAAATACTTAAATAAATCAATATCTCAAGAACTATTGATTTCCAACCATACATTATGTGGGTTAAATTTATTGCATTTTAGCTCCTCTATCACCACCTACTAGATATACGTCGAGTTACAAGTAACCCTGTATATATACATAAAATATATACATAAAATTAGCCATCCCTTCTTTTCGCGCTGAATCTGTTATATTATTATCTAACTACGATCCTACCGACGGACATACACAGACACATAAAAACACAAGATTGTTGAGGTTAAGAATAGACAGCCGATTTAACTAAATGAACCAATAAAATCGAAAACGTGATTGACACACAAACATGAACGTTAACAAAGCATAAAAATCCCGGATTCTATTAATACTCAGCTTATTAAAGTATCGAGTGGGCAGATGTTTGACCATGCCCTGAATTAGGGGGATAGTGATGGGAACTCAAGTCCCGGGATATTGGATAATTAAAGAATTAGGGTTATACGAGTACATAATAAGATTAATAAGTATAATAATAACCTATCGCAATCGCGTTTTTTTTAACTGATTTTCATTTGACAGAGCACGTTTAGTTTTTAGTCGTTTGTCTGATGACATGATTCGTCAATTTTTTATTTGACATTAAGTAAATATAATATTATGTTCTATTTTAAATTGGAGTTTTTTCCGTCTGTTTTATTTTGCATAGTGATCTACTGCTTATCGAGATCCATCTAGTGTGTTTAAACTGGTTTGATTTTCTTAAAGTACAGCCTACAACCTGTTGCCACATTACGCTTCTAACATCAGCTGAGTTTTTTAAATGATAATATTCTATTGTAATAAAGTTAATTGGCGGTTCAGGTTGGTTTGGCGTGATTTAAACATACTAACAGACAAACACAAAACGAAAAGTTAAATAAAAGGAAATAAAAGATAAGTTGGAAACTTCAGAACGAAACTAGGAACTTCAGAAACTATGTTTGATCTACAGCGTTAACCCTACGGAAATTGTCTAAAACAGAAACGGAATCATAAAAAAAAACAACATTAAAAAAAAAAACGATAGAAACTGAGAGTGCAGGCGAAAGTAAATTATATTTTAAAAAGGAAAATTCATTTTTAATTTAACATTTTCTTTTAATATACTTTGTTATTAAAAACCATGTTGAAAAAAAAAACCCCGGGATTTTTAAAGCGCATCACTATCGATCCAACTTATCATTCGGACAAAAGACTTCAAACAGCACATCAATCGACTCCAGCGTTGCGTTTGACATCGTATACCACGCGTATTTATTTGACAAAGCTTCTAAAACCTCGCTTAAAAGAGCTAGCTCGTTTGTTTATCCTTAAAAATTATGTTTTTCCCGAAATCTTGCGTTTGGCGGTCTGAGTCTGTTTGTTACTTCGATTTGTGCGTATATTTATTTTTGTTCCCCAGGGATGTGCTTTTGGTCCGTTACCTCAATTTGTAAATTGTGTTCAGTCTGAGTTAGACATTACTTAGATAAAAAAAACAGAATAAAGTTCTTTTTTAATTTCAGTGGTTTTGATAATATAAATGAAGACATCAAATTTTGACCTATTGTTATGAAATATCTAGCTTTAACGCTGTACAATAATGTACGGGACCCTTAATGTATGCGTGCTCGGCTCGCACTTGACATTATTTTGTTATTTAGCTCAACAATTTAAATGACATTAGGCGTAAAAAAGACTAATGACTCATTACCCACAAATCTAACACTGATCCATGAAATCGGTTTTGTCGCCTCTAACACTAAAGATCCCATAGATCACTTGAGCAATTTGGAACTATTCCAATTCTTGTCTTGTTTCCAATTTAATAGGCAGAGATGTGAGCATAGGTTGCGGCATGCCGCGTGAGTGTTCGTGCGTGCGGCTATGACGCATAGATTAGGTTTATTTTTTTGTAACAGAGACATCGAAATACTTAACTCTGGTTACCTAATAAAGACCATAACGTATTCGTGTGATTGTTTTGCTTTTACGCTTCAACGCGTGAACAAATGGACGTGATATTTGGTACAGAGAAAAAATAATTTGCAGACCGGAGGACCGAAGATCTATATATATAACCTTGGTGTTGTGTGAGTGAAAAGTATTTTTTCTGGGTAAGCGTGTACCACTCTTAAACTCGTCGTCACAACACTCACAACATCTAAGGCCCTAGCCAAGATGCATTACGGTAACTAGTGTTTCTTTTCGATTCGTTTCTAAACCAATTGCATCACAACAGGTAGGTATATCACGTGACTCCTCGTATCACATCTACCAGTGACGTATTTAGAATCGAAACAAATAGAATCGCTAGTTAGCGTAATGCATATAAATACATACTTAATACAAAAACTGTATACCCACTTGGATATGCCAGTATTTCTTGGGACTTTCCTTTTTACGTTCACTGTCCGTTATACGCTTTTCCACAAATTCTAGCGGCAATGCGACACAGTGAACGCAAAGATGCATGTGGTTAATATTTAAGAAGTTTCCGTCTTCGAAACATTTGTCTCTGAATATTTAAAATGGGGCCATTGCATCGAGTGAATTTACACAAGCCAAAAGTGTATTATATTTTGGTGACCCTAGTAAAGGGTGTTTTAGTCTCCAGAGATTCAAGGGAAAAAGGATATAAGTTTATTGCACTCTGTGTCAATTTATTACATTTTCTAGATATAGAAAAAACTTGGCAATAGCTAACAGGACCATGCTCAGTGTAGGGTTGAGTAAGAATGAAATTTTCTATTTAATGTTGCTATTTTTAATGAATTTTTTGTAGGTATATTAAGTACTTTTTAGTTGCCTCCGTCTAAAAAACCAATTGAGTCTTCTTTGTCGTGATAGTTTTCCTTTTAAATTCGTTATGAGATTAAATTAAAAAAACTGTTTTTTATTACCCACATCTAATAAGTTTTGGTTACTAGCGAGAATTACACTTTTTTAGTTCAAATGTCTTAGGCATTTGAAAATTTTGCGAGACAGCGATTTCTTTTTCTGCGTCGGGGATGTTTTCTATGTATTTCTTTAAGTATAATAAAAAGGTTTATTGTTGCCTAATCCGCATATTGCAATCTTAAAGCTTATTTCGGTAAAAGATCTATCTTTGTGTCTTTGTGTGATTATATTTTTTTTATTTAAAGGTGTGATTTAATTTTAAACCTGGACTGTCGGTACTCTGAAACATTTCATAGATATTTTTTAACAAACTTGCTTACGAAAATTCATCACTAAGGAACGACTTAATTGTTATATCTGCCCTTTATCACGTTAGCGACGATCTTGCTCACGAGGTGTTTGAAGAATATGAGATGAATGACTACAATTCAGGAATGAAAAAAATGGCCAGCTATTATGTTTTTGTTTGTTCTTGTGAAGCATGTTGCGCCGGCGCGGGGCGGGCGCGATAACTGACTGTGTGTGCGGTCGTAAATGGTAAAAAATATATCTGAGTTGCAAAAAAATATTACCTGATTAATTTTTTCTTCAGATTTTAGAAAAAAATGGCATCGTTTCGATTATCGTTCTGAACAAGAAAAATAGAATTATAGATTTGTCCCAAAAATATGTATGCAAATATCAGTTTTTTAATCAAGATATGTATCAGATTTTGGTAACAAGACTGACGACATGGAACAAAATGTTTGGGGACATACCGAAAAAACTGTTTTTTCTTGTTCAGAATTATGACCCCAACCAACGTGCATGTTTTTTTCCCAAAATTGGAGAAATAATAGATCGGGTGCAATTTTTTTTAAACTCCTCACCTATACAATTATATTATATTGTCTAATGTTTCGTAGTCTACGTATGAAAAAAGGTCATTTATTTTACTTAAAAATAGATGAAAACTCCCGATTTAATCGCGACGTCTTTTACAAAAGACAGAAATAAATTGAGCTCAATTTATTTCTGTTAAACTAAAACACTATTAGTTAAACTAGCTTTGGAACGTACAATAGCCCAAACAGACATACAGATACACAAATACACAGATACAATCCTCTGTTTTCGATACATACATACTCGTACATATCGCTTCCTCCACACTCATAAACTATCTTCATACACGTACGTCGGTTGAGGGTACTCCTGACCTGCCCCTTTAGCGATAGGTGTTAAAAACTACTTACTTTTGTTTTTGCATAAACTTATTGGTGGCTCTCGGTCCGTGACCTCAATTTGTAAATTGTGTTACACATATACATAAATCTACACCCTGTTCTCGTTGGGGTTTAAAAACACCCTTTTACTCCCTTAGATGCCAGCTTCCAAAGAATGAGGTGCTGCGAAAAAGCATCGACAGAAAAGACTTGAAGCTGTAAGTCTTTTACCTCCACATGGGGGCTTTAACGTCACTCGCTGGAAAATGAGGTATGTTGTGGTGTCAGTTTCTAGAGCAGGCCGTGAAACTGCATAGAAGGGAAGCTTAAGCGTGACCTTGGACACTGACTGTAAGTGGACAAGTATTATCAGGCCTGCCAAAAAACTTTTTTACAAAGTTTAGTAATTATTTTGGCATCTGATTTAAAGTTTTAGCTCCCTTCTACGGTTTTTCTTCAGCGCTATAATGGCCTAGCTTACATTGATAAATGCTTATAGTTTGTTTCCTAAAAAAAGAAACGCTATTCTGAATCTTTAAACTTTTTAAGAGCTATTCTCGCGTGGCTTTTTATGCTGCAATGTGCAATATTTAAAATAAACACGAATGAACTAGAGTGTTCAAAATCTGTGTCCACTAGCAGTATAAGATCCAGAGAGTACCTCGGTAGCCCTACCTGGTAGAGTACCAACAGAAAACAATCACATAAAAAGATGTAAGTTACACTTAATGAAGGTACACTAAAAAAACGTCATAAGTAGGTTAGTTATCAATATTGCACTTGCCTAAAATGATTTAATTCCATAATTCGAGCGAGAGTATCTTAGTTTTCTACACCTAGATTTGCTAGTTTTATTTGTTTGACTAAATTTAAGATCCCATTTGGAAGTCATTTTAGGTCATTCAATACCAGTTTTACTATTGTCGTTGACTGGCAGATTTTTTTATCCATTGATTTTGTATACTGACGATTTTATTCAATATTTTTTTTTAAATGTGCCTTCTGGGTATACTAAAAATTTAATAATAATAAAATCTTTAATTAAATAAAATTTGCTGCAAATTACACTCAAGGTCAGTCACATGAAAGGAAACAAACTATAGGCGTTTTTTAATGCATGTCAAAAATGACAACATGGTCCCTTCGGTATACATTACAAATCTAAAGGGATCCTACATCATCGGACTTCATGTAAGGTACGTAATGTAAACCGAATCGTCAGCTGTCTATGACTGGTGACAGGAAAACACTATACATACCTCACTTTCTACAAAAATGGTGTATGCTGGTAGTTTGTTTCCTTAGAAGATGCATCATGATCGATATAGCAGGACGCATGCATTATGGCGCGTGGATTGAGCAATAAATTATAATCTTGGTCAGCGGCGTTCGCGATTTACTGAGAGCCAAATTAATTGCGTTCTGCTATGTCTAGGTTTCTGTCAAAAAACATGTTTTTTGCCAAACGTTTCTTTTTATTAATCGGTAGCTCCTTGTGACCAATCTAAATCGGTGTCTACCCAAAACCAAATGACTTTAAGAACCACTAAATTCTCCCCTTCTAAATAAAAGGCAAGCGCCATTTGATGCTCATAGCAAATTGAACCCTGTGTATTAATAATTAAGGTCACTAATACATTAACGATTTTATGAAACATACCTACGCCTCTTTTTCTAATGAGGACAGTATTGCACTGTATGTGGCATCAACAGAATTGAATCCTTTACATTTAAAATTTAATTACTTTAAACATAATTTCTTACTATAGCCGCAAATACCTAGCTTACCGGAGAATAAAAATATGGGCACTTGAAAACAAGATAATATCGTACCCTTATTGCAAAAACCAATTATCTGCATTTTTTTACCAAAATTAAGTTGTATATATCATTCGACTCGTCTCGTCAAACTTTCAAGTGCTTATATCTCGAAAATATATTTTTCAAATTTCGATGCAGATAACTGGTTTTTGCAATAAGGGTACGATATAGTCCATAATAAACTTTAGCTAAATAAATAATAAAGTAAAGAATTTTCTTAGAATCAGAGTGTTCTTTTGATGTACACACAACAACACACCTAACTAACCATTAAAGACGGAGCAGAGAGAAAAAGAAAGAGATGTATATATGTGTATTATGTCAACAACATTCGATTCTAGTGCGACTCTCTTTCACGCAATATTTCAGATTTCTGAAGTGTATAGCTAGATGTGATGCTGTGTGTACAGAATACACATTTTTAAGATAGATTACACAACAATCGACCTCTGTGTAACTCTTTTCCGTTAAGTTGCTTAGGTTATGTGGATGATATAGTGTTATAATCAAATACCCTAAACCCAGTTCTATAATTATTCGTCACAATACTATATTTTCCAATGTTTCTATGGGCTACATAATCTTGTTTTCAAGTGCCCATATTTTTGTTCTCCGGTGAGCTAGGTGTTTGCGGCCATATTAAGAAATTACGTTTTAACTAATTCCTTTTTCATGATATAGGTTTAAATTCTGTTGGTGCCACACCCAATTTGCCCATGATTCTTTGAATACTAAACTTAGTTATTAAGATAGGTCTGACAATTATTTATTATGAAAAATGGAATGCCAAAAGAAGCGCCATTGTTAATATCCATATTTAGTACATACATACATACATACCTTCACGCCTGTCTCTCAATAGGGTAGGCAGAGATTATGGAACGCCAGGTGCACCGATCTAAACACACAATTTTCGCTTCCTCTACATTCATCAATCTCTTCATGCACGTACGGCGGTTTCGGGTGCTTTTGATTTGGCCCTTAATCAGTACATCGCGAATCTGATCACTGTAGGTCCGTCTAGGTCGTCCCCTACGGACATCTCCGCTCATTCTCACTCGCCATATCTATATCCATATTTAGTGTTCCCATGATAACTAAAAAACAAACAATAATTTTAGTAATTATATTTTTAATCCACATTTTTAAATATTTAAAATCCAAATTAGTCAAGTGTTCAGTAAATTCTAAGACTTATATCCGGAATGAACGTAATCGTGGTAATAACCATTCTATAATCGTTATAAAAGAACACTTATTACTATGGCCACGCTCAATATAGCAGTGTTCACGCTGTGGTTACGATATCTGAAATTTAAGTCGTGAATCAAATGATCACCTCTGTGTTCTACCCACGAGTATGAACATCTTTCACTATGGGAACAACCCTGAAATCACGAAAAAAAAATCAGCTGTTTCATAGAAAAGTTCAATACGTACTCGACCAAAATGTATGAAGCAGCTGATTTTTTTTTCGTGTTTTCTGTGTTGGTCCCATAGTGAAACTTGTTCATACTCGTGGGTAGAACACAGAGGTGATCATTTGATTCACGACTTAAATTTCACCCAGTATAAGCGGTTTACAGTAAGCGAGTAGAAAAAAACATTTTTCTTGACAGAAACTGATAACTATCAATTACGAAATATTATGTATTTAATGTATTATTAGCTATATTGTTTTTGGTCGAAACTTCGTATTTCTTTCTATGTAAGTTCGCCTAGGTTGGGTCATGCATAAGTTAATTAAAGAGACTTGACAGAAGTTCGTGGAGCTAACCCCATGTGCTTCTGTTTAGTCCATTAGAGAAACTCTGCCGTGTCACTCTATTCTTCTATCTTAAGTTAGACGTCTTACGCCTAACCAATGTGATCCGATCTTATTTTGGACACAGTATATGGCCCAACAACCACGTAAAAATACGTTTTTGATGTGGCAAATTCGTTCAACTACATTTTTTTATAACTCTGTCATGCACTTATGTTAAGTTAGTTTTTGCGACGCTGCCACTTACAGTTTAAAACATGGAGTTAGAAGAGATACACGTGATCAATAATAGGTGAGTTTCTTACTAGAGTATAATTAAGCTTCTGCCCGCATAGATTTTGACCATCGTTATACATTGGGGCTTTTTAAATTTTCCGGGTGAAAAGTAGCCAAAGTTAATCCAGGGTATAAGCAACCGTTCCAAATTGTATCTAAATTCGTCCCGCTTGCAGCGTGAAGGAGTACCTCAGTTATACATACAAAATATGGCCATAATTTTGTTGTTTTTAGAATTCCGTAGTGCATGTGTAGTTTGACAAAAGAGTTAGAATTATTTTTTACCATCGCCCATTACTTTAACTTTTATTTATTTTGTTTTTAATTCATGCAAATTAAATTTGTATTATAGTTTTTGTACAAAATAATAATAATAAACAAAGAAACAACTTTTCTTAGAGACCACCTTCACCGGGCTCTCTATTTGATAAAAGTATTTTATATCTAATTTAATATGTTAAGCAATATTTGGCGAATAGGTAGACTGAAGACTTTCAGTCCAGTGCTTATATAATTAATAAAACAAAACTTTTTTTTAAATTGCTATTTCTTGTTTAATTTTGTTTAATATACTATTTAATCGAAAGCATGAAGGCTATACAATATACAAACGTTAGCGCTAATAAAGTTAATTTAGCTGAAAATGGGCTGATGAATTACAAAAAAACAATTATATCATCTCTTGTTTGTATAGATAGAGTTGTTTGGGCGTTTTTCTCAAAATTCACTTTTAAAAATAGAAACATGCGTGACACGGCAGACATACTCTTTTACCGAACCATCTAATAAGTCCTTAGGAGTGTCTAGGAGTAACTCGACACTGGCGAAAAACCCTTAAATAGGAGTGAAGCCATTAAATGAATATTAGAGCTAATTTGAGAACGCAAAATGAATACGAACTGATCAACTACAATGTCGTATGATTATGCATTTTGTCTGTACTTTTGTATTTTTGTAGGTAAGTACGTATATTTTTTGTTAAATTTGTATTTGTTTATCCATTTTTTATATAGTTTTTTGTATATTTAAGTCAAATATGTAGAGATAAAGAGTCTACTCCAAGCCCCAATTTCTTGCCCCCCTGGTTTTTACTCTCTTACCCAGTTTTCTTTAAAACTCACTTTGCCTTACCAACGTTGTATCATTTTTTTTAACATAATACTTTATGATATACTTAAAGCAAAATTGATTAAAAACCCATTTTTTTGGAAGCAATTTTATGAGTTTAAACTATTAGTATTAGTATTTTTATGTAGTCATTAGTAGTGTGGCTTTCGCACGATTATTATAGTATTAATTAGATAGTCTCAGTCTGTAGATTCTTTTAAATGTAGACTAAAGAAGTTCTGGCTTGACCCTATTCCAAAAAAAATATGTTTCTGCTTATTATGTAAGTATGTATAAGATATTTTTTATGTATTTTGTCTATTAATATTTATAGAAGTTACTTTTAGTGTTGTACTTATTTGGCAATTCGTTGTAAATTAATTATTTCAAAATCGCTCATAGGTTAACTGGAAGGGATAACTTCGCCTTTGTCCATCCCTGTTATATTTTTGTCTATTTTATACGAGTAATTGTTATCTCTTTTGTTTGTACAATAATGTGTTTACATACATGTACATAATTGATCTTACCGCTGTAGACACAGTTGAGACGTGAACACCAGGCTGTGTCTCATGAATCGTAGCTAGACAGAATTTTCACAGATGATATATTTCTGTTGCCGCTATTAATAAAAAATAATAAAAAAACAGAATCAATCAAATATTAATATTTAAGTTTTTGATACTAACAATGGCAAATGGTAAAGTGTTTAATGTTGTATAGATAATGGTAACGGTAACTTTCGTGCGCGGGTCCGACTCGCACTTGGCCGGTTTTTAACTTGTGTATGAAAATTCATCACGATTTAATTGTCATTAACTGACTCTGAGTGCGGTCGTTGCTTTATTTTATTTATTATGTTTAAATATAATAATGAGGGCAGTCTAAAATGCATGCAAATTATGTGCCGCTATAAATATTCCAACGCTATAGCAAAATGATTTGTGATGTTTTTTATATTTAGAACAATTTAAATTCTTTAATATTTTTTTTCTATGTGTAAGTATTTGAATTTGTGTGGTATATAGAGAATTTTGTAAGTTATTGTTACTTTTAACTACTATTAAGACTCATTTGTTCAAATTTCTATGACGTATAACTTCCTTTGAAGCAGTCATCTAAAAATAAAAAACCCTTGTTGAAAAAACCATTTTCTAAGATAAAAATAATCTGAATTGCAGTGTTTATATTTTTAAAGTAAAACTTAAGATCCGATGTTTTCTCTTACAAAGCCTTTCATACAAAGTCCTTGACGAATCATACAATACTTTATTGACAATAGTCCAATAGATTATTAGATAGATTATTTATCATGTATAGTAACGGTAAGAAAAAGTTCGTCACTTTTCAAATCTATTTCAATTTCAACGCTGTTAAGGTCCTTGACAAACCTTTTCTTACACTGACTATACAAATGTATACTAACTGTCAAATTCATTACCGTTTTTGTGCTACACGTGATCAGAAAAAAAGTCACACCTACATTTTAAACTTGCAATGTATGTATGTATGTAGGTCTCCGATGAAGCTGAAAATTTGCATACGCCTTTAGTTCTGATGACAATACAATAATAATGATACTTTCGAGCTGGTCTGATGATGGAGACTCAGAGTAACCATTGGAACTCCTAAATTACACATGATCAAATCATTAAAATCGTCTTGACAAGTAGATGACCAATGTGCAAAAAAAAAGTACGGTCGGCAATAAAAGCTTGTCCCAAAAAATATTTTTTTGACAGAAACTTATTAAACCTTTTTTCGACTAGTTTATGTATGTGAACAGAGAAGGCGTCGGCGGGTGGGGGGGGCGGCAGCGCGGCGCGGTCGCAGCGCGGACGGCGTGGCGGCGGCGCGAGCGCGACACGCAGCCGCGCAGGCCCATGGAGATGCTTACTAGTTTGTACGCGCTGCTGTCCGGCGGGGTAAGAAATTACAATTTACAACGCTTTTCGACAAACCTAAGGACTACCTTGGGGTAGTCGATAAAGAATGTAAATAACCGGTTATTTTCATACAATAACTGTTAATAACCGGTGAAAAAAGTAGATGCGCTGTTTTCAAACACATTGTTCAGTCAACGCATAAATAAGTTATCATTTATGTACCTTGTCATTTTAACGTTGTGTTTGTAATGTTAAACAAAATTCTGAAACAATTAACAGCGGCAAGGTACAGAAATGATCACTTATTTATGCTGTCGACTGTACATAGTTTGAAAGTTAAGGTCTGAATTCCATTTCCATTCCGTAACTAAAATGTAACGCTTCCATTTCGTAACAAAAATTACTATACTTAAATCATACAATGGTTTAAAAGGCAATCGGCATGTAGGACAGTTTTACTGTACAATTTAGTTGTCCTTTTCGCCAATTTGTCATTTGAGCTATAACTTATGGTTAACTTTCGTTACGAAATGGAAAAAGTAAGGATTTTAAATGAGGCTTTAACTGTTCTTATGGTTTAAACTTTTTCAACTGAGCTTATCCAGTTAATCAAACAAAGCCATTGTGTAGTTAACCACTAATTAGGATAACGAGCTCGTAGTCAAAGCACATACTCCTAATAATCGCCTTCGAAGGTTAACATACACTATCGACTCTATTTCTTTATTCAATAGACTACAAAATACAGTAATAGAATAATGGAAAACAATTTTATTATTGCATTTTTCAACTGCTCGACTAAATACCTCTAGATACAACGACCATAGTGCTTACAAGTAAGTGGAAGAGCTCAGTTCAAAAATTTTAAATTATAAATATGTCATTTATTTTTTATAACGGCTCAGTTGTCCAAGCATTTTCAGATTTACGATTAGCATTTCGAATGTTTTAAAAATACAAATGTCTAATGGACAAACCGCACTAACTATTAGGCTTGTAAGCTTTTTAGCCTTCACTTGCCTAAAAAAAAGTTTTGCTAAAAGTTATGGTATTGTTTTTATCTCGGTCATAAGTTAGTCAACTAGAGCTATCATAACGTAGGTTACAATACTTTAACATGATATAGTGAATAATAATATGATTTTACCGAGTAGAATAAAAAGTTAGTATTCACTACAAACGTTATTCACGTTTAAAAAACCAAGTTTAACAGTTAAAAAGCTTTCCACACGTTTGTGGTTCCCAGTTTGGCCGATTTCCTAGTCCGGCCACATATTTTAATTCCAGCAAAATACACACTGCCGTCCTACCGAAGAAGGGGGCTAACTGCAATGTAGTAGTCTAACCAGTGTACAGTGCGTTACCAGCACCCTGGCATTTTTAAAGAAGGTTAAAATAACGAAGGGTAAATCGCCTATTACTGGCCACCCTCCGGTAAATGGCCACTTTGCAATAAAATGTGAAAAGCAAAAGATTTGCTCACATTTTTGCAATTAAACTAAAATACCTAAATCCTGAGTTCAGAGAGATCCTGTCCAAGTCTCTTTACTAACAGCGTCAGTAATAAATTTGATGGCTAGTAACTAAATGACACTTTCTAAAGTGGCCAGCTATTGACGATTTACCCTATGTCTATAACGTAACTATGACATTAATTTAATTAATAAATAAAATTTCAGGCTTTGTTAACTTTCTAACAAAAATACTTTTGCCAGCAATGCAATGTAAAGCACAGCAATTTGAGAAGTGCAAAGGACAGTCGACGGATACTTTGATAATTATGATTTGCCCACGTACCACGACATGCCTTGTACTAAGCAACAGCGATACTGATAACGATGAACACGCAGCACATGCACTACATTAAAAATAGACATTAATTTGTGAACTTATTTAAAAAAAAAATTGATATACTTGCTAACAATTATAAAGCAACATATTATCGGCAGTTTAAATAAATGCCCGCATACCCGTAACACACTATAATACTCTAACAGTAACTACCATTAAATTATAAGGCTTATATTTTATACTATACAGTTAGCCGCCTTCTTTATTAAAACGGCAGCACAGCGGTCTACTCGTAATAACCATACAACATAAAGCTTTTCTAGACCGTAAGTTTGTTAACCTTAAAATGCAAACAATACTCTTTATGGTACGATAACGGCAAACGAACACACGCCACATGATGACAAGAGAAAACAAAGACCCATATACATGTAAATTCCCGAGAATGCATTTCTAAAGAATGCACATGTTTGCGAATCCAGTAAACCAAGATAATGCCTCTGTGTAATTTCACCGGTTGTCTTATCCCCACGTTAACACCCTGTATGAAAAGACAGCTTGGTGGTAGATTGAAGAATATGATGGTGGTTTATTTCCAGACTGACCTTGTGCGGTTGGCCAAGAAAGTGGTCTACCAGGTTTGACATATTTCAGTGAGATCTAATTATCACTAAGGTCGACACTTGTCTCTGTTATAATGTTATTGCAAGGGAAAATCTAACTTGTTGTATTATGACGTACAAGTGAAATTCAACCGTAAGGTGGTAGACCACATTATTTGTTGACCGACTGTACAAAATGCTAGCAACATTAAAGGGAATATTTGAATGAAAACCTGTCAAGGCGGTTTTATTATATTTAGATTTGAATTCGATTTCGAATAGAATCAGTACACGCTCAATTTATACTTGAGCATTTTAACTGTTTGTTGTTTTTCTTCAGGGTTTGTAGCTATTCACTATAATTATACCAATATTGATGCTTATATGTTTCACAGTTTTTATATTACAACCAAAAAAAAAATATGTTTAAAATAATGTATCTTGTATAGTAGTATAGTAAACCCGCCGTAAATACCGCATATTAAAAAAAAAACCCCTATCTATTACGTTTGAAAATATATAGCTTTTTAAAGTTAGGACGGATGGACGGACAGCGTAGGTATATAAATAGAGTTCCGTTGGGTTCCTTTCGGGCACGGAACCCTAAAAATATGATTATCCAACTGATGGGAAAAAAAACTCCTCACCTCTATGACTGCTTATTTCCTCTTCCGGCCAGTTGCACAGAGGCCTAGAAGCAAACGCCGCTAAAATTCTGTAACCTATCTTGAAATGTATGGAGTTGTCATAATCGGTCGATGTCGTTACGTCAATCCTAAACATTTTGTCAATTTTCGGAAATCGCTTAGGTACTTTACTTTATATTAGATGGCATAAATTAGTATACCTATGTATATATTTTTGACGTCTTGGGAACGTAGGTAGACACTTATAACTTTGACTGTACTGACTGTTTCTTTGAAAACGGGTAAAAAGAAGATATGAGAGGATAAGATGATGATGATGAGATTTTGAACATTGCGACGTATCGTAACTATAATAGATGCATTCAAATTCATATTTCCAAAATACATTAAAGATATTGAAACGTTTCAAGTTAAGGTAATCATTTCGACGAAAGAAGTCCGGTAAAACGTGAGGTACTCTTAATACGTCGACTTTTTGGCTATTTAACACGCACGTTCTAATTCGTTAGCGGAGTAAACGGTTCTGGCACAGTGTAAACAGTAGTTCATCTTCACACAAAGGTGTATCGCGCGACTTGCACGTGTGCGTGCTTCGACCGTACGCGCCGGGAGCAACCACAAGCAAACTCAACAGCACGGATCGAGCCGGTTTAAGCACTATTTCCACCGAACGGCCCGCAACGGATCGGAACAGAAATAAATTTACGGTCTTTAAACGATACTGAATCATAGGTATAAGTACTGTTTTAAGTCTACATTGCGCACAACAGCTTGACCGCGGGCGTCTTCCGCGACATGTGACTTTAACTGAAAGTATGCTGCGACATGCGATCGGCTCCGTTTGCTTGCAATTGGCCCCGTTTGCTTGTCATCGTGCTTGATCGGAACCTTTCGGCCGTGACCAGGCGAGCCCATTCAGTCATCCCTCATTCTCGAAAGTGCTCGCGCTGCATAGATAATTAAATGCTTATTTGACTGGGTGCGGATACGTTCGCAAGCAACCGTACGGTGCCGATCGTGTGCGTCGACATCCTGTCGGCCGCGAACGGCTGTTACCGCCCGATCATATACGTCGACACGCAGCCGGACACGATGGGTAGTCACCGCATCCGTTCGTATTCTTTCCGATCCGATCCGTTGCGGGCCGTTTGGTGGATGTAGTGCTTTACTAGGGGCCGCGCCGTCGTGGTAGCGTTTAGTTGCGTGCGTGTTAAGAAGGTATCGAGTGATGAGCATAAACGCAAACTCCTAAACCGAAGTCGAACTACTTTTCTATTTATACCTACTTTGTCTCGGTTAGTAATGTAGGTAAATGAAAACTTAAAGTTATGAAACTTATGATCAAAACTCAACTAGCGACTATACGTACGTATAATATGTACGTATAATACGTACACCCTATATAACTGTTCCTAGAGGACACGTATAAATGGTTTTGCATAAGAATGCAAATTAGCACACAGGCCACCTGATGATAAGTGGATTCTGTTAGCCATAGGTAAAGGCGCAGAGAGAGAATATCCCACTATCCTACTAATATTATAAATGTGAAAATGCGTACGTGTCTGTGTGTGTGTGTGTGTGTGTGTGCGCGTGTGTGTTTCCTTGCTCTCAAGTAACCCCAGTAGATTAATCTCAAAAACTGTAATCGGATCACTTTACCTTCAAATATAATTATGTAAAGTGACCCGACCATTATCTTCGAGAAACTAATTGAATATGAATTAAAATCCATCCACACAGGTAATGGATGGAATACAAAAATATATTAAGTATGTACATGTAAGATTGTGCGGCATACATTGTACGTACAGTAATATATAAAAAGCCTTTAAGCATTTTGGGGTAGCACAACGATTGCGTGATCTAATCTACCAGCAGCGCCATCTATTGAGCGCGCTACGACCACAATAACTTCTTCACTGCGGACTTGAATTTCTTTCAATGTTCTTTTATTATTTCCTTGTCAATTTGGCAATCAGTCGAAAGATTATGATAAGATGCGTTAAGAGGACTTAGATAAGTTCCACCAAATTATAGAAAAAATATGCTAATTTTAGTGTTTAGGAGTACAGTCAACAGCATAAATAAGTGATCATTTATGTACCTTGTCACTTTCAACCGTTTCACAATTTTGTATAACATTTCAAACATGACGTTAAAGTGACCAGGTACATAAATGATCACTTATTTATGCTGTTGACTGTACCTCGCGTAAGTTAACTTAAAAAGTAGGCTTCGAATTTAAGAATCACCTATGAATCCAAACTTTGACATTCGAAATATTTGTCGCAAGGTGCAACTTCGTCAGTGAAACTGCAAAATCGCGTAGGTAAAATTTTTCTAAAATAAATTTGTTGTTTACGTGGTTTTGCAGCATCACCGACGATTTGTTTCTTAGGATGCAGGTTGGCACAATAATCTATCGGTTAAGAAAATAAACTGTAAATGCCATTTCTGTACCATTTACACGCTTACCTATACATACTTATATGTATAGGTACGTTGAGGAGACCCCCAGGAATGCGTCTAAGTCATCCCTCACCTTACTCTCTGCGTTACCCATCTTGCGGGACCCAATTCATGCCTACTATTGCCATATCTCTCCGGCTGCATGCGGCAGACGTGACCGGTCCAATCATAAATAAATCTTATAAATGATAAACAGAAATATTTATTTTTAACAGCGTTCGGCTTAGTATAGCAGAGCTATCGCACTTGCACTGGTCACCGAAGGTATATTTGTCACTTTCGTTTCATAGAACACAGGAAAGATAAAAAAAAATGTTGACACGTGCACCGTCCAATCTGCCAACATACCAAAGAAAGACGCTAACTCCATAGTAATAGAATAAGCATTTTAAATTTAGTGTGGTTAACAATAGAGTATAGAATGTTTAGACTACTATTTTGAAGTCCTAGGGTATAAGTCTTCTGGAGATTTAAGTGAAAAAGGTATGTCTAGTTTACTCCGTTCACGTATATACCCTTTTTTTGAAGAGTTACGTCGATTTGTACCCTTTTCAACTATGACCCCCCCAGCATTGTAGAACCACCATATTACGCCAGCGATTCACACTTAACCCTTAATACTTGTAGAACAAACCCTATGATTAAATAAAGATACAAAAAAAACATGTTGGCATTATGTTATGATGGAAATTTCCATCGCTATGCAAAGAAGGGTTTAAACTGCACCGAGCAAACTTCGAGCGTCCAGTGGCGCCCACATTACTATTATTGTGTTTTCTAATTAACTAAAGACTTTCCTTGAAATCTGAGGATGTTTTTTGTAGCCCAAATAAAAACAATATATGGGATTCGTAACAAACCAATAACAATTACACTATGAGTAGTCAGCTTAACGGAAAAAGGTGGCCAATTTTTTCCATTAAGTGTATAACTCAAAGGTTAATTGATATTAAACTTTGTGTTGATTTGTAGTACAAAAGTCCAAATTAAAGAAAATACTTTAATTTATTAGAAAACACAATAATAGTCCGGCTCGGCGCAATCTTAAATCCACCGTTAAACACATACTCGTAGGTATTGTGTGAAAAAAAAGTAAGACACAGCTTTTTATATTCTGGATGGACGGACTGACAAACAATGTACTACATATATTAATATACATAGTAATAAATTTAATGTAGCTACCAATAGGGTATAGAATCGTTCAATTACTACATTGCACTTAGTGGCTTTCTTTGGTAGCACGGCGGAGCCACATTTAACATTTTAATCAACTGAATGAAGACATAAAAATGTGTTTATCAGTTGAGTTCTTAAATACTTATGTCCACTTTAGTACCTTGTCTATTTAATGTCTGTTTAAACTGCCATATGTGAATCTGCCATAGCGATTAGTGACCAGCTGCCCTAATGCCTAACGTACTCGCAATCGCAATCGACTTCAAAGTGGAACAATTGTTTTAATTTTGTATGCAGACAAGCCTTCGAATTTCAAAATGAAAACGTTTGCGAGTGCTTTAGGCAATAGCCCCACTGGTACTAAATTATACAAATATTTTTACAACTCGCTTGACGCTCAAAAAGCAAGTGCAATGCAAAAAGTTGTAACCGCTCTTTCTGTGCCAGCTTGTGCATGTAATTGGCCTAAGATTCCGTCATTATTCCCTTTAAAAATACAAGTAAAACAATAATGGTTATCCCATAAAATCGCAAAAGTCAAAGAAAATATCTGAAATCTATCGTCATTGGTGTTTTTTTACACATTGACCGAATTTTACTATAGTGAAAATCTAAACCATGGCCAAGCGTAAGTCAGATTTACATACGAAGGGTTCTGTACAATTGAAACCGAAGAAAACACGTTTTTTGTATGGGGTATTTAGCCTTTAATTATTTGGACGACCGCAATAGTCTAGTTGGTAGATGACCCTGATTACGAAGCCGGTGGTCCAGGGTTCGATTCCCGGTATGGGCAAATGTTTGTCAGTACGAGTATTCGTTTCTGAGTCTTGGATGTTTTCTATGTATTTAAAGTATTTATTTCTCTGTTTTGGTATTTAGATCGTTGTTTAGTACCCATAATAAAAGCCAAGGAGCTTAGTTTGGGAGTAGTTCAATTTGTGGGAGATCATCCCTTGACATTATTTTATTTGTGTATAGCGGCATTAGAAATATACACTTTGTGAAAATTATTATTGTATACGTTTTACGATTCATGAGATACAGTCAGACAGACGGAAAGCGAAAGATAAACTTTAGGTATGGAACTTTACAAGTCAAATTAAAGAATAAATAGGGTTTTACGAGAAAATTATATCATTATTTAACATGACGTCATCATCTTCAGCTATTGTAGAAAGATCTTAACGAAGTAAATAGGTATGCAATGATAATTAATTATATAATATTTCTTCTTCAACAGCAAGGAGTCAATCCAAAGATTGACTCTCTTACGTTTCGCCTGCACTGCGGCGCTACGACAGCAGCGCTTCTGGCGGCTAGTGCCGCGTTGACCACGCGCCACCTAGTGGGCAATCCGATAGACTGTATACACACTAGGTGAGTAAAAGTTGTTGGCGCAAGTGGTTCTAGGGGTGGCGGGTAGATGGCGCTGCTATCAATAGCTAAACAGTAAAATTGTATGTCGAGTGTTACGAGTATATAGTCTAGGAAATATGAATTGAACATTTACTTTTTCCCCTTAATTCTTTTTGTAAATATCAAACAAAAGCTAGTTGTAAAAGTGCCCCCGTTCTTCAAACAACAGAGCGGACCGAAAAGTTGATATTTGCGGCACGATTTTGTATCACAATTTTATTTGAAAAAGAAAAGTAAAAAATAAAATGTAGAATAGGTTATGATATTTTTTTATTAGTAAAAATGTATAGGATACTTTTACATTATTTCATTCATCCGAGTCACTAGTACTTGAACTTGTGGAACCATCATCATTTTGCCCAACTTCGATTATTAAGCGGGGTGAATTCGTGGCTCTGCCCACTTGTCTTCTATTGTTTTTACATGTTTGCAGCAATTATTCCAATATGCGTTTGTAGCAACTACACCCTCTCTTATTGTATTTAAAATACCCTCACTAAACTTTGGGTCAGTGTTGTGCTTTCTGGCGTAATGCTTTAAATTGGCCCACATCAGTTCTATTGGATTCAATACGCAATAGTATGGCGGTAATCTGAGAACTTTGTGATGTCGGGTTTCAGCAAATTCATCAATATTAAACTTTTTTTTAAATTTTTCTCTTTTACGATATCCAGCAGTTGTTTTTTTGTACATTTAGATGGTATAGTCAAGTTATGATCAGTCAAAAATGCTGTTATACCAAAGAATATAGGCTATGTGTAAAAAGGGGTAGATGAAAACTACAACTTATAGCCATTTATCTAACAATTTTAGTACTTTATGTTAAATAAAAATGTTAATTGATGTTTAAATAAATAATCAAAACTTTCCCTTTTACTCTGTTCTTCAAAGAAAACATGCAACTTTTATTGAAATCCTTTTAATAAGCTAATGCCAGTGCGTTGTCATAGTAAACTTCCAACAGAACATCCAATAACGCACATGACAAAAACAATGTTACAATGACAGGGTTCTAAGTATACTCAATATTTTATTGGTACTGTACTTCTTTTACGAGAATGCCATAATAATATCCTATTTTGTTTTTGTGTGGAATATATGGTCTCCAAGTGAAATGAGGTCAGTCAGCATCAAAAGTAGCTAAGCAGAAAAACATGCTCAAAATGATCTAGACACGACATATTCTCTTGACAATGTAGTCGAGTGCAGATCAGTTTGACCTCTTCGATTGCGTAGCTACTTTGGCTGGTGACTGTACACCTCCAACTTTATTGCTTTTAATTATTAAGTTTACAGTAATTCTTATTAACCACAAAGTTGTCCGCATAAGAAAAACTAAGAGAAAAATTAAGTCTCAGTACCGTGGAGCTCACAGTAGACAGTCTACGGAATCAGCTACAAGTTCGTAGAGGACTCTACATAATATTTGAACAAAGCTATGTTCTACGCTCGTAGCGCACGTAGTGCTGTTTTTTATATGTCTTAAACTATAATAACATACAGGATGTTTGAAAATAAATTACTTTGACACCAGTATCTCTTACTTATTTCTGAACTGGGGTGTTATTCTCTCAAAAATATCGGACGGTCGAACGAACGAGCGAAATCGCAGCGGCGAGTTTAAGTAGTCCCGTCAGAGGGAACAAAACACATTTTAGCACGTGCATTTTTAATTAAACAGTCTTATACTTCGATTCATCGGCAGTTACCATGCTGCTAAATTGAAAATGCACGCGCTAATATATGTTTCGTTGGCACTGACTGGACTACTTAAACTCACAGCTTGGACATTCACTCGTCCGTCCGACCGTCGTTGTTCAGAGAATCACTACCCTGATGAGCCCAACTTGATTTTTGCGATTTTTACTCATCACCTTTAATTTTCATTAAATTTCAATCGTTATTGATACAAAGTTTTTCCTCAGGGATATACCAGAAGACGTGTTAAACACTTACTGCTGGATTCATTCGACGTTCACCGTTGCGGGGGAGGGAGGCGCGTACCCAGGGGTGCGCGGGGCGGGGGACTCCCCCCGCCGCCGGGCTAAGTACTACCAATGGGTAGCTTTCGTACTCTTCTTTCAGGTAAGTAGGCTTCTTTTAGGTGGTATATACACCATAGAGTCTTGAAGAACTGCTGGAACGGGGTTTGACCAAGGATTAAGCAGATTTCTGCTTATACCAGGTAAGTCACATAGCCATTTTGGTCCAGAAGTGTAAAAGTACCGGGCAAAAAATTAATGGTTTATTCTGATACAATTTACCCGCCTAAGCATTTCTTACTGTGGCACCAAAGCTGCTATGGTAGAACCGGTAGAACAATTCATTCGTTTTTGTTAGTTCAATTCACCGAAATATTTAATTTTCTTACTAGAATAAAACTATGGATATTTGTGATAAAAAACAAAATTGCTCAGGCAAACAAGATCTAGTAGAATATAGCGTTTTTTTTGGCCGGCACTTTTATATTTGGACCAAAAATGTATGAAACTCGGATGATGTCCTTTGTTAGCACCATCCTGCGCTGCGTCTTCAGTATCTTACACCATGACGTATGTTTTTTTTTTAATACATGCTTTAGTTTCATAAGCCAGGAGTGCTAGAATTTTTTAATGTCAATCAGAACGTTACATAATTATAACATTTTGTCAAAAATCTACTTTAAATTACATATGGTAGACACTTGCGCATTGTTATTAAACAAAAAAAAAGTCTTTCACAAATGGGTGTTTTAAATGTGTAGGTAACGTAACAATTTATCATAAAATTTATCATAATTAATTAGCCCTATATCGAGTTATTTTTCTATACTTAACATTTACTGCATTTACACTATTTATACTTTAGCCCAGATCATTAACTATTCTAGTTGACCTTTGGTCTATTTCCAACAGTTGGAAATCGAAGACCAACAAGATATATACTGCCTCATTAGAAAAAAGGGCGTATGTCTCATAGAATCGCAAATGTAATAGTGAACGTATATGTTAAGACAGAGGGCTCCATTTGCTTTGACTATCAAATTGCGAAAGCGTCCTTTTTAGTTATAATCTTTTGGACATCTTCTTTTGGTATCTTGTGCATTCGTAGTTTTAATTATGTTAAAAAGTTAAACATCCCCACTAACCTGGAAGCTAAATTTTTTTATTAAAAATATCTAATGAACTAATATTAAGCGGGCAAAATAAGAAGCCCATTTAAAGCTTTATCAGGAAGTTTTTTTTTTACCTTTTGTTGTACATGTTTTATTTTTTAAATGTGCACAAGAAATTAAAATTACTTTTATTGCCAATTTACACATTTTATTTTATAAATTGACAGTAGATACTCATAAAATAGTTAAGATGATAATATAGAGAGAGAATAATAATTATTATAAAGTACTAATTAAGTAGAATAGTTAAAATAAATTAACATACACATACATACATTAAATCACGCCTGTTTCCTAGAGGGGTAGGCAGAGACCACACTTGTTCCACATTCACACATCGAGTCATGCACGTGCGTCGGTTTTGGGTACTTAAAATTCGGCCCTTTTCTAGTATTTCTCCGATTTGATTCGAAAAAGTACGCCTAGGGCGGCCCCTTCCACTCATTTTCGATCTGTATATTATCTCTTTGGTCAATCTTCTTTCATCCATCCTTTCCAAAGGACCGAACCATCGAAGCGCGCCCTTTTCAATCTTAGTCACTACATCTTCGTTTATTCCGCATTTCTCTCTGACTTTTTAATTCCTTACTCTATCAATCATTTAATTTTATAGTTATCTTAAACAAATTTACACTGCATATTTTAGTGATAAAAGCCATATGACAAAACACCCCATAATATTACAATTTTAATACATCACCCCTATTTTTAAAGAAGTAATGGTTTTTAAAAATTGCTTATAGGTAGTTATTTGACAGTTGGGTAAAAATATAGGGTGATTTTAAGTTTATTGTTTTTTTATAGAGTCCAATCGTTACCGACACATTTTGCGGTATCGTTACGGCATTCTAACTAATCTTGTAGAAAGCGCTAGAGGTACTCTCCGGCCATTCGTTAGACTGACGATTATATTATTTTGATTAATCACCAACAAGTCAATCTCTTAGTGATCCACCGCTTCTATTCGATTATCAATCACGCAAGTATACTGTGCACTGAAACAATTGGTCACTCGTAAAATAAATATGGCTTTTTTCTTTCTTGAGCACACTACCCGGTGCTTTAACGGTGAAAGATAAAGATCGTGAGGAAACCTGCACATTCAAACAACCGAGTGTTTTATAGGGTAATTGCACAAAGTATTCAAATTTTAAAGGTTAAAGTCAATTGTGTATTTTTTAGTTGCCTGTCGCGTAATTTCGGTATTCTTTTTTTTGTTTCAATATGAAAAAAAAACCCACTTAAAATAGGGTGATGGCGTCAATGTTGGATATTTTAAGCGGACAGGAACCGATGATCAACACTTAACTTTATATTAAGAGTTAAGTGTACGTCATAAGTAACTATATGCATATAATTAATTCTAGCTGAAATACTTGACTTAGCGATATCCATATTGTTTTATTTTTAAAGATAATAAGTAACATAAGTGAATGTTTAAACAATATATAAAGATAATTTTTATTAAATTTGTTTTGTTTAAAGTTACTAATGGTTAATGACTTAATGACTGTAACATCGAAATTACTAAATGTAAAAAAAAGGGTCCGTGCGTTAGAAAGAGTAAGTCGTGGCAAATCCGCCTGTGCTTGTACCTGTTCTTAGTGACTTTCTACCATTAGTGACTTCTTGTAGTTTGCCGACGCCATCATTAGTCCTTCTCAATCACTGCTTCCATCGTCTACAAAAGATAACATTGCAAGTCAATTAACCCCGATAGAAATAGAAATACTTGGTCGGGGCTGCCCCGGTTTATTCACTTTAATCAGTCTGACTGATTTCAGGAATAGTACAGTTAAAAATAAGGTCCAAACGTCGGCAAACTCCACAATGCAGACTTTACTGCATTTAGGGCAACTAAAGCTGGGCATTCACGGACGCGCAGTAACTGCGCGACATATGGAGTGTGTACAACTAGATAGGCGTAATATGTACAGTGTGTTACCAGTACCCAGTTTTTTTTTAAAGTAGTTTAACATAACGTTTATCTGTAACGTAACTATGCCATAAATTTAATAAAAAAAAAATTTTCAGGCTTTGTTAACTTTAAAATTAAAATTCATTTATTTCAAGTAACTGGGACTAATAATTAGGTACACAATATCATAAACAATCATACAAAGTCAAAATAAAATACATCAAATTAAAATAGTTAAAATAATAATAATAATAATTAAAACAAGTCTTGTGAAATATACATTATTAAATTAACCTACAATATTTTGGTGGGTGATATGTCTGGCACAGCTTTGTAACAAAATTTTAAGTGCCAGCAATGTAAAGCACAGCAATTTGACAAATGTAAAATGACAGTCGACGGATACTTTGATTATTATGATTTGCCCCCTTACCACGACATGCCTTGTAATAAGCAACAGCGATACTGATAAACATGAACCTCACGTTTTAGTCTTTATTAGAAAATGGTAGGCAGAGAGCGCGTTCATGACGACGCCGTTTCGCGCGGTGGTGTGGCGCGCTACAACGTTGAATATTGACATTCGCGACAGTTCCATTCGGATTGTGCGGTGGCGCGTCGCGCTGGCTTTGCGCCCATGGAAATGAAACGTACCAAGCCAAGGACTTTTATACGCTTCAGTTTTGACATTCAAGGAACGGTTAAAGTTATTCGGCATGTTGAAGCGATCGTGTATGCCCAGCTTTAAATTAGCCGCCACGTCCCAGAGGGAAATAGACCACTGAAACTGAGGTTGAAACCTTTATGTAATCGAGTATGCAAACAGTCACCCAGATTCAAATGTCAAGTAATAATAGATAATATTCATAGCCTATAGAAGGCAAACGAGTATATAGGATCTGAGATTAATAGATCATACAATGCATGCATGATGAGATGGAATGCCACTATAGAAGTATTTTTTTAAAGAACATAACAATGTGTGGGTTTAACATGTTTTGTCTTTGAAGTTTCTTTGATTTTTAAAGATATCTTCCGGTACAATATATTATTATGTGAAAGGAAAAATAAGTTGCAATGCAGATGCTGTTGATGAAAATATTTTCAATAAAAAATTGTCATTTCATAAGATCTATAGATCGATTCTAATTTTACCTAATGTAGATATAAAGTACTTATAATGGAACCTCGAGAAGTTTCTGAGAAGACACACACGAGCATGTAACTTCTAATCACTGACAGCTAGCCAGTGGGCCCCGATGAGAATTTACTTAAGAACAATAAGAAATGGTCTTAAAAACCATTAAGTTAGTAAGTTTAAGCTGGGTTAGTAATGCTATTCCATGAAATGAATTTTGAATCAATAAAAAAAAGCCAGCTGTAATATGTATCCTCTTGAGGTTCCTTGTATTAATAGTAGTACATAATATAAAATAAAGATCTAGTGCCAAGGAAGTAAAGTGGAATTTATTTTGAAGAAAAATTTTTGTTTTTGACTAATTATCAAATTAGAATTCTGACTTAATTTCATTCATAATAGATACATATTCCACTGGCAAATTTCGTGTGAGCCTTAAAAGGTTATTGCAGGAACCAATGCCGCCCGTCAGCACTATACTAAAGCAATAAATAGTCAATAAAAGGGGTTAGTAGTCACGCTTGCACTAGTCCGGTTACCAGGCTTCTCTCGCACGGTAGTCACGGAATTAACGAAACAGTTGACGTGGGGACTTTACACGGAATAATAATCTATCTAGTTATACTAAGTAATATTATGAAGCTGAACAGTTTGTTTGCTTGAACGCGCTAATCTCAGGAACTACTGGTCCGATTTGAAAAATTATTTCAGTGTTAGATAGCCTATTTATCGAGAAAGGCTATAGGATATAATCATACTCACATAAACCGAAGCGAAGCGAGGGCGGCTTGCTAGTGAGGAATAATCATGATTAGGTTTCACAGCTTCAATAAAAGCTGATTCATGTAACAAACAGTTGAGAAAAAATATTTTTAAAATAGTTAAATAATTAACCAAGGTATAAACAAACATTTTGTACCTTTGTCTTTCTAGCAACGTAGAATTATATAATATGGCTGACGTCACACGGCGTATCGGATCTCTCTGTGAAATCAATCGCTGTCTTATTAGCGGTTTAAACTGCTTGTATCATCCGTATTTCATAGACAATTATAATTTTATAAAACTTTTGGTGATCTCATTTACAGTATTTACATATTTTATTGAGAAAGGTAATTTAAATCTTGTAGTGATTAAAATAACAAATATTTCTTACAAACAGGTACCATTAGAATGGAAATTAAAAGCATACAAATTCGCGCACTCGTCACACAAAGTTTTCTCTAACCGGGGATCAAACCAGTGACCACTACCGTTGCTAGGATATAACAAGGACACTACCAACTTGGCTAACAGTGTCGTAAACCCGTAATTATATATCCATCAAAATAATTATTAAATTAATAATAGAAACCTATAAATCACAGAAACTAATCAATATCATAAACGTCAATCAGTTTTTATTGACCTTACACGTGGGTAAGATTTTATTAATTAACCAATAAACAATGAATTGCTGTAGGTTTCATAAAATTAAATCGATACAAACAGGGTGGTTGTTTACTAATTTAAGTTGGTTTAGTCAATTATTACTGTCACTCATAAGTTTAGCTTTTCCGTTGCGTCACGAAAATTGGTCATACATAAAGTATAGGTAATTTTCGTGACACTGTGGAAGGATTGAGTTGTCTTGATTTTTGTCCTTAGCAATATACACTACTTATTTTTTGTAGTGATCGTTAATGAATGGGAGGGTTAGTATACTATATAAAATATATACTTTAGTATAAGCACTGTAATACCTACTCCGAAAAGCTCATCAAATATGTAATTGTGGTTAACGGTGTTGGTCACAAATGTCATCTTATTCTTTAAGTTTATTTGCCGAGATTAGGTCATAGATCGGTGGGCAGACCATCAGCTCGTTGGTGTGATGTGATGACATTTGGCAGACAGTTGGGAAAAGATCGCGTTAGCACGACACAGGGTAAAGTGGCGTGAAAATGAAGCCTTTGCCCTGCAGTGGGTAGATGTGAGCTGAAAATGTGTACCATTTCGGGGTCAAAAAAAACGTTGACTTGATTATTGTGTTTTAAAAGGTACCGTGCATGCAAGTAATAAAGTATACATACATACATAAACTCACGCCTTTATTCCCAGAGTGGGGTAGGCAGAGCTACAGAATTTCCAACAACTATAAAAACTTTTTGATAATTCTGTAACCACATTTTGCACACTTAGGCGAAGATGTTTACCAGTGTATTAGTGACAGGTTGCAAGCCCATCGCCTAACAGTACTACACGCCTTTATTACCTTTGTCGGCTTTTACGACATCCACGGAAAGATACGGAGTGGCACTATTCTAATCCGGCTACCACACGGGTAATAAAGTATGTGTTTGAATATATGAATTATGAATATGAATAATACCTATTTAAAACTCAAACCCACAATACTTACTTAACAAAAACACACATTTCGACCTGAATACTGTCGAATAACCATTTCTTGAAGCTCCAAAACTTTTCAAAAGCACGTTTTTATCAAAAGGAATACGTTAATATTAAAACAAATAGTGTTTTATTCCCTATACGGTAGAGGGAGCCAAAAGTTCACCGCGGAAGTTTTTGGTTTAACACGGTTCATAGCAAGTTCCAAATGGATAATCAAACTTGGTTATGTTTAAGTTTTAACTAAGTTTTGTGACAGTTGGTGAAAAGCTACATGCTGAATATGCAACCGTATTTCATAGTCGCATAGGTACCCATTATAGGCTAGCGGTCTCGTTTGAGACCTTAAATCGTGTTTGAATGTGTGCTTTATAATTACCTATATACATTAGAATTCAAAATAAATTGAAATAATCAAATAATTTGGGTTAAAACTCTTTGTCACTAACACGAAACTATCTCTACAAAAACGAAATCCTGGCGGGGTTAAACGCAAAAAACACTATTTCTTAAATGGTAGTAGGCTTAATTCAGCTATACTGACCTATTACGAACAGAAGTAATTTTCACCGATTGTGATGGTTTTTTGTTTTTTAAAACAATAGTTTTTTATTAATTATTTTTAATGATCATAATAAGTTTTGATTTTTGAGGAAAATCTTATACTGTACTATTTCAAGCTCGCAGCAAGCTACGCCGTGTACTCATGTATATTTAAACCATTTAGGTCTTAGGAAATCGACAACAGATGGCGCCAGCTGCTCTCAATTAAATTATTTTTTACGGGAACTTTAGATGCCAGTGCTATCAAAAATTCAAATTTAAGTTCAATTGCATTCTGATTCATGAATAAAAAAGATGCAATTGTAAATTGTTCGCTTATTTTCTCCTGAAAGTAATTTAGTCCTATTAATGTTATAATTTTTGTAAATAAAAATCCAAAACTAAGAATACTATATTGCGCTAAAAATAATCATTATAAATTCACCGCAATATAAACATTTATTGAACTATTGAAAAATAGGTGGTAAAATGATCTCTTGCTTGTAGTTATGAACAAAACTAATATGGAATTTACCTCAAATTTCAAATATAGAATGTCGAACGATCTATACAGTGGGGTTAGACAAGTTGCCATCGTTCACGAACGCTAGCGTTAGGCGATCACTTTGGTGATCACCTGTCACTTGGCGAAATAGGCTAGACAAGTTGCCATCGAATGTAACGCTAGCGTTAGGCGATCACTGTCGACATGCGTTGTCAAAAATGAAAAATCTAGCCAAAGTGTATGCCCACGATGGATACAACCTCGCTCGACAGTCTAGTTTTTTTTTCTAAAAATGACAAATTTGTCTATACTTTTCGACCTTAAAAGTCAAGTTGACGCTGTCGCAGATGTGCATTGGAAATAAACATATTTAGGTACGTATTATGTTGTATTTGTTACATTATTTATTTACATGTGGTTTTTCATAAAATGTTATGAGATTGTGATTGTGTTGTGTGTTGTGTGTTATTCTAAGGTAAATATGTACGTGTATGTATGTGTTATGAATTCTTGTAACATGTAAGAAAAGTTACTTCCTTTGTATGAACGCGTCTCCCAGGCATTGTTAAATAGTTTCCCTATTTAAATCAATAATGAAGATCAGATACAGGTTTATGTTCAAATCACGTGAAAGCGCAGCAGGGGCGCACAGGCATACCCAACTATTTTTACATGACTGCCTAAAATAAGGAGTGTAGGTAATGTTTTCAGGGTTAATGTATGTATGTATGTACGATTTTTTATTTATTTAGTGTACTTAGTTGTGTTTGACTTTCTTTCAGCTACACCTTAAAATCGGATAACATTTGCTAAAATTGCGGTACTGTACTAATCGTAATGACATGGGCAGAATAGTACAGAAGCCTGTACTCGATAAAATTAACTAGAGCAGCGTGTTTGTGATATAGATATACCTACAGTTAATTTTTAATTTACAGGGACCTAGACTACACGTGATTGGAACTAAGAAAATATTTATGAAGTCCACTGGATCCCTATAATGATATTCGCAAATGCAGATCATGGTGTGTATACAGTTTTATTCCGTATTTTCAGTATTTTACCTAACCTGGCGGACGTTACCTGCATGCATACGCTGCCTAGGTCCCACTTCAAACTTCCTCTGTCAAACTGAGAACGGCGGCTGCATCAGTCAAACCAGTGAAATGGCATAAATATGTCTGCTTTTAGCCAAGTCTTTATGTTTTGGGGGAGGCGTGAGATAACTCATTCATTAAGGAAATTTCCTCATGCCTAAATGACGTTTCGGGTGACCAGCTACTTTGGCCAAAGATTAAGCATTAAATCTATGTAAATAATTTGCTTTTTATTCATATAAGTTATTTGATCTCTCTAAAGTGTCTGCAAAACCAATATAAACTAAATGAGAATAAGTACAGTCGCCAATAATAATTTATATTTCACATTGCGTTACGCTCAAAATTATCTGACACGCTCTCTGCCTCTAGACGTGTCCAATAGTTTCAGCCCTATATTGGATAATATATTATTCTTGGAGACAGCGAGTACATAACCTTTCTTAACCTTTGTCCAACAATATCTCAGTGTTTTAGCGCCCTTACGGATATTTGACTTGAATGTAAAAAAAATGTAGAAACAAAGTTATAGTTTATATTCATGACAAAAATTATGATAAGTCATTTTATTTTAATTTCAGAAAAAAACCAACACCACTGTCTCCAGCCACTTCACCCACCAATTTTACCACATAGTATGCATTGTCTAGAAGGACTGCAATGCAGATTAACTGGATCCGTGCACTCCGATGTTCCTGTGATGTCTGCGTTAATACAATTATGTACTTTTCCATAATTTCTGCTCAGTAAAATAATCAATTCATGTTGTCTTCATTCCTATAATACCTTCCAAATATGCTTGTTTTCCCATAATGTCGGATGTTGTAGGTCGGTTGAAGTAAATGTAAGCAACTAAAGTAGGTACGACTTTAAACACATCGCAGCAAACAAAGTGTGCAAAAATATATCAACACACTCTACATACACTGCTTAATTAATTGAGTTGAGTGCGGGTATTTTTGAACGCCTACTCCGATATTTGATGGTGACTGTACGGTCACGAGCGTTAATTTGACACCCATTTCAAGAAAAATATGCTTGAAGTCGTCAATTTCCTTTCGTCCACTTTCACAAGTAAGATTTCATAACTGGTTATGAATAATGATATTTTTTCACTGTTTCTTAACCTGTTATTAAACAAGACTTTTTTTCCATTTTCATAACCAGAAACTAGGTAGGTTTAGGTTATATTAGTTTTGCAGCAAGCCCGGAGGGCCAAACCACCCAGAAATTGGAGCTCCGCGTTAGCGGAGCTCCGTCGACACTGTCTGATTGATTTGAAATAAGAGTGTCGACGGAGCTCCGCTCAGGCGGAGCTCCTATTTCTGGGTGGTTTGGCCCTCCGGGCCTGCTGCAAAACTAACATAACCTAAACCTACCTCATTTTAAACAACTCGTTTCGTACACATCGTGTAGGTGTATGACTAGACAGAACAAAAAAGTACCATTTTACGTGTTCAAAGAAGTCATACATGGATGTAGAACTAAGCGGTTATTAATTTTATTCAGCTGAACAAACGAGAAAAAAAATCTGACTAGTTCAGTTATAACTTATTTTATTTTCAACTGAACAAACGAGTAAAAAAATCTCACTTGTTCAGTCAACTGAACTAAACAACTGAACTAGTGGGAATAGAGGAACCTGACTACAAATTTGTCAGACTGCCTGCGCACAGTGGTCGCGTTATATGCGTGTGGTATCGTTATTTTTTTATGGCGTTATGTACTTTCAACGGCCGATAGTTGTTACCAAAACAAAACGATAAGGGAAATGGCTGAATACTGTAAATAAAGTAAGTACTAGTTGTACTCATGTCCAAAATGCAAAACCTGTCAAAAATGTTGGTCACGTTATGGCGTTATATACTTTCGAAGTATCTTTAAAAGGTCCTAGTGCCCTAACGCGACCAAAATTTTGGTCAGTTTTTACATATTTGGCATGGGTACAACTAATACTTACTTTGCTCATAATATTCAACCATTTCCCTTATCGTTTTTTTTGGTAACAACTATCGGCCGTTGAAAGTACATAACGCCATAACTATTTTTGAACAGTTTTTGCATAGGTATTTGACATGAGTACTACTAGTACTTACTTTATGTACAAAATTCAGCCATTTCCTTTATCTCTTTTTTTTGGGAACGATAACACGTCTTTCAGCCGCCATATTAGTTAATGCGACCGCTGTGCGCAGGCAGAACGACATATTTGGCATCAGGGAGTTGCTCTCTATCCTGTCAGGCCAGAATAATCCATTTCCGAGATCGTAACCAAATTAGTCGTGACCTCCTGTAATAACAGTGGTGGCTAAATAATTAGGAACGCTTGCATTTTTCCCATATAATTGCCTACAAATATACTTTCAATTTTGACAACTAATCAAAAAGTTCTAGACCTATTTTATTTTTAGTTACACTTATCGTTAATTAATAAACTAAGCCTCAAATTTTTGTACAGTTTACCGCTATTAAAAACGAATATTTTTTAAAGGGATTTAAAAACTTAGTGCTGACGTATCCATACAAAGTTTTTTAACATGAAATTGATGAAATATTCGATTTTAGCAGCGACAAACTGTACATACATTTAAACAGATTATTATATAATGATAAGTGTAAACTAAAAATAAAATTGGTCAAGAAATTTTTGATTGGTGGTCAAAATTTAAGTCATAATTGTATTAAGTATATCTTACGAGAAAAACGCAAGCGTTCGGTTCCTAATTATATGGCCATCAGTGTAACTTCGAGTAATGAAACTTTACTAAAATAATGTACTTCGATTTTGTTTTGAACGTTTAATACTTGAAATCAATAATTTTTTGATTCATAGCATTTTTTGGATGAGGTTTTAAACATAATAAATTAATAGTAATTCAAACTCATTTCACCAAACAATTAAGTATAATCCTGCCTCTAATTAGTAGGGCTCATCCTGGATTTGGCTCCAATTATAAAAGGACTGCTCCGCACTACAATATAACCTAGGGGGCGACCTTTGAGACATTGAATGGAAGTTGAGATACTCCTTCCATACAGGCTGCAGGCTCCGTGTAAAAATGAAACACCGGAGTTTGTAATTCTGCGACAAGGGGTTGATAATAGTATATGGACATCCGGCATCGTCAACCAGCCGTCTGTAGGATTTTCTTTGTTGCCTAAAACACACAAAAGTTATTTTATCAATAAATTGTATGATATCGGTTAAGTATACTTACACTTGACCTCGCTATAAGTAACTCAGTACTATTTTTTTCCGAAAACCATACTACTATAGAGTTTTCAATAAAAGAAAAAACGCTCAGGAAATGAAACATCCAATACTTTCATTAAATATATGTCATAACTTACTCTTGTCTTATACGAGACCTAGCTTCATCCGATTGTAGGAAGACGATCCTCCTCTTCAAGACTGTGTCGTTGTTGAGAGCATCCCCCACTTGACGGATGCATCTACTAGCGGCGGTCCGTTGCGTTAATTGGTTGGATACCCCGTGATCCTCTGATCCGACCTTGTCGCCAGAAAGCTGAGAGCACACAGCACCTGAAATAATCGTAATAAATATCTTTATTGGTACTGACAAGTTTCATTGTAGGTAAGTATTGTTTATATAATGCACATACCAACTTATACATGTTAAAATCAAAATGATGCTTACCTTCAGTTCAAGGAGAACCTCCTTCAATCTCCTCAACGAAGTCAGGGAACGCAAAAGGCTGCAAAGAACTCTAAATGAGACCTTGCTTAACGTAAAATGTTCCTGAACAGCATTTCATGCATCCCGTCCGCGGCCTCCAGGCTCGCACGAGAGATTTCTCTGGGTCGGCGCCTGGATAAGCTCGTACTGTTGTGAGCAGCGTATATGTAAGTCTCAGCGGAAGCATTTTTAATAAGAAATCAAAGTTCAAACAATATAATTTTATGCGACCGCGAAGCAATGATGACAGTGATGACACGGACTCAGTTGACAGTTTCTTGGTCGTTACGGCCGTCCATAGATACCGCCCTTAGATACCGACGTTTATATCGCACTGCTAGATGAAAATAGTAGTAACTCAAAATACAATGCATGTCAAAATCAACTTTAATTCAACTTCTTTGAACTTAAAACCAAACTAGCCATGATTTTGAGTTAATACTGTTTTGATCTAGCAGTGCGACATGGTGATTGTGCTCGTGTTCTATTCGACCTGTCAAAAGGGCAACTTGTCTAGCCTTTGTGTCAAAATAGTACCGCGTATCGACCGTAGTCGTCAAACCTATCGAGTGATAGTGATCACTTTTCAGCGTGTCAGTTGTAACGAGTGATATATCACGTGACTTACGTCATTCCCATACATTTTTCAATGACAACACATGTCGCCAGTGATCACCTAACGCTAGCGTTCGTGAACGATGGCAACTTGTCTAGCCCCACAGATGCATTACGACTGCATGCAAGAGGTTATTTACTTAATTTTTTCACCTAAGCAAAATTTGCTTGTTTCACCAACTTGACAACAGATGGCGCTAGTTGTACTCGTTTGGTACAGGATTAAAGTATTTTTATGGGAACTAGTGCGGCTAGAGCCATTAAACATTCGAATTTAAGTTTGATTGTATTCGGGCGCTGTATACGTGGCTTAATTTCCATTATGATCATCAAAACGATTTGATTGTTAACGAATTTAATTTGGCTATTTGATGACAGATGGCGCCAGCATCACTCGTTTTCAATAAAGGATGAAAATTGAAAAAAAATGCTGCGATTCATATTAAATACAGAACCTTGTGCGCGAGCCTGACTTGCGCATGATTTTTTTTTTATTTCGATACCAAATTGCGCTAGTTCAAACGGGAGACTAACTGCAGATAAGTTTACTGTCAGACTATGTGGTAACGCTTTCCGTTCCCAGGAAGGAAATTATACGTTGCATGTCGCATAGCCGTTCCCAAAACGAAAATAATACCAGCCGTGCAAGTTACGAGCGGCTCCAGGCAGTTTCCAGCCAGGTTATAGCCAAGCTCTATTATACTATGGCTGAACCTAACGCCCTAGCCAATATGCATGACGCTAACTAGCGTTTGTTTTCGTTTCGTTTTGTTACCAATCGCGTCACTGGTAGATCACGTTTTATGCTTTTCGTATCACGTTAGCGTAATGCATCTTGGCAAGGGCCTTTAAGAATGCACCGAGTAAACTTCGAGCGTCCAGTAGCGCCCTCATTACTATTATTGCGTTTTCTAATTAACTAAAGAATTTCCTTGCAATCATACTCGATACTCGTTTTTGTAACGCAAGTAAAAACACAATTTATGGGATACGTAACCTACTTTATTAATAACCCTTTGAGTAGTCAGCTTAACAGGAAAAGGTGGCCACTTTTTTCCGTTAAGTTGATTATTCGAAGGTGAATTGTTATTAAACTATGTGATAATTATACCCTATAAGCTGTGTTTTTATTTGTAGCACAAAAACCTCCGACCAATTTCAAGAAAATACTAAAATTTATTAGAAAACAATAATAGTAATAAGGGCGCAGTCTTAATTTGTTTTTGATATGTTATAGTATCCCGTCAACCTTATGATAGCTCTTATTTACTTGATAATAATGTAAGCCGAGCTAACAATATGATAACAATATGTATAGAACACGTGTGCAAGCCCAGGGGTGTGATTCTCTTAAAAATGCGATCGGACGAACGAACGAGTGAATGTCGCAGCGTCGAGTTTAAGTAGTCTCTTCAGGGTGAATAAAACATGTTTTAGCGCATGCATTCTCAATTAGGCACCTAAGAGTGCCTAACATAAAAGTTAATTCGATCTCATTGAAAAAAGCCACCCTGACAAATTAAAAATGAACGCGCTGAAATGTGTTTTGTTCGCTCTGACGGGACTACTTGAACACGCCGCTGCTGCTACATTCACTTGTTCATTCGTCCGACTGCGTTTTCGAAAGAATCACACCCATGTGCATCTGGCACTTGTTGTCACTCGGCTCTCCCTTTTTATCTAGTCAGTAACGATAGAGACGCACTGAGCGATAAGCGAGAAAATACAACTTGTGCTACCCGCGCCGAAGACTCTCGTAAACATGAATAAACAGTGAGAATGTTCTCTTTCCATACAAACATTAGGAAGTTCTTTGGAGTTACCGATCTTTTCTCTTTTTCTTGATTTGAGAAGTTTTTTTTCCGTACAATGCAGACTAGTGGCCCGAGAAAATGCATTGCGTGAACGTTATCACTACGTAGTATAATACAAAGTCGCTTCCCGATGTCGGTCTGTCCCTATGTATGCTTAGATGTTTGAAACTACCCAACGGATTTTGATGCGGTTTTTTTAAATAGATAGAGTGATTCAAGAGGAAGGTTTTTGTGTAAAAATTTTATTTTATGTACGGGTGCTACAGACAACTCACAAAAACCGAAGCAAAGCGAGGGCGCGTCACTAGTCGTTAATAAAACGTAAAGGATTGACGTCAGCTGCCGGACGGTCACATCGAGCGCTTATGTAAATTCAATACAAATTACAATTTTTGAAAATCGTTTACGTTAGCATTTTGCATTCAGATTAGGACACCCGTACCATAAGTTACAATTATCGTACTCGCTAGAAAGTCGAATGCTCTGCATTTTTAGAGAAAAACTGCTGTTAAATACAGCGAGACGGACAAACGGACAGACAAATACCAAAGTCCAGCCATAAGGGTTTCTTTTTCACCATTTTGGTACTGAACCCTAAAAACTGCGTCAGAATCAGTCCATCTGTTTGTAAGCTACGATGGCCGACACATAAATACACACAAACTTTTAACAGGCCTATTTTTGCGTCACATGACAAACCAATGATATAAAACATCCACAGCTTATTAAAAAAATGAAATAAAGAACGAATCGAAAGAAAGAAAGTATATTTATTCACAACAAAAGCACATCATTAGGAAAAAGAATACACATGGTTGGACAGACTTGTTGTGAAACGAACCCAACACAGCTTGCGCCGTTTCAGCACACTGCGAAGTTTGATTTTAGCGGGAGTATATGGAGAAGTACTTAACAAGAATAATAATTTGTTTATTTCCTTTTAAAATTAGTTCATGAGATGACTCAATTGAGTGACAAACACTATTCTATATTAAAGAGGATTAAGATGATTAGATAAGATGATAAGAATTGACCTAAAACCATATAATTTAGTGGTTAGTAAACTTGGTAAGATAATAATATGGTTATTTTAAACGGTCAACATTATAGTGATACCGTTTTACAAGAAATTCTAAACTTTCGGACATCCTTTATGTAAAAAACGGAGATGAAAATCTTAAAATTACAAATGTTTAACGTATAACTTGGCTTTTAAATTCAGTTAAAACCACTGCCATGCCTTAAGATACTATGCAAAATTCTTGTATGACTTAATTGTAGTGTCTTTATAAATTAGGTACTTATGAGCAAAAAATATCAATTTAAAGGGTCACCGGTTGCTGTGTGTTTCAAAAATACAGGATGTTTTTTTCTTACGGTTATTTACTTCGATTCCCTTCAACATAAGTATCTACTTTCAAACCTGAATCTAAGCTATTTTTACCTAAAAGAAATAATAATTTGTAACCCTGTAAAATTTAGGAATTTCATCACCATGTAAAAGTTCTGGGTTCTTTGAATTCAATTCATACTCCACCTAATTTGTTTAAAGGAGATATACCTCGTACGTTCTACAAAGGAATACAAAGGATGCCTTAACACGTCTTATACTTCTAAGCGCGTTATCCGCTTTCTCTCATTCCTTACACCATCGCCAAGTAGTTCAGTTTTACTGTCACCTCTCTTTACGATCGACACCTGTGCAGTGAACGGGTTACGACAGAATACGTTTAATTACCGATTGCCAAAACGAAAGAAGAGTTTTATAACGAAAATAAGACTAGTGAAAAACACGTGATCGTATAGCTAAGAATATAAAATAGATAAAACCCCCAATATAATGGTGATCCTTGATTTTAGAGCCCAAATCTCTTAAACGGCCCAATTTCATCAAAGCTAGTTAAGAATCATCTAACCCTTTGTAGCAAGTAGAGTTTCTATCAGCGTTTTGGTGGGAAAAGCACACCCTGAAAAACTCACTTACTGTTCACAAAACAAATGCGAGTCAGTATCGAGTACTGAAGGTTCTGCTGCCGCGTATTTATTTTTATTCTAGGTAAAAGGTTTCAAAGGTGTTGCTAACTTCTTACACACATTATCCTTTTACTTTGCCGGTATTTGTTTTTATAATACTAATATCCATTTCCAAAGGTCCACAGCACTATTTGCTGGAGTAAATTGAATTGTTCGAATGACGCTGCATCTTCACACAATAATCTAGTGTTACTCGAAATCTTTTGTGCTGTTGCGACAAAGAAACACAATAGCGCCACTTGTGTTTCTTCAAACATATCTCATAGTAATACCTCTAAGGTTACCTACCTAGAAGTTTAATAAGTGTTCAGTCAATTTAACAAGAATTCCTTTATATATTTTTTAGATCTCAAACCAGAATTTTAGTATCATACGGGTTAAAGTAAAGTGTAAAAGTACTTATTTACATGGTGGATCCGGTTTTGTAAATTCTTTTGAATTATGCAACGAATATAATTTCATTTTCCCCCTTTTTATATCCTTGTAATTTTTAAAAACGTAGAGTTTTTGTGTTGCTTGTTTATAGTTATTTTATGGTAGTACAGTTTTCATAACCTTCGTACCTAGAACAAACAATCATATCAAAAGCATTCCGTGTATGCTTTTCACAACAAACTTCATAAAGTTTTTTGGGGCACTTCTTCTCAAAAAAGGTCAGTCTCTTGCGAAGCACTTAAAAGACTTAGACATATAAAGTACATACATGGCCAGTCATACAAAACTAAAAAAATAAAAAAATAAAGCCGTTATAATGACTGGCAACTAGAGTCATTGTTAAGAGTCGCATTCTAGTTTTCATGGTTGGCATTCTAATGGAATAAGTTTAAAATTGACTGAAACGTACCGAAAGACAAACAAACAAAAACGTAACGTTAAAAAAAGCTTGGAAAAATGAATAACAATATTTCGCTCACTTGTCATACGATATACAGTCTATGCCACGGTAATTAACAACATGAAAGACAGATGGCGTTGTCTTGACAGGCATGACAGGCGACGGACGGAGTAGGTGTCAAATTGCTTCGCTCAGACGCAGTTTAAAAATAGTATGATAACAAATTAGCGAAACTACACTCTACTAGATCTTAATAAACGAATAGGTATAAATTTGACGGCTTGGTTGTTCTAAAAACATAATCACACACAATTTCTTCATTCAAGAACAAAAACTCACGATCACACAAACATTAATTGCCCTAACTGGGGATCACACCTGGGACCGCCTTGCTTCGTAAGCAGAGTCACCAACCACTAGGCTTATCGTTTCATTATAAAACTATTTACGACTGACCGTCTTAAACATATTAAAAGGTAAAATGGAAAATTATATAAGTGCTTACATTACATTTATGAAAAAAAGTATTCAAAAATAATTCACAATAATATTTTGTTCAGAGTATAGGTACACCTCTCGTTTCAAACTAGAACACCCTGTACTAACACATTACTTATTTCTATGAAATTAATAGCTCCAGTGCCATCAATAAAAACATGTATGATTGAGGGAGACGAGATGAATTAAGCGGCTCTAAAATGTTCAAAGTTATTATCCATACATCAAAAACATAAAGGTGTTAACCAACAAATATTAAAACTATTTGGATTGAGCCCAAACAAAATACATCTCAATTTTACGACTAAGCGGCTGAACCTACGGGATTTATTTTATTTTCTATGAAAACATATTATAATGTTATGATGATCTAGTGTGATAAATTTTTGAGTGCTTTTAGTATCGATATGTGACGTTGTACTGCTAAGATCGATAGATGACGCTACTTTATTATTTAAAAAACGCTATAGGAGATCAGCTAGTAAAGAAATTAGTACATTAGGTGGAATTTATAGTTATAGAATTATGATGAAGAACAAAAAACTACTTTACTTTATGTATGAGGTCATGTAAAAATTAAACTTTTATTCTAATGTATAAAATGCAAGTTTAAATCTAGTGTAAAAGTGGAACGCCTCTTATATTGGATGGTATCAATACCTCGCGATGTATTAATTAATATACATTACTACAGTATGATACAATTTTACTACGATCAATTCAGATTAAATTTACCGAAAAATCTTTGTTTTTAACATAAAATAAATATTAAGGTAGTCGTTTGAGAAACCAAACCAAAAAAGCAATACTTTCCATAAACCTCCTTCTGATGTTTTCGGGTAAAAACGACTTTTGAGTTACTTGCGGCGCTTTTTTTTGCAGTGATCTCTCATATTGAGAAGCGACGGTGGGCTCAAACATGAAAGTACTAAGATTTTGAATTACTCCGTACAGCACGAATTATTCAGTCTTAACAAGTCAGTTTTAGAACATTCCTGTTGTATATCTATGCAGTATTTGAAAGTAATCGGATAGCGTTTTTTGAAGTATTTGGAGAAGAACAAATCACTAATTATATATTTATATGTTTTAAATTATATTTCTAAATTCTATGTTTGGCAGTCCGCAAAAACCTAAATGTTCAAGTTGACTAGACAAAACGGTAAAAAATTATGGAATTGACACAAACTCTCAAAGCGACCGTCCCGCAGGTTACAACAATATAAATAATATAAATAATATACATTTTGGATAGATAACAATCGTTCGTTCGCAGACTGCATCGTGTCTACTCTTTTATTTTGCTCCAGTTTTGTAATACCTATACATATATAATGTTGTATATAAAGTAGGTATATCTAAAACGTTACAGTTTTATATCGCATACGGTCGATTGTAAGGTTGATTAAGCTTTAAATAAATGCAAAAACAGGGCTGTTTTTGTAATATGAGTTACATTACCCACACTTTTAAACGTAGGTATTATCTTTAGCATAATTAACATTTTTATTCAAAACCACACAATAAGAATGTTTTAGCTAAATATTCATCTGTTTCAGTTAAATTAAACTATCACAATCAAAAGTTCAGTTCAATATTTTTTATCACCTTGTAGCTATAGCGCGTTGTGAATTAGGGGGTTAGTCTATGACTAAAGACAAAACCGTACGCTCAAGACGTACCAAATGTAAAGACTAGGCATTAAACCTACACCGAGTTGCGCTGACCATACTTTTAAAAATAGCTGCACTGTAAGTGCCGTCCGTACTTTCAGTCCCCATCCGACTCCGCAGCGCGCGGACGTCTCCGCCGCCACAGTACCGCGATCGGTGAATAGTGAATATAAATAAATATTTTTTTTCTACCAGAATAACCGAAGGTTATTGACAAAAAGCTCCGATTAAATCATGCTGGCTAGCCGTGAGTGGGTGTCCTTAGAATTTTCACAGTTTTCGATTTTCGGTTTTTCGAATTTCTAGGTTGGCAAGGTAACGTGTTTGAAGTTTTATAACTTTCCGTTTGCGTTTGCAAACTTTTAAAGTTAAAAAAGAGGTTTTACTAAAGTTTGTTTTATAATTTGTAAGTTAATCAGAAAATTTCACAACGTTACGTTGTATTTTGAAAGTTTTATAAAAGTATTCGTTTGCGTTACATACAGTATGTTTTTAAATTTTAGAAATAATGTTTATATTTATAAAACAGTGTATAAAATATCATACACTTACTGTTCATAAAAGCTTTATGTAGAAAAGATAATAAATAATCATTGCATCATTACTATGTTTAAGAATAGTAAACGTATAATACTAAAGTATCTCCGTGTGATCTATAATTAAATGAATTTTGGTAGGTAATTGTTCAATTGAATTTTGAATATAACATCTGTGTAGCGGTATGAGCAAGGTAGAAATGTATTTAAATGTTAATTCTTAGTCAGAGTTGTATTAATAACTCAGAGAGATGGAATATTACTTTAATACAATTAAGATCATAATACCATTGAAGTTTAAACCTAACATTACTCATGAGCACGTGTTTAAAACTATATTTAAATGACAGCAACACTTTTTTTATATTTCAACATTTGTGAAATAAATAATAACTGTTAAAGTTCAATTTAAATCACCTGTACAAACATGGACGTTTGTATTTCTTCCTTTACTCGTGTATTTATTGTTGCAAAGAAATTTTATAGTTACTAATTAATATAGACGGTGTAACAATAACAATGCTAAGATAAAACATCACTTTTTTTTTAATAATAATAGTGTTACATTAAGTACAAACTATTTTTTGAACAAGATAAAAAATAATTTTATTTAATAAAAATACACATACATAGTCAGCCTATATATATATAAGATCTAGGTCACATAACAAATTTAACGCGGATCCGCAGTATTTAAATAAAAAAAATGGGTTTTATTGTCAATATCGATCCCAACAACGCCCTTTTTTTTAAACTGTCCTTTTACTAAGTCTCCAGTATCCGTCCATCGTCCTCGTCGTCCGTCATGGTCCGTCGATGTTTCATAAACCATAATAAGTAGACAGTTGAAGTTATGACAGTGTGTGTCGCTTAAAAAAAAAAAAGGATTAAAGGCTTGTAGTATTCTTGGGCGATGGGCTTGCAACCGGTCACTAATATACACATCGAGCCTGATTGTGAGAATATGGTTAGAGAATTTACTAACAACAAGTTTTTATAGTGGTTGTTAATGAAGGCGTGACTGTATGTATGTGTGTTAAAAAACATATATTAATTGATGTTCCCATATCCCCCTTTTTGTGCGTTATACTGACTCCACGTACGTCATACGTGTAAGATACGTCCACTACTGGGCTCAAGCCTTTAATAAACTGAACCTCCTAACAATATGAGCTGCTTGGAGACCTGAAATGTTTTAATGATTCCTAAAAAACGTGGTTAAATCTTTAATAATTGCCAACAGTTTTTATAATGTGCTTTATTACAATCCAAACTAGGGGTTTAATTTAAAGTTCACGAATATAAGTAAAAATAATAAGTCAACTTAATATTAACAAACACAGGGGATGATGTTATTAGAGAAAAATATCTGTTGTGTAATTGTATTTAAAACCTTAAATGAAAGATCTCTCAGAGTATTAAGTTGACCTTAGACTCTTTCCGAAAATTAAAACCTCACTTCAAATAACCCAGTTAAGTCAAATCTGTTTCTACATTTTTAGTCGCTAGCACCATCTTAACCAAGGGGTGACGCTAACTATAGCTATTTTCGAAAAGTGTCGAAATGACACACGGACATACGTCAATGATTTATCTCGTCATCCAGTTTTGTCAATTCCATTGATTTGATAGTTTTCAATAATTTCTAACGTAAGCTTTACAATTCATATATTATTGTTAGAATAACAATAAGAATAAGAGGTATTTATTGCCACCCATAACCAGTAAAGTACAATCATAATTTTTAACATAAAATGGTGTGACAAAAGGCACAGACTTAGATGTTTCTTTTTCCGTAAGAGGGCAGTATAGCTATCATAGCCCACGTGTCATCAGCTAATCTGTGAGCTCGTTTGTCTTATGTGTCGTGAAAAAAAATCTTAATACCTAATTAATTATGATTATATATATTTTTTTTTAAACTTTTAAAAAGTTAATGAAACATAGTTTCAAAACGAATTTATTTTAAATAACATTAAGAAATTATTTAGTCAAAGGGTAATAAATACAGAATGGAGAATAAAGGATGACATTAAAAAAAGGTTTAAAAATCATCCTTTATTATTTATTGATTCACGGATTAAAAACAACGAAATACACGGATTCGCTGTTTGATATTATAATGTGTAATGAGGTAAGAGTGTATGAAAACTAGTAGAGTTACTTCTTAAGCGTCAAAACGACAGCTAGTATAGAGCTTTTTTTTTGTTTTAAGACCATTTGTTAAACTGTATTTCGTTGTTGTGCGAAATTTGTTGTAACATTTCTGCATATAGACGACTATATATGTAGGCGAAAAAAAACAGAATCAAAAATATAATTTCTCCGAAAGCTTCAAATCCAACACGGTGCACATAAATGCTGTTTACGCCGCAATGACCGGGTTTTCTTTCAGCTGCATTTAAAACAAACGAGCATCACATTAATACTCCTTCAATAAATAAACAACAAAATTGAATCACCCCTTATAAACATTTCCTTTATAAATACGTTTTTCCATGAACGCTTTCACGCACCTGCGCTTAACTGTACAAGATTGTTTTTACTTATAATCACAAATAAATCGGTAAAAACAGCCGATATTATCAACAATCGATTTTCATAAAACCTAGAACAAGAACTATACATACTAATATTATCAATGCGAAAGTGTGTCTGTCTGGTTATCTCTTCAAGCTTAAACCGCTGAACCGATTTAGGTGAAATTTGGTAGAAAGATAGTTTGAATCCTGGGAAAGGACATAGAATAGTTTATTTCCCGAAATTCATCCCCTATCAGGGTTAATTGACGGTGAACATTTGTATGGAGCTATGATATTATACGAGTTCCACGCGGAAGAAGTCGCGGGCAGAATCTAGTAACGAATAAATAAAATTTATTAAAAAAAAAAACACGTCAATGTCTATTATGATACCAAAGACAGATTCACAGATCAATGCGTTAAATTTATTTCTTTTTGTCACATGGGAAAAACATTTCAATTTTTTTTATACCGACGACAAGGCGTGCATAAACGCCATGTTTACGCCGCTGTAACCCGGCCGGCGGTAGTAGGTCAACACTGTCCAGTCGCAATCTCACATTGTTTCGCAACCGACCCGTTACCAACTCAATTATAAATCCAAGCTAATACATACACCAGCTTTACTACTAAATAGTACTTAACGTTTACACAAATCGACAAAAAAATCACCTATGACTAGTGAACTTTTCGTGCCGATGACGTGAGAATAAACAAAAAAATGCCTACAGGGTGTTCTCATTTATTTCTCAGAAACTTTCACATTTATAATTATTGTGATTCAGATATTTACTAGTACCAACTTTCACTGCTTAGTCTGCTTAAAGCAGCAAATGCACATGCTTTTAACCATGTAATTCTAAATATTATAATAAATGATTAGACATGCCACCCTGCCTACGAAGCCAGCGGTCCTGGGTTCAAATCTCGGTAAGGACAGATATTTGTATGATAAGCGCGAATATTTGTTCCTGAATCATGGATGTTTTCTATGATTTTAGTACACGTTTATCTTTATAAGTATTTATATGGTTGTCTATTACCCATAGTACAAGCCTAGGCTAGGCTTAGATTGTGACTAGGTCAATTGGTGTGATGTCCCTGGCTGGTTAGTTATTTATTGATTAAAATGAAAGATTATTCCCGTTATAATTGCTGATGTAATAATGTATGCTTAAAAGAAATTAGTGATATCATTGTTATATAGATTTTTGAATTTTTAGCGTTTGTCAAACAAGATGGTTGAAAAAAAAACACCCTTATTGCTTCTAGAAAAGAGAAAGTCAGCCCATCTAATGCTGGTGTCAGTTTTGTACCTCCTATACGTCAGCTAAAAGTTTTTTAAAATACTCATCTGTATGGTAAAATACATTTTTACTAAGCTAATAGTTTCCTTAGTGTGACGTAACGTATCACGAAATACTTAATATTCACCATTAAAGACCAACTTTACAAACTTTTCCGCTGTTCTTAACCGTATTTTAAAATAAATAAATGACCTCCATCCTGCCTCTTGAAATACGCACAAATAAAAATTTGTACCAACAGTCATTAGGGCTTCCCTGGACATCGACGTAGCCATTATCTTTATAATATTCCGTTTCGTGTTTCGGCCGCCATTTTGACAAAATGGCCGCGATACCGCGGCGGGTTTCCCGCGTATTTCGCTGTCAGTCGTTAGTGTCAATTGATGCGTTTGGAAATTATGAAGACGTTATTTCAACGGTAAACATTGTACATGTTTTATTAATAGATAATTTTGTGATATCAGTTAAAGTAATTGCGCTTAGACGATATTAATTAAATATAAACTCGTATTTTGAATAGCTCTGAAGTTACATTTTGCGAGGTAAAATCTATCAATGTTTCAGAGGAATTGCACATCGAAAAGTAGAAGGTATCAAACCGTAGAAATTGAACAACCAGACCAACTAAATTCATTAAATTATTAATTCGTTAAATTAATTAAAATTAAAATAACACATTTGGGAGGTATGGTCACGAGCGTTAACTTGGGACCAATTTCAAGAAAAATATGCTTGAAGTCGTCAATGAATGTCATTAGAAATGTTAAGTCATCTGTAACTTTTAGGAAACTAAACCTTATTGTTGTAAAATGTCAGATTGACTTTAGACCTAGGGTGGGTACCAAACAGGGCTTGGGAACGGTTCGAAAAATACCGGTTAATGAGGATCTACACCAGGTTTTTCCTAAACGCTCGCTCGGAGCAGAGTCGATTCGCGAGCGTTACGATCGCTGGGATTAACCTGGTTAATTTCAAATGACAAATGGGTGGAGCATCGTTCGGCCGACGCTGCTTGGAATCATACAATCATAAGTCACGCGAGCAAGTAAAAATGCAACTAACTGAAGAACTAGTTACTAACCTATTAGGAAAGACGAGAAAGGGGGTGGTGGGACCGGTGGGCGGTGCGATCAAATTAGCGAGCGAAATTAACCGATTTTTTGAACAGGACCACTTTCATTTTGCTGTTTAATCAAAACCGAAATAATATCGATTCTGTCCCGAGCGGAATCGAAATGAAAATGTTCTTATTGAAATGTATGGCGCTTCTGACGAGTTGGTTAGTAAAATTAATCAGATTTCCGAGCCCTGGTACCAAATTAAATCTCCTGATTTTACGGGTGGTTTGGGTAAGTGTATAAAAAAAAAACATGAGAATGGTTAGGCAACCGTAGACAACTTTAAAGCGGACATTTACTGCACAACTCAAGCACTCTGACAAGCCGATGCGATCGCCGAGTGACGGAACACACCAAAATAACCGTTTCGGTATCATTTTAAACTGCCAATTTGTTAGTATTTCTTTCTTGCTCCGAAACTCTGCAGATAAATGTCAGTATAACGGTACATTTATGTGTTTTGTCGGTATTTAGTACGTATTAAGAAGGTGCGGATGAAATTAGTGCGAATTCTGACGGTTTTTCCGTTCTAATTGCTGGATTTGGCGACTTATAGTCATTTATAAGCGTTGTGTAACGTTTCTTTTTTAAAATTCAAATTCTTGCCAAGGTTTGTTTTTGAAGGTTTTCATGCTTTTCATGCCTTGAGGTTGTTGGTACGTTACGTATTTACGTCATCATATTATTATATAAACCCCAACAATTGTTGCTACCACCCATTTGCGTTAAAAGAAACAAAGGTTTTGCAATTATCCGAATTTTTATTTAAAGGTTTCTTGGGTTACGTAAACGCTTGCGTGGTTAGAATTTTCTTACAATGGCAACGCCCACACTTTGACGTGAAACCTTACGTCAAAGACCATTGTATGTCGAAGTAAGAAACAAGAGAACAAAAGGCTTGTGTTTTGTGATTTTAAATAAAAATTAACAATTAAAAAACAAACGTAACGTAAGGATTTGCTGTTTGGTTTTTGGTTCCTGAGATACCAGGGGACTTCTACCTGATATAGATACATCTAAGACAGAGTACCAAATAACTTTCAATAGATAATTAGTTCACATTTGTGGTTTTTCGAGCAAGTTTTTGTGTGTATGTTATGATGAGACCGCAGTTTTTTTTTTTTTATTAGAAATGAGTTATCTCTGAAAGTTCGTGCAATCGACTAACAAACACCCTGCATAGTTTTACTGTATATAGAGATTGAATATTCAAACTAGCTTTTAAATAGCAATGGATCCATGAGATCCATTTAAACTGACTCATGATTTACAGTAAGAAGCTCTTCTAAATCCCGGAAACGTTTTAACCATCTTACCGGTTTCCGGAGAACCGGTATTAAGTTATAAGCGTCAATCGGAATCCATCGGTTATTTACGGTAGTGCATCACTAGTTGAATCATGCATTTCCGATAGGTCATTACCCTAGAAATATATATGGAGGATCTAATGCTATTCCTAAAATATCTTATAATATTCTGACGTTAAACACACATTTGTCTAGTATTAAACTAGGAACGTATGTTTCGTAACAAATAATGATAAACGGAAACTTCATCAGATGACTTGAACGTCCGTCTGTGCTGTGTATTACTGGGGCTTCGCTTCGGTTTATATGAGTATGATATATAGCCTATGTCCTTCCTCGAAAAATGGGCTAACACTGAAATATTTTTTTAAATCGAACCAATAGTTCCTGAGATTAAGCGCGTTAAGTACGAGTATAGATAGGATAGCGGTCTCGTTTGAGACCCTGTCATGTTTGAATGTGTGCTTTATTGTTCTAAACATTAGAATTCAAAATAAATGGAAATAAAACTTTACGCTTTAATTTAAAAAAACATTTATTTGTTGCAGTAGGAAATAATTCAGAACAATTTTTAGCTAGCATACATATTGCCGCCTGCCCCTTATTTCACCATTATGACAATGACAGGTGACAGGTTACATTTCAGTGTAATTGGCTTATATGAAACCCAGTGACGTATCAGTGTGTTAACTTTGCAATGTATACCGAATGGTCACCTGTCAGGTCTGATGGTGAGTGTGGTCTGATACCCATACTGTCCTCGTACAGAGAAAAGGCATAAGTGCAATTAATTCATAGAAGTACAATAAACTCTTAACAATTATAATAAGGTTGGAAATGCAATACAATTCATGTAGCATATGTGCCTTTTTCCGTAGCAGGGCATATACAACCATAGACATAATTATACAATCTTGGTCAAGACTAAAATCTTAAGGGTTGCCAACCCGATCAGGGTAAAATGCCTCTTCGCTAGTATTGTCACCAGTTTCTACCCACGCCGGAACATAACAATATGAACACTGCTAATAAGCAGCAGGTCAAAGAGTAGGCAAGATCGTGGCTCGTAAGCACTTAAATCTTTTTTCAACCGGTTCGAGTCATTACAAAGTGCCGACATTTAAATTGGATATGTAAACCGAATGACATTGCAATGTCATGCCTAAGGGATGAAAGGGGACAACAGGATCTCTGGTATGCTTCTCAATATAAACCGAGATCGTCGGTGGTTTTTGATTGACAAGAAAAAAAAACTGTTTTTTTTTACTTTAACAATTTTTATACACGTGACTAATGCTAACCGAAACCGCATTAAGATTGCTTTGTCACTCTCGCACTTACATAAATCCTACTGGTTAGAAAGTAACGATGTTTTATCCACATGTATCAACATTGATAAACTCTGCCGTAATAAGACTCGAAGTGATTAATATTATAAAACCAGTATATAGGTCATGGTTATGTAAGTAGAGTTTTAGCTTGTTTTATTACGGCTCAACCTAACCTGTGCGGTTCTGTTGGCTTGCAATTTTTTCAGCCCTCCTGTTAAGAGGATCTGATAAAGAAGGACCCTCCCGAGCGACCTTGAGGGAAGATTTAAAGACATTGTTAAGAATCGATTTATTTTTAGGTTACCTAAGAATTTATTTATTACAAGGTCTTATAGTAAGTTGATATACCTGCGTCATTCAGAATAGTATCCAATAGCTAATATAATGTTTTTTTATTTGATCTTTAACCTTTCATAAGTACGAATTTGATACGAGTATAATAGTAACTTGCTACTATCGTTTCTAAAATGACGAAATACGGTTATCACAGGCATCACCTGTATTAACTCTGATACTGCTGTACGAACGAAGAATCAACCAGTATTAGAAAAACGCAGTGCAAAAAAATACACCCTATGCATACAAACTTTAATTCACAAACCAAACACATTTGAAAGTCGTTAGCTAGAACGAAACTTACCAAAAAACTCTAATATTCTTGACTAGGGAACAAATAATCAAATGTATACTTAATTAGTTTTTTTTAAATAAGGGTAAGTAGTAATTGGTTCAAAATTTTGCTAACGCAAAATTATAACATTTGTTGACGCCAGTAACTTTTTCCTAAGATACACTAAATCGTAGGCAAGGATCATGGCAATGAGCCACTAAGTTCGATTTGGGGGGTTATTGCCGATTTGGGTCTTAATTCCACGAATGAGGGAGGAAAGAGGACGGATAATGATTTTCGTTCCATCTCTATGGGTTTATTGGGTTATCATTAAGCATTTTATGTTTTTGTGCTTTGGAATTAAATTAACGATAAACACAGAAACCTAGATGCTAATAAAGTAAGCCATGTATGGCCCAATGTTTATGTAATAATGGAGCAGTGACAGTAGGTTTTTTATGACGCTGTTTTATATTAATATTGCTTTTCTGTAATTATAATTATAAATTACTCATTTTTTTTGACGTTCTCATGAACTCATGAATTGCATGTGTATATAGGGTGATCTTTAATTAGACCTAGTTATATTGTACCAAGATGATTTTCAATTAATGTTATTCAAAACATATTATTATAGATCATTTTGTACTCAAATGTATATGTATTAAATGACTGGCGAACAAAGTTCATAGGCTTTTTTTGTTACTTCGAATAATTCCTTCATTATTGGCATTATCATGGATTGTGTCGGTGTCTAAATAGTAATTAATAAAATAAACTTTCTTTATTATTTCTTAAATGTAACAAAACATGAAATTAATTGTATTAATAAAATTTCTTTACGTTCGTACATCTCAAAAAACTACTGATTAATGGATAAGATACAATAAAAACTATTTAACTCTTTTCATTACCCCCTACTAGGAATAGATCAAATCGTAAAACGCCCTTAATAGTGTCCATAATGAGGCTTCTAATTGACATATTACGTAACAAGAGCTCGAAAACTATTTTAAGTCCAATTCTAAGTATACTATTTGAATAGAAACGGGAACGCATAACGGCCCCTTCTAAAACTCTAATTTGGTATTAGTTTGCCTGTCTAGGTCCCCACGAGGGCCGAATATTTAAGGCTTCGAAAACAGGTTGGTGATGGCTTACAGAAATGTGTTTGAGTAATTTTAAAAATGATTGTCTATAAGTAATTAAGTAAAAATTTAGTATGCGTCATATTGTGTACATCTCGAGTTTTGTAGGGTAAAATTTTGTAAATCGGCAACATTTGGAAATTATTAAGGTAGTCCAAATATCGAAACTTTATTGCTCCCACTGATCAGAATTCCGGTCATCATGGTTAAGTCCACGCAGTTCAGATATCCTTCAAATTACAGAGTAATCACGTAAGTAGTTTTTTTTATTTGAGATATTATTTTGATTTTGCGACTTGAATTTTGGTAAGTGGAAACTAATGGGAGTAATCGAAACGTCCAGTAGAAAAACATCTATGAAGGTAATAGTTAAAAAAAGGAAATAATATATTTTTGTATAAAATTGTTCACCTTAACAATTAAAGATTTTAGTTTATTCCCACTAAGTAAAATTTGAATATATCAACCTGTATACAGGCGAAATAAGTACATAAGTACCTGGATATTTTCCCAATTTTCAAGTGAATCAGGTCAATGTGTCTAATACCGGCATAGTTTATTGTAGTTTGACTTCGATTGATGAAAACTGCTGTCTTTTTAAACTATTATTAGAATTTGTGTATGGAATCGACTAAGAACTTAGTTGGCTTTTGAAATCATATTTAAGAAAAAGCGTAACTACCTTGTATATTTAATCAAAAATATTTTTTTAAAACATGGTCTGTAGACGGATTTTCCCGAGGTTTTGGGGTAAATCCGGCTAGTAGCAATAACTCGATAATCAGACGGTTATTTCAAATTATATCTAATTTGGAAAGAAATATAGAGGATTTTAATCAAATCTGTTCTGTAACCGGTAAAATATACAGTCGAGTTTAGCTTTTATCGGCGAAAAACGTTTTTCGGGGCTATTCCGGCATATTCTTAAAATCAGAGGTGTTGAACCTTTTTTACTAAGGTTTTAAAATAATGTTTTTTTTACTTTTTTATGTAAGTATGAGTGTAAATTATACGATGTGCTTATTATCCTAGTGCGATCAATTATTAAATATAATAATTTGATGTATAAACATTGTTGATAAATATTATCTCATAAAATTAAGTAAATTTAATTAATAAAAATCAATGGTTCATTCAACAGCTGATCAAAAAGGTTGACTATATCTGGAATGGGGAATTACCGGCATATGACGGTGTTACCCCTTTCATTTTAGACGGTTTTACCCACTTGACAATTCTGGGGTTACAAATTTTACGCAGCAAATAATTCTAAAACACTTGAAATAATTGCAAAATGGAAAAAGAAGCCGTTGGCGCACATCTTAAAGAACATATTAAGCACACTCACAAAGTCATAACTTCTACGGTTTGAAACATACCTTTGGGAAAACACCATCACACAACACTCGCGTTTCGAGTTCGGAGCACAACTAAATTTCAAACACTGTTTTCTTCAACCGTAGACAACATAGCGCCATCTCTTTTAAAGAGATTGAACCAAAAAGTTCCCCTGCTTTATCAACAGAGGTAGCAACGGCGTACCGTTCTTAAATTGGCCATAAACGCTTGTGTACGGTGTAGACAAATTTGACACATTGACCTTACTAAGTTTTATAGTGTAAACTTGGTATATATACAGAGTGATTTGAGTACATTTTCAACACAAACGTAACCTAACGAGGAATAAAAATTGGGCATTTAGAGGGACATAAATAATTTTCTACGCACGGCGTCACGGGCATACAACTATACCACAGACCATATAGACGCCGCAAACGCGTTCAATTGTATGGAATCCGAGCGTGTCAATTTTTATATGCCTACTATGACGTCACGTAAGCAATTTAGTGATGTCCAATACTACCGCCGCGTTAAACCGATTCAAAGGCGCCGCCGACCGATTAGTACTCAGTAGGCCTTTGCGGTGAGAGTATGTACGCAGCCCGTCCGCTTTAGTTTACTTTCTGCATTTTACTTCAAAATTCAAGTAAATAACCTATGAATTTACGTTAATAAGTCTGATTTAAGGATACAAAATGTTCCGTAATAATAAATCAATATTTTTATGATTGAATTTCTATCGATTCTTTTATCGATGATACTTTGAGTTTATAGACAGACAATGAGAATGCGATTTAAAGATTACAAGTTACAGATTGTTTTTTTTACACGATTGCCCAATAAAAGGAGAGTAATGTTTTTATAACAACAACCTTTTAACGATGCAAAAATATAGTTCATTTCAAATGGGAATAAACATAAGGAAAATAGATATTTTATAGTGCATTTTTTTGGATAGCATTCAATACGTGAAATATGGTTATTAAATAAATGCAATTTAATGATTGCATAATAATATTCTTCTTCGCTTAATGTCCTGATACAAGTTTATAATGTAAAATAAAGTAGCTTTAAATAAAATTATCAGATTATATACTTTATCTAATTTTCTCTTTGATGGAGTGATTTTTGAAGCCTGGTTTGATGAAAATTGATGATCGACATTCTGCAATAAATAATTTATATTTCATTACATAGCAACAACACAACTTTATAAAAAAAGTTACTGAATAAAGGATTATTAATGACATGAAATATAATTAATGGCTCTTTTTTACCTCTCCTTCACCCATACTCTGAAGTATATCTATGGTCGGAATTGCCGAGTTTAACAATAGGCGCCTCTTGCTTGTGCCATAGAAGACGTCGTTATTAAAGTGGATCGAACAAATCTTGCTATGTTAGGGGGTAGGGAACCAACTTTTTTTATTCCCTGTCGCATTAATCCATTTATCTTTTAGTATTGGATCATTAGGGAATCTGAAATATTTTTAATGTAAAAGAATAACATTTTTGTAACTAGCCTTAATTATCATTGTCTGTCACAAAAATCGATTGTAAATCGAATTGCACAGTGACATTGCATGAAACATCGCAGTGTACAGCACTACTCACTTTAAATCGACAGACAATGAGAAAATCCCTACCACCATACAACGAGAACATTTACGAAAAAATCGTTTGCTTCTCTGTCCATTGCGGTCTACAAATAATATGCCTTAAGTATAGTATAAAGTAAAAGCCGCAATGGATGGCGTGCTTCGAAAATATACTGTGTGTAACTATTTTGGTAGAAACGACACGACATCACTCCATGTTGAAAATAATTAAATTTAAATTAAATAAGGCGAAATTTATTAGAAAAAATACTTATGATAGGAAACGTCACCGTTTACTCGACTTGCCACTCTTGTTGAATTTAAACAATTAATTACGGCGCAGTGAGGCATTTTCTAGTGCAGCAAAAAACGTCTGACAGTTAGGACAATAGGAGCGCGACTGAGTGGCAAATGGTGCAACGCACTACTTAGATACACGCGAAGTACAAGCATTGGCGGCATCTAGGTTTATCTAGGTCTGTGAACTATACCCATAATTTACTACTTTTCTTTACTTCAACGCTCTAAATTCCGCCTCTTTTGAAGAGCAAAAATCTGTGTCAAGGTTTCCAACTAATTTACAGTCATTTTTTAACGACATAAACACAGTTTTCTGGCACGAACACCGTTTTTTAGCCGGAATTTCAAATGATATCTTAATAACGCTAATCTGTCTACCCAGGAGTTGACGCTTTAGTTTATTTTATAAACAAGCCTCGTGTGTGGAGCTTGATGTTTAGCCTATCTGTTCTCTTCTGGCCACCATGTCTGTGCGAAAGTGGTAAATACTTTATCTACTTTTTCCCTAGCAAAAAACGCAACCTTCTGCGCTGGACCTCTAGTCGTTGAAGAAACTTGTGCTATGCAGGGGTGTTATTCTCTCAAAAACAACGGTCGGTCGGACGGACGAACGAAATCGCAGCGGCGAGTTTAATTAGTCCCATCAGAGCGAACAAAACACATTTTGAAAACCAGCAGAAACCATGCTGCTAAAATATGTTTTGTTCGCACTGACTTTAACTCGCCGCTTGGACATTCACTCGTTCGTCCGTCCGACCGTCGTTGTTGAGAGAATCACTACTCACTACATTTATCTCATACCTTTAAACAAGTAATCCCTGTAATTGTAGTCTCGGAAACCGCTACAACGATTTTAAAGAAATTTAGTTTGGGAGTTTCGGGAGAGATAAATTGATCTAGGTAGTTTTCATATTTAGAAAACTTACAAAACAAAAACGGTGCATAGCTCACCCGTACTTATCCCTTAAGCTCCCGCCAAGCAGCAGTGTTAGCACTGTCGTGTTTTGGTTTGGATATGCCTAACACAATCAGTGATCCTTAAAGAATGAATCCTTAAAGTTGGCTGCACATTTGCAATCTTAGGATTGCAGTGTTGAGATTGCAGTCATGAGGCATGTGACTTGTTTATCATGAGGTGGTGCATGTGTTCGATTTTTTATCTTCGTGGCTTAAAAAACCCATTAAAAATTAGCTACTGCCCGCGACTTTCGTCTTTTAAATTTTCCGAGAAAAAAAGTAGCCTATGTATAAACTATATCCATTCTAAATCCGTCCAGCCGTTGCACCGTGAAGGAATAACAAACACACACTCACACACACTTTCGCATTTATAACATTAGCAGGATAAGAAATTATCAAAAAAAGTACTAGGCAAGCATAAATTTACACACATTCGTCAGTCGTCACTGTGTGTGTGTGACGGAATACCAGTTGCGTTTGTCTTCTAAACATACACAAGTGTATGCAAGCGCCTAGCTAGACCGATTCCACTATCCGGCTTCATCTTTAAGCATGAGTTAATTTTAGATCGGTTACTTTTAGACAAATGACAGAACACGTGACTTGATGAAAACTTTAACAGCTCTTTACTAATTGGCCTAAACTAAACAAATATACTAAAAATAAAGTCATTAATTTAAGATAAGAGGGTTTTCTGTTTCTTATACAGGCAACTGGTTTGAGCAGGACAACTGTGCTCTGAGACACAAGGTTCAAATTGATTGATTAACGTGACGTATTTTTTATTGCTGTTACGTGAGATATATACCAAATGTGTTGGTATTTTTTTAATTACATGGAATACAATTTACTTTATAGGCCCAAAAATAACTTACATTTAAATTGGGAACATTTCAATTTAAGTTTAATCTTTACGCAATATCATAGTCGACAAAGGATAAGTTCGCCATTTTGTGCAATAAAGAGTTTACATACATACATACATATTCTTTAATATTAATGTATAAATTGATATCCACAGATAACTCCAACAATTACTCAAGAATCAAAGGTAATCAAGCAAAAATGAGTCTTACATAGTTATTTAATAACTCTTAAGTATACAAATCTAAAAATACACTCGCTAAACCATTCACTAACTGGCTACACTAAACTGACCAAAAGTCTCATTTCTCCAAAATGCACAGCATCATACGACCTTTCAGAACTAAAGTCAAGCGTTCCATTTTTAAACATCAGAAAGCAAATATTCATTTCATTCAGCCAGTCAATCCCGATCAATGTAAGTGGGATTAAAAAAAATAAACTCCCGTACGGTGTTTAGAGGATTTATGAAGCTAAATAGTTTGTTAACCGAACTTTAGGTAGTGATTCTCTGAAAAACAACGGTCGGACGGACGAACGAGTGAATGTCCAAGCGGCGAGTTTAAGTAGTCCCATCAGTGCGAACAAAATATATTTTAGCGCGTGCATTTTCAATTTAGCAGCATGGTTGCAACCGATGGATCGAACGTATAAGGCTGCTTAGTTAAAAATGCTCGTGCTAAAATGTGTTTTGTTCGCTCTGACGGGACTACTTAAAGTCGCAGCTGCGATTTCGCTCGTCCGTCCGCCCGTCCGTTGTTGTCGAGAGAATAACACCCCAGGGCGTGCAAAAATCAAGGTGGTTTAGCAAACGTAATATTTATTTGGAGAACAGATACGGGTCAAATATTGTGAGCGTTTGAGAGTGAATACCACGTGTTGATTTTAAAGTTTGATTCGGTTCGAACGGTTTGAGAGTTTAAATTTGGAATAGTGATGCAGGGTTGCTACCTGGAAAATAGTAAAAATGGTACATTCTACCATGAGCAGAAATCTAGTGGTAGTTTTATTTAATTAGTTAGAACCTACAATGATAAAACAATATATCATGACACTAACTGGTAAAAAACCATCAATCTAGAAAATAGATACTGATAGATAACGTATATCACACATTTCTTGGTTAGGTACATGGTGCACCAAAAAAAAGGATTTTCCAAAAATACAACATCCAAACGGAAATAAATAGAGGAAGTAGCGGGAAATAAAATATGGCAAATACTTTGATGATCTGTAATTTGTACTGAACAATTTCAACTATAATTTATTGACAAATCAACTGCTATAAGTAGTTAATATTTATAATATTTTTAAAGTAACTATTATACATATGAATTTATGCATCTTTTACAAGTACCAAGACTGGTAAGTGCGTCATTTTGCTGTTTATAAAATCACGAAACAAAAAGATGCATCCCCCTATAGGTACTCAGCATAATGTAATTCACCAATATTGGTTGAACAAAACACGTATACAGGCAGTAAAAATAAAGTGAAAATAATAACAATATTCATAAAAATACCGAATAAACTTGAATATACAGTATAACTGGAGATTACTTCTAATACAAATACTAAAAAGCGATAATAGAGTTTACTATCTTTAAGACTTCGATTTAATTTGTACGTGTAGTTAGCTTGATGGCGTATATTTTAACAATTTTACTGCGAGCTGTAACTTTTACACTTCCATCATCACACTAGTTTGACAACCTTCTTATTATTGTCACCGCTGTGTGCAAAAGTTTTTTTTATCAATCCTATAATAAGAGCTGACCAAATCTAGTAAAAAGAAAGCTGTATAAACCCGACTTTATGAATCTCCCCCGTGACACTTAAGATGCTAACACAAATATGTCATCATCCGTTGAAATCAGGACATGCTTTCAAGATGCAAAATTTCACAAGGGAAGTATTCAATATTTTTTTACGCTACAAACCCTAGAAACATAATTTCAATTAATTAAATCTTCCCACACTATTGAAATAAAGAAACTTTTTACATTACCTATCTTCGTTCTTCCTGTTACATTTTACATCTAGTTTCCATTACACTAACCAGAGAGCAGTGATATAGATTGATTGTGTAAACGAACTGTGACTGAAGTGATTAATCTACTAAGATTGACTATCGATTAAGATCAAACTTCGATTTTTATTTTGAAGATCATGGTTTAGTATCGTGGAGAGTAAAAACAAATGTCCATGTACACTAGATAAAAAAATAATAGTGCTGAAAACTAAACACCCCAATGTGTAACTTAAATGAAAAATTATCACCCCCTGGTCTCCGAACTTATTCAAAATACAGCTCTAGATCCATACAAGATAATTATAATTTGTATGTAAAAGTAGCGAAGCAACATATAATTCGTTATTTACAAAGACAAATCGCTTCTACGAACTGAGCTATTAGAAACGTTCCGCGTAAAAACCTATTAATTCAAGCAGAACACTTTCTTACGTTTCAAGGTAAACAACTGAATTATGAAACTGATTTGAAAAATCTTTATTAAACCGACATTTATTGCTATTGTATCTCTCACAGTTTAAAAAATACATACAGGGTGTTCCAAAGGTAATGAAAGTGTAATAATGATTACGATGTTTTGGCTATTAGCTTTGACTCGCAGCTCCGCGTTAAATTAATCAATATTGGTACCATATTTTTTCGTGATTGAGGGCTAAAACATCTAAAAATTATTTCAAACTGTCAAATTTTTAAGAAGTACGATCTAAGATTAAGAGTCACATAAACAGCTACATTAATTTGGTTTCTTAGATTCAAATTGAAATAAGACAAGACTGAGACCTCACACCTTTTAAATTCATAGTTTACAATTTAAATCTCTTAATGTAAGTTACAAACCAACTTATAGCCCAAACAAACAATATTTGTTTGACAAACACACTATAACACAATGTTAAAAGTAAAATATTTAGATTTGTATTTCAATATTTAAACACCAAACACATTCGGCACAGTTAACGTAACGTTATCCAATTTCAATAGAACCGATTCCGTAGTAGATGAAGTATAGACAAATTCACTTTCAAAATCGAAGATGAAAGGCTGTTAGTTGGCAGCCGATCTGTAGACGCTCGTCAGTCATCAAACGTCTATCTGAACTCGGGTATCAATAGACCGCGATGTATTGATACGATTGGTGTTTTAAACAGTTAAAAGAACAACCTATATATCACATACCAGTACAATGCTTTTTGATTACGTTACTAAGGCTGTTCTTTGTGCATTTAATACAAAAAAATCATTAAAAATTTCTAAAGTACTGGAATGGTGAAAAATGCTCTCTGACAAAGTTTTCTATAACTTTTAATTATAAAAGAAGCCTTTTTATTTAACTATTCAATAGGTATATCTAAACCCTTTCAGAGCTAACTATTGAAGATCCAAATTGATTTCAAACAAACCAACCTTTACCCACCCCGATTAAAATAGCTTTTAAAATAAAAATCCCCGTATGCACAGAAATACACATAAAATTTATAGCACCCCTATGTTTGTGTCAAAGGATAAAAATAAAGGACGATGGGCAAAATTGTCTCCAGCCACCAACAGCAATGAAACATGTCTAACTTTACTGATCTTGGCAACATGATATATATATATACTATGGCGACGATCACCCTATGTTTGGGGCTTTCTCGAAAAAACGTAATCGTATCGTATAGAATTTTTGACCAATTAAGCACATTAGCCTTGCTTCATCTTGATTTTTTAAATTAAAAAATCTCATCGATGTTGCATGTAAAACAGGTTTTTTACATACATACATACATAAACTCACGCCATTTTATTCCCACAGTGGGGTAGGTAGAGCTGCAGAAATACTAACAACTCTATAAAATTTATGCATATTTTTTTTCTGTAACCACATTTTGCACAACTAGGCTAAGATGTTTACAAATGTATTAGTGACAGGTTGCAAGCACATCGCCTAACAATAATACACCGCCTTTATTCCCTTAGTCGTCTTATACGACATCCACGGGAGGACATGGAGTGGCACTATAATATTGTAACCCGGAAACCACAACACGTTTTTTGGTTCTAATAAACGTTTTGCCATGCATCCCGTGACTGTTGGAGGGTGGGGACGGGGTTCATACAAAATCCAACATCACCCTTTAGATAGATACCTAAATCAAACAAATGACTAAATAAAAGTTTAGAGCCATAACAAACTGCTCCTGTCAAAAATCTAGGTCTAACTTTCCAGTGTAAAGTTCATCATTGAAAATAGAGTTCCACTTTTACAAACTTTATTTTCATACCTATCGCATTCACTTAAGTTCGAATCTTGATAGTTAATTTTAAACCAGTCGTAGAATAGACTCAATGAAATAAGCCCCGTGGGTATTTAAGTAACTAACGCTCCTGGTTAGGAGTTATTCTCTCAAAAACAACGGACGGTCGGACGAACTAGAGAAATTTCGAAAATTCCGTCAGAGCAAACAAAACACATTTTAGGGCGCCTTATACGTTCGATTTCATCGGCAGAAACCATGCTGCCAAATATTAATAAGCGATAATTATAGGTAGTTTCAATAAAGGTGTCGTGGAAAACATGCATTGCTTATTTTTACGATCAATCATTGGGATGCAAAAGCAAAGAAAAAACAATTATTATTACGATTTACTAAAATCTCCCTCCTAAACTAATATTTGGTGGGTACAAATTTAACAGTTCAACTTTTTTTTATTGGACTAATGAAAGTCAAGCTCACAGACCTGATGCTAAGTGAAAACTGAGATCCATAGAAATTTGCATTGTCAAGACAATCTTAACACTGCAATCCTAATACTAACATCGCTTTTAATTTCACCGGTCTTATCTCTACGCCGGAAAACAACAATGCGAATGCTGCTTGGCGGTGGGTTTAATGATAAAATGGTGGTAGTGGTCCAAACGGACCCTACTGACACTAAAATTACGATCAAATTTTCTCCTGTTGATGGCACAGACAGCAGTCCAAAGTCTGTGTCATGTCAGTCAATCAATGTAGCATACGGATTTAACAATTTATGCTTTGAAACGGTCACTCCCTACACCTTACCTATCGACCGCCAAGTGACGACGATCAGAGGGGCTATGGCTTAAAAAACGCACTTGCAATCGCAATATTTTCATTTTGAAAATCGAAGGCCAGTCTGCATACAAAATAAAAACAATTGTTCCGCTTTGAAGCCAATTGATTGCGAGTGCGTTAGGCAATAGCGACGCAGGTCAGGCCGCCTACTGGCCACCCGAAAATGTATAACTGGTTTTCCCAAGACGGGGCGGACTGTCAGGCCGAGACACACTTGTAATTCGAAGAATTGTGCAGGCAAATAGCAGCCAGCGTTACGTTGTGTTCTATTACAGTGAATTAACAGGCTAATATAGGTTAGCAGACTGATAGTCTCTCATACTGTTTAGTAATGAGGATTTACAATGTACTATTACAGAGGGCTTAGAAAACAATTTACGCTAGCGATCTTTGTTAAATGTCAAAATGGAATTGACGTAACCAGCCGACGCTATAGGTCGTCAATCCAATCTTGTTCATTTTGTTAGTTAATTCATTTTGTCTAGGCTGCTAGAATACCACTATCTAAAGAAAGCCAGCACGGCTAAATCGTGATAAATATAAACATCTGTAATTTTGTCTCTCTCTAACTTTACTATTCTAAAACGAACGAAACATTATAAAGCGCACTTACACGGTAATCTTTCTACGTAATAAAATAATCTATTTTAATATAGTTAAGATGTTTTCGATTGTTAATAATACGTATCAAAGGTTCTCAAACCCAATATGAACCGATATTTTTAATCCTTACATAAAAGTATCTGTCAGTGAAAGGTATCCCTTTCCCTTTCTTGGTCATAATTAATTATGGAAAAAAAAGGACAGAGTATAAATTTATCTTTCAAACTCACAAGGTGTCAGTAGATTGTCCATTAATAACTAAAATGAAAAATGTATTTTGATTGATTTTACATAGACATCGACATAACATACTTCAAATCTTTAATATCCCTTCATTTCTACACTCGGATTTTTATTCTCACAGAAAAAATGTAAACAAAGGTTTTGCCGTAAACGAAAAACATTTGCAGAATTCAAAATATTTTATTTTCCACAATTATAAGAAATCGACTGTCTATGTAATTAAGATTAAAGAATTTAATCTGTTGATGGAAAACTTCATTTTGATATAAACTCTTTGCTGTGTTAATTTAAAACGTGAAAACCGTTTTTTTACGCAAAATTTATTTATTGCACTGGTATCATTGACTCGATACACCCGTGTTAACAAGTTGTCGGCTGCTTGAAAGATTTGAGACGTTACTTCACTCGCTTCGCTTCACCATTCGTGCTCCCGTCATAATCGCTTTCCAGTGACTCATTTATGCGATTTTAATTTCAATTATATCTCAAATTTATTTTTATATCACGGTTCGAGCGAAATGATAACTTAATATTATATTTCTTGCTGGCCCTAACTTTGAGATCCCCTGAAATGTCACTTTGACAGTGACGTAACTTTGTTTACATTTTTTCTGTGAGAATAAAAATCCGAGTGTACAAACTTCAACGTTCGTAGAACGTAATTTGTGACATTGTACACTTGAATGACACACACAATGACAGTTAAGTAGTAACACCCAAATACTGCTGATTAAAACGGAAAGGTAGTTTGCGTATATGAACTTTATAAGTACTCTTATAGTAGTTTATTTTATACGGCAGAATAAGAAAACAAATAAACATTCACCCAAGACTGTTTCACTTTCAAAACACCGAAGATGCGATTGTACCATGCGGAGAGTTTTGGGAATATTAATCACCAAACTTAATTGAGATTGAAAAAAAAACGGGCGCTATCTCCACAGATAACTATTAATGACACATACATACATACATAAGCTCACGCCTATATTCCCAGAGTGGGGTGGGCAGAGCTACAGAATTATTAACAACTCAAAAAAAAAAAACTGTAACCACATTTTGCACAATTAGGCTAAGTTGTCTACCAGTGTATTAGTGACAAGCTGCAAACCAATCTCTAACAGTACTACACAGCCTTTATTCCCTTAGTCGTCTCTTATGACATCCACGGGAGGACATGGAGTGGCACTATTCTAACCAGGCAACCACGCGGGGGGACATTTAATGACATTTGTCATTTCCTTCTTTTATGGCCATACGCTCACCAGGAAGATAGACTTGATAGAATTCGAGCCTGATGTGATTCTCAAAACTTTATAAGTCTCTTTTTTTTTTCTATGCCACAGTTTGGGAACCGCTCCAGATGCCGCACGCTTGCGCGTGCGCTACTAAAATAGATCTTAACTAGGTTAATTCACTGTACCAGCTTTTTTCACGCCAATACTAAATACTGACATACTGTGCTATGTTTGAAGGCGGTCATACGTATAATTTTAATGTCTCTTCTATAAACTAAAAAGATTTTTTTACGTCTATTTTACTATTCGTATTTATACATTGTTTTGAACTGACACGATTTTGACTGTGTGAAATGATAAAAATGACAATTTCACTGTTATTAAATGTGTTTTATTACTCAAAAAGTGTGCAAAATGTGGTTACAGAATTATCAACCAGTTTTTAGAGTTGTTTGAAATTCTGTAGCTCTGCCTACCCCACTCTGGGAATAAAGGCGTGAGTTTATGTATGTATGTTTTATTACTCACGACGTTTCTGTGGTTACTATATTAGGTTAAACTCGTACCCCTTACTTATAATCGTGGAATAAGCTTGGAATAGTTATCTGTAATTGTGACATTTGCATCTGACGGAAAGTGACAAAGCATGGCATAAACTATTCCAAGCTTATTCTACGTTTACAAGTACTGAAGGTAGCGAATAATTTAATGACATTATATCTTGTCGAAAACTTTCGTATTTATCGCGCTCTTTCGGTAAGTTTAAGTATCAATCGATAAAATCACGATAAATATAAAGGTCTTGCAAAATAATACGAGGTCGATACGATTTGTTCTTCTTTGTATTGTTAGGTACCTATGGTGTTCTTTTTTATAATACGGAGTGCACGGAGAAACAACTCATTGCATTTATTATTAGTAAAAATAACTTTAATTTTAAAATTTGCCTGAAACGTCGAAAGCTAATTAAAATACTAACATTATTGTAAAAAATAGAAACAAAGCTCAGTTAGTGTATTGTAGTACTGTATTTAGTAGAAGTAACTCTTTTTACGGATGATGTTAACTTATTATTATTACCAAGGAACGGAAAAACGTTCGTCATTTTGAAAACCTAACCCTGTTCTATACAGTGGAGACTACATTATGTTCGTAAAAAATATTATTAGGTATTTTATAGATATAGGTATCCTACCATAATTTTATATGAATTAAACGACGATTTTATTTATGAATAACACCGGAATGGTTATGGGTAAAAACATTTTCACCAATCAAAAAAAATGACGATGAGACAACAAAGTTATTTCACAGTCTACGGACGTCGTTGGCGTTGGTATACTGTTTGTGTTTGTCTCATAACCATTCCGGTGTCATTCATTAATAAAATTGTCGCTGACTTATTATAAAATATGGTATAATAGCCGGATTAGAATAGTGCCACTCCGTATCTTTACGTGGATGTCGTTATTATTATTATTATTATTTATTAAAAGCCGACTAAGGTAATAAAGGCATGTAGTACTGTTAGGCGATGGGCTTGCAACCTGTCACTAATACACTGGTGACTAATACATCTTCGCTTAAGTGTGCAAAATGTGGTTACAGAATTATCAAAAGTTTTTATAGTTGTTGGAAATTCTGTATTCTGCCTACCCCACTCTGGGAACAAAGGCGTGAGTTTATGTATTTATGTAAAATATCTAATGATATTTTTTATTAACATCATAAGGAAGTCTCTGCTGTACGGAACAGGGTTATGTTTTCAAAATGACGGGCGTTTTTCCGATCCTTGCTTTTTACATCATCCGTAAAAAGAGTTACTAGTACTAAAAACAGTACTTCCTCGTAAGGCCCACGTCAAATTTCGTGAGATTGAAAAATAATCTTATGTCCGTCAACTAAAGTCAAAAGTTACTTTGACAAATGTCCTATATGTAGGACTTTGGGCCTTACGAGGCTAATACACTATTCGTTTGGCACCTATCGCGTGTGATAACTAATCTATAATTAAATCTCGACGTATCAAGATCTTTTCAGTACTCGTATACAGTTGTTGTACCTAACTTTGTACTGACGAGCGATTTCTCAAAGGTAAAAGATTCTTGCAAGAAATTCTCGGTAACTTGTAAATACTCTCAAAAGAGAATATTGTCAATATTCTTATGCTTAATAATTATGAAAATAATATTCTCGCGTAAATGGTGTATATGATTGCAAAGACCCCACTTGATCTTTAAAAGTACGTGATTATCGAGTAATCACGGTAAATAAAATTGGCTCGTTTGGTTTTGTTTACACCTTTTGAAAGTTCTATTGTCCTATTAAGATACAGGCCAGGCTCGTTTGTCATTTTAACGCCATAAAAATAAGGTCAATTTACCATTCTCACAACACATACGCCCTTCTAGTGTAGAGTTTCCGCGGTTCCACTCTGAAAGGCCAAGGAAAGTAAATTAAAGGTTAGGATATATTCCTAATTCTACCCTCCAGCTGACTGGTGAATCAAAAAGGCAAGCGGAGGTGTCTTTACAATCCAACAGGGGTACTATTCCACTCGTTAAAACCATATCGCTTTTGATATGTTATCGTATTTACAATATTTTTTTTACAAGCTGTTATTTCACTTGCAGTATTTGTGTGTGTTAAATTTAACCCACTTCCCGGTTTTCGATAAAGCAAAAAAATTGCATGCGCCTTTAGTTCTGATGACAATACAATAATATAGTATCATCACGCTGCTCTGATGATGGAGACTCAGGGTGGACATAGGAACTCCTAAATTACACATAATAAACCCGTCGTGTTAGGGCTTGTTAGGATAAAATTAACTTGACGAGTAAATGACGACTGTGCAAAAATAAACTACAGACGGCAACAAAAGCTTGTCCCAAAAATGAAATTCTTGATAGAAACTTATTACAAGACAGTAATTGCGGCCGAGATAAAAACAAACCGACAACATGTCAACAGGTATAGTTGTACCGAGTTGAACCAATCCCCAGTTTGCCCAAGCCTCGCAGTTAACACATTCTCTGCCAGGGACAAACTTGAATGACAGTGGACGCATATATGCGTCGGTGGCAGTGAATGCGTTAAGAAAGTTATATTACTATTAGCAAATGTGGAAAGATGACAAACAAGTTTATAAAAAACAAATTTTAATGCGTATTATACTAAACAACGTGAATTTGAAGCGTTATTATATAACGTAAACAAAGCTGAAGCAATGAAAAACGTCTTTAACATCGATTCTTTGAAAGATTTTTTAATGTTATATTTTCGTAAGATGAGTGATGTATTAAAGATTGGGTGCGTCACTTATTGTAAACAGTATTGTTTCATCTTAATTTGGGGGCTTAAATTTAGCTCCATTTTTACTAAGTAACTGTTTAAATTACTTGAAAATTTTGCTCAATAACATCCACAAACGCAAAATAAATGTTTTTTGGATGTCTCTTCTATTATCAAGTTTGGATATCCGTGACCTTCTGACACGTAAATAAGTACGAGAGTTACGGATTCACATTTGACACACGATATAGACGCAGCCATACTAGTTGCATTGAAAATGTCCAATTAGCAAGTAGAGCAAATTGGAAGAAATATTCCAATGAAAATGTCCAATTTTCTCTACCATTACAACTATTAGAGAAAATTGGAAGAAAATATCCATTCTCTATCCATCATCTATTTCTGCAACAATTAGAGCAAATTGGAGAAAAATACCCTATAAAATGTCCAATTTGCTCTACCTTTCCAACTAATAGAGCAAACTGGAGAAAAAGCGTTCAATTTGCTCCATCGTAAAACCCAGTAGAGCAAATTGGAGGAATGCAGTTCAATTTGCTCTACCTTTCCAAGTAGTAGAGCAAATTGGAGGAAAAACAGTTTGTTTAAACTAGTAGAGCAAATTGGAGAAAAACCGTTTGATTTGTTCTATTGGTAGATATATCAGTTAGAGCTAAGTGGATAGATTCAGGGGGAGGAAAATTTAATGGATACGTGGGCCAAGAAAGTGGTCTACCAGTTTTGATAAAAGTTTCTTTGAGATCTAGTTATCGCTGAGCTTGACACTTGTCACAGTCATAATAGTATTGCAAAAGAAAATCGAAGTTTTTGTATCATGACGTGTAGATGAACTTCAACCGTACAATTAAAATTAATTCTTTCAAATTAGGTATAACCTTTTATAAATGGTGTGGTGGTGTGGTGTAGAAACACATGAGTGTGGCGGAAGCGAGGGAAGTTTGGATCGTAGCAACTCTCTGCCTACCCCTACGGGAAAGAGGTGTGATTCTATGTATGTTTTTATGTATATGGTGTGCAATAAAGAGTATTGTACTGTACTTTCACAAACTCAATTTTCATTTTAGTTTTCATGACGCTGATGAGGGTTACTGCACACGTTGCTTCAGTGTTAAAAAGACAACTAATATTATGAACGCCAACTAGAGGTATTTCATCTATGTTATTAGGATTTTTCAACGTATTTACGGTGTTATACAGTACCTTTACCATGAGTGACAATTACCGTACTCACTAACGAGTCGAATGCTGTGTCCCCCGCAGACCTCGCAGTATTCTTACTGAGTGCAAGGAACAGAGCATTCGACTCGCAAGCAAGTAAAGTAATTGTTACTCATGGTAAGGGTACTGTAGTCTTAAGATTTTAGTCTAAAGAGCGTGCTCGATTGCCTTCTCATCATAAATAAAAACACAGATTCCAAAACTCATCTTCCATCGTTAGTAAGCGTGTTAAAAATAAATTAGACTTTACTTCCGTTTGAGTCATTTGAGACACTCTTAACAAGAAAAGCATTTCCGGTTGTAATGGTTTACGTTTTGGCAACGTCCGAGCGGCGCATGGTTGACTCAACTTGTCTATTTCTGTGGAACCGGATTTGAATACTGAAAATATGTAAGATATACTTAAGATAATTATCTACATTCTAGTTACCGTAATTAAACTAATTAAATACAATTCCGTAACGACATTTTGCACAATAATGTTTGATAAGATGTTTACCAGCGTATTAAACATGTTGCTAGCCCATCGCCTAACCGTACTACAATCCTTTATTCCCTTAGTCACCGCTTACGCCTTCCACGGAATGACATGAAGTGGCACTATTCTAACCCGGCCACCATGCGGGTTCGGAAAAGTGCTTCTAGGCTAGTAGTTTTAAGTGTCATATCCGGTACATCGGAGCATAACAATGCGAATGCTGCTTCGTGGAAGCTTATAGGATAAGATACTGGGAGTAATCACAACGAACACTGACCTAGCGAACAGTTGGACCATTTAAAACATATCAGCTCCGAAAGTAGAAAACATACTGGAGATTTTTATTCAGGGTGCAATCGAAGACGTGATTAAAAGTGATATGACTTAACTAATTAAGCATTTAGGTGGGATCTTAATAATATTGATATGTAGGTGTTTAGATTTAGTATTCAGACTTAATAACGTAATGATGAAAATTTAATAATTGATTGTTAACAGTGTGGTCGCCTTACTTTACAGAAAGTGATTTTCTTGTTTCTACGAAACCACAAAACAAATAATAACAATGATTGACTTGAATTGTCACTGTAACTGAAGTGCTATGAAAGTAAAATAGTCTGAATAGTATCTATAAAGGACTATGATTCTAAAAATAAGGGTAACCATGATTTACTTAATCGGTGATTTAATTAATGGGAAACTAAACTAAAAAGAAATAGCTTTTGTTTCTTGTAAATAATATTGCTTGGAAATGGCCATCAATTATCGAGTCCGAAACCCTGGTTTCTGATCACGTCTTCGATGTCACGCTGTATTTTAGTTGTCTAGCTAGTCTAACATTTTATTTCATGACACGAGTAGCGACATCTAGCGACAATCGTCAAATGCGTCGCTATTCCAAATCTTCCTGGCGCTAAGCGTTACATTTCGGATATAAGTGGCACCTTCGCCGGTTCAAATAGACAAACAACCGCGATCAAACGCTCGAAATATATACAAAACTGTTATAGGCTACAAATATACAAATTTACTAGTTTACTGTGGTAGCCTTATTGATAGAACGGAAAATAAACTTGTATTTTGAAAAAGTGAAATGATTCATTAAATTATTAAATTTTGTTTAACAACGCATGTCTTTTTTTTTAATGACTAGATTTCAAGATTTTACCACATTTTTTTAATCGGGCAGTTTTTTTTACTTAACAAGTTTTGTATTGAAATTATTCATAATCACAATAAATAAGAATATATTCTAAACTACATGAAAAAAATTAAAAAATAATGTTCCAAGGTCACAACACATAAAATCCCACATTAATCGCTACAGTAAGTTATTGAATTTAATAAAGAGAACTTTGCCTATTGATTTTTACCTAAAAGTATATCAATTTTTTTACAAATGATATCGAATGTCACTGAACACCGCGGATTCAAACCGCTCTTGAGATAATCCTCCATCCTGAGTGGCTCCTTGATGATGATACTTGGGCTTGAGTCTGAAGGTGTTACTGGAATATGGAGCGATAAAATATGATGAACGAAATATGAAGAGTAAAATTAATATTAATTATTGATATGATGTGGTTATGTTACAAACATCAGCAAAAACTATGCAAAGAACTCAGTACCATTTTTAACCGACGGACTAACATAAAGTTGTCCCAAAACGCGAAACCACGTGAAATCGTGAAATAATTTGAATGTTTAAACAAACAAACACCGTTTCGAATTTATATTAAAAAGGATGGATAAGAAATGTTTCATTGGCTTACTGCGATAAAGTCCCTCGGCTTAGTTATTGCAGTCCATGATAATCCAGACTAAAGTAGGTTAAAAATAATGTAAGATTTATATCCTTTCCTGAACATAAAAGTAATATTCCATTCAAATAAATACTCCTCTGATTTACCACGCTCTTTTCAAGGCATTGACACCGAATGGTATTTATTTCGAACAAGGTATGGTAACACTGGCATCTTTATGGCGGTTTAAAATTATCGACGAGCGTGTTGTTGTCCTTTCACCTTTAGTTCGAACTGTGTTGCCATAAATTAAAAGAAAAGTAGCGATGGTAGAATTTGAATGTGTTCCGGAGTGCTTAAGAGTTTTATTTTATTTTGTGCGTTTGTGTAATTAAAGTTTCGTTGACAAAAAAACACACACACACACACACATGCTCAGTTTCCGACCGGTTCTGAAATTTCAGGTTCTTCATAAAGTCTGTTCCTATTCATTCGGTCACTCATATAAACAAATCAATTTAACATTGTTACTCCATATTCGCGTACTTTTGAAGGTTGAGCATGGTTATTATGATTTATAATATAATTAATTAAATATAATTTTCATTCAAAAATATAAGATTAAATAGAGATTACTACTTTGAAATAAGCATGAAGACAATGATTAAACCCCTTGCTAATAAACGTTGAGTAACGGTGGTATAGCTATACAATGTTTTGTCCTTATCTGTCATTGTGACATTTGAATTTGACAGATAAGGACAAAACATTGTATAGCTATACAACCGTTACTCAACGTTTATTAGCAAGGGGTTTAATCATTGTCTTCATGCTTATTTCAAAGTAAAAATCTCTATTTAATCTTATATTTTTTGATGAAAATTAATTTCAATTAAAATACCATGACACTGCCTTTACATTTTATTTTATCGAAATACATTTGACATGAAAATGTAGTGATGGCTGAATAAAGGTCACGGCCCACCTAGTATGAAAACCATACCCAGGGTGTACAGAAATGCAATAGGGCGGGAATTAAAGATAAATATGTATACTTTATAATGGTATATGTCGCATTAGTAATTATAAAAGAAGAAACAATAAAGACGTAACACAGATCGGTTACACGCTACACAACTACTAAGTCTTTCCATATCAAAAAAATTAAAATCCAAAAGCAAAATCTCCAGTAAACACGCCAAAATAATCAAATCGAACACACAGATCACAACGAAAACCTACGAAGACTGAACTACCCTCATTAAGTAGGGATTTCATATAACTACCCAATCAAAGATATATTAATAGCCAATCTTCTTAGCACTGTTACATATTACCTCCATGGTTTTTTTTTAAACTATTTACTTAAAATAAAGTGTGGGTTAGAACTGCATAATTTACCAACAATTTGGTTCATGTACGCAAACATTTTTTGACCGGGTAGGATTATGGGCCATGACCTTTGATTGATAAGAGAGGTTTTCGTCTATATCGCACCCAGTATAATAATACGATGACGATGAGGAATATAGATTCAACCTTTTTAATAAACTAATTAGAGGTAACATTATTCTTATCACTATTTCATCCTCAGTCTAAAGATAATTACAGTCAGGTATTTGTTATAGTCATTGGCAGTCTGAATAGGGTCAGACTTTACAGATGTAAGTATAAAGCACTTCCTTGAACAGGAAATCCTACCAAAAACGCCTTCATATGATTGAACTTCAATAAATTGTTATTGCCAATTAAAATAAAAACTTAGTCCGGTTTTTATGCAATTACATCAATCCCCAAGTCCCTAACTATGAAAAATGCATAAATTATATTTTTGTAACCCGTGCACAATTGGGTCATCCACTTTTACTTGTCCATTAAAATTCAGCAAAATAAATTTGCCAATTTGTAACATGAATAAATAAAATACATTACAAGTTAGCACATGCGGCATAGGTATAGATAAATAAAGTTTTATTTATCGTTATTAGTATTATAAAGCTGAAGAGTTTGTTCGTTTGTTGGTTTGCTTGACCGCGCTAATCTCAGGAAATAGTGGTCCGATTTGAAAATTTTTTTCAGTGTTTGATAGCCCATTTATTGAGAAAGGCTATATAACATACTCACATAAACCGAAGCGAAACGAGGGCGGGTCGCTAGTATCATTTGTTCACTTTCAACAACAATTAATTCCTTACATTAAGACGTGCTTCGGAAGCCTACGAGAGGTTTGTATAAAGCACGAACACGAACACGAACTAATAAGATTTTGGCTAAGTAAAAATTGTAAACTCAACACAAATATTGAAATAAACAGATTTTATTATTATTATTATTATTTATTAATAATCAGGTTTTTTATTCATTACAACCAATACCAGCAATACCTATTTGAAAGTATGTACGTTAGTTTGTTCCAGTTAAACTGACGAGAATGCATTTAACGTGGGATTTTACAACCATTTAGGCATAGACCACTTTTTTTCACTTGCTACGATCTTGACAAATTTCTTTCGCTTCTTCCACATTCATACATCGAGTTATGCACGCACGTCGGTTTCGGGTACTTAAGATTCGGCCCTTCACTAATATTTCTCCGATTTGATTCGACAAAGTACGCCTAGGGCGGCCCCTTTCGACTCGTCCACTCACTTTCGATCTGTATAATCTCTTTCGTCAATCTACTTTCATCCATCCTTTCCAAATGACCGAGTATTTAATTATTATTTTAGAAACGCACGTCGTGCAGTGTAATATCGACAAACAATATCAAAACTATCAAGATTGTTTGTACTTAGGGCCAACCGACACACTTGGGTAATTATTTTACAACCCTACTTAAAGATAACAATTGAACAATAGATGTTGCTAATGATTGGTTTTAAGTACTTTTCGTCATCTTAACTGGAACAAACTATACGATGAAACAGAAAGACGCACACAAACACAAACACACAAACATATGTTAAAGATATATCGTTCATTGAATACAAAACGGACACAATGCGAAATTAGTCAGTGTTGCATTTTAAAATTAGAAGCGGTTGGAATACGATTTTTAAAGGAAGAGCAAATTATTTTGGAATGTGTCCGTTTTGTATTCAATGAGCGAATAACGCCCCTTTTTTTGTTGATGGTTAAAAATCAAGTAAAACTTCCTTTGTTTCAACAAACGTTGTTATCCTTCATAATAATAGAGGATAACTTTTTCACAATCCCCTATTTCACAAGACGCTGTGAGTTGACACTTTAAAGTATTCCTTACCACAAGTGCGTAACTCAAACGACGAATTCGGCTTTACTCTCATAGGTAGCTGGTATTACAACTAAAAATACATGTAACCACTTTGGGACCTTATTCCGTTTAAATAAGGTAATGGATATCTGCATGGTTTGGTTGTCGACCAAGCTTGACCCAGACTCTAGACAAGATGGTTAAACCTAAAGAAAACGATTTTTGAAAACTGACATTATGTATAAAAAGGTGTTTGTGTTAGAATCGCGATTATATTTAGTAATTTAATTGGCTTTATTTAACGTTATAATGTGAATTAGAACCTGTAAACTTCTTTTAAAGGTCGATAGGTATTTTAATCTTACACTTACCTATTTTGTATAATTTTACTTACACAAACGCCGAATCCCATGCAATCAAATTCGGTTTCGGCGAACGTTTGACCGACGAAGAGGATGGGTTTCGGCGAACACTCCCAACTCTACCTGAACACGAGTTTTACATGTATCCCGCTGTAATTCCAGAAACCTTAGCAGTGCGTCTTCTATCGATTTCAATATCGAAACGGAATGTCACTGTTCCCCATAACTATATTAAGAGTTAAAAGTATCCTTCTACTCATGATAAACTGACTAGATTTGGAAAATTCACGACAATAGCCGAAATTATATGTATTATGTACACAGAACCTTAACGAATATCATTATTTGCTACTTCAATATAAATGAACTTTGAATGGATCTATACAATATTTTTAGTTATGTACGACTATATTTCAAATGTTTATGTTGAGACGTTGTACGATTATAATAAAAACAATGTACACTTTTATTTCAAAGTTTACAATCAGCTTGTATACAGATGAGCATTTACTCTATCTTTACTAACGAACTAGTTTAATACATTTTATATTTAGAAATTTTAAACAAGATGCAATAATAATAATTCATAACATTGTGATTATATTAGAGACTGTTATACTTTTTCTGTTAGTTAGGCTCTATAAAGCAAAATTTCGCCTTTATACAGCTTGATTTTGGACCTCTTTAAATAAACACCTGTATAAATAAAAATATTTATACAACTAAATAAGTAGTTCATTGTTAAGATTTAATAACTGATTGCGAGACGTTACTGACGGAAGCGTTAAAAACAAACGAGATTAAAAATATTAACGTATCAAAGATCATATGGTTATGAAATTAGTCTGATTCACTCATGATAACCTCAGTTCAATCAATTATGAACTCTAAAACGATCGCATACGTTTTATAATCATGAGTTTAATTTTTACTACTTAAATGTTATAGGCCTAATAAAAAACATAATTTTGGTGTGTGACGAATCGAGGTAGCCACAGTCGGCCAGATATTATATCCGGTACCTTTAGGTTGGAATATGATTTCATATCCTAAATCAATAACATTAAAGAAGATAATTCAATGTCAATTTAGACTCAACTTTCTAAGCTGCTTTTTTCACTGCTGCTATAGCGGTATTAAAAAAAACCTATAAAGCTGTTGAAAAAGGCAGTGCATGCGGTGGTGCATAATTACTTATTATGACATGTTGCTGAACTACTATTTAGTATCGACATTGAAGTAATTACAGCCCCCGCGTAATTTCAGTGGACCTGCTGCCTCTCTATCGCGTGTCAAATGTGGATAAAGCATCCGTCACTTTTTGACACGTGTACTTATGTACGTGTCAGAAGGTGACGTTTGCTAGCCATAGACCCCTGGCCTAGTTTATATGAATCCCAGTGATGTGAAGATTTGATAACTCTGGAATGTATACAGAATTATCCTACCTTTTCAGGGTAGTGGGGTCTGGACGCGGTTAGCCTAGTTGGTAGTGAACTTGCCTACGAAATTGCTTGTTCAAAGTTTGATTCCCGGCAAGGGAAATCAGTTTGTGTGGTAAGCACGAGTATTTGAGTATTTATTTATTTATTTAATCTTTATTGCACAACAATATAAATTTGAGAGCAAAAGGTGAAGTAATGCCTAATGGCATTCTCTTTGCACCAGTTGACCTTTGGGCAAATTACAAAATTCGATAAATTGTTTTAATTCTGAAATTTGAATCTTTTCTATGTATTATTCCCTGAATGTACAATCAACCAATATGTATCCTAGGCCGCTATGTACTTTCCTACGAGACGTCGTAAACCAAATCATAGGAGGTATCTTACATTTTGGTTGTCAACGTCACTTTGACATAGTCCAAAGTGGCCTAGAAATCAAATTCGTTGACTGTACTATTCTTATCGTATCTATTACTCATAGTTCATTAGTTTGGTATTAAGATCGATTTGTGTGATATATTTTCCTAAAAAAACTATTAGTGTATTAGTGTGTGTAATACTTTCTAACTCATACTCTTAACAAGTAAAAGTGAATTAGTTTTAAGACGTCAACACTAGAAAAACTCCGACCTATTATGACGTCAAGCTGTATAATTTTACGTCCATTTTACACCCTCCAACTAATAAATTACACTGAATGACAAATAAAATGTCTACTTACGCGATGGGGCTTTGTTATATCGTTTTAAAATGAATCTTTTCTTATAGTTTGTGAAGTTTTCAAAGAAAATCTTACTATGTAAGCCGTAAATTATCGCGTACCGTGGCGTGTGGGCCAGCACTAGTCATAAGTATTGTAAATCATCTATATTAAGAACTACAATAGTTTGAAGATAAACTGTTGATATTTTTGGATCTTTGGATCTATCCTACGATTTCTCTTTATTTAAAAGTCAAGCTAGTCTGAGTGTTCTTGCGTCGGCCTTCTATCAACTGCTTGACTTAAGCTTGTGTCTACGTGGGGTTTTTTTATGGAATACAGTTTTAAAACTTTAAGATTACATTATTTAGGGATTAGTTTGCTTTGATTCTTATGCAGCTCTACTACGCAGAAAAGGCACAAGTACAATTAATTTATAGAAGCATATTGAACTCTCAAAGATTTTGAGGTTGGAACTGTAATTCAATGCATATAGTGGTAGCGACCCATCCTCACTTCACTTTGGTTAATGTAAGTATGATATATTGCTTTCCTCGATAAATGGGCTATCTAACACTGAAATATTTTATCAAATCGGACTAGTAGTTCCTGAGATTAGCGCGTTTAAGCAAACAAACAAACAAACTCTTCAGCTCTATAATATTAGTGTACATTAGTATATAGACGTGCCTTTGCGGTTGCCCGCGACTGCTTCCGGCCAGAAAATTAATCTTTTGTTACTCAGGGATAACGTAGAATTCTAATGGAGATATATTTTTTTTAATCGGTCCTGTAGTTTTCGTGACAAACAAACAAACGCAAATATGCATTTTGTTGTGGAGATGACAACCGGTGACATTACTAATCTTGGAATAGCAGTCTTGAGATTGTAGTGTCTAGAATGTAAATATCTATGGGTGACAGATCCTACTTACCACTAGGTGGCCTGTGTGCTCGTTGCCTTAACTTACTTCTTGCCAAAATTACTTTTTAATGCTCAACACTAAGCTCACGACTTACATGAGCACTAGTCATTATTAGTACCAAAGTTAGAAAAATTAGATGTAGATATTTTATTTGTTTTGTCTGACAGCCACTTCAAAACTTCCAGCATGATTGAATCCAAACTCTATCCAGGCAAGATGCATTCGGCAGACGTTATCGATATCGAAATTGTATAGAATTGACGTAAGCTGCCGGACAGTCGCGTCGAGCGCTTATGTCGATTCCATTTACGTTGACAGTTTTCTAAAATCGTTTACGTTACCGTTCAGCATCTTGTTTAAGCCCAAAAGTGTAACAATTGATGAAACTTTAAAGTGTTTCATGTCAATTTATCTTTAACTACTAGGAAAACGTCAGTTCTCATAATTATAACAATGAAGTGTTAATTACAAAGAACGCGAAATGATTTAATTCACAATTCCGAAAACCAAGTGAAATTCGAACACGAAAAATTATACAGTGTGACTACAGTGAGTGTGACAAAGTTTAAAAAATGACGATAAACCGATAATCCCAGCTGGAATGAAACGAAGAAAAAATGCACCGCACAGTGAGAAAATACAAAACGACATTTAAACATAACATGACCTAATTTACACGGACCCGGTCGATTAAAAAGATGTTAGACATCTTTCGTGGCCTAAAAAATCTTATAAAAGTGAACTATGTACATATCGATTCACCTGTATTTAAACTACATTACTCTATCACGGTGATACTCCTAATTTCTTTTAGTCTAATTGTAACTACCCGACAATACGTCGGTAACCCTATCGACTGCATACACACCAAAGATATACCAGAGGATGTTCTTAATACATACTGCTGGATCCATTCCACGTATACATTGAAGAGTTTTTTCAAGAAGAAGGTTGGAATTGAAGTCCCGTATCCAGGAATAGGAAACAGCCGCGAGAAAGGGAAGGAGGATATGAGCGATAGGAAGATCTACAAATACTATCAATGGGTGTGCTTCTGCCTATTTTTTCAGGTGAGTTCTAAATTTAAGTCGTTATTTTTTTATTTTTAACTTTCAAGTTGGTAAGATATGTCAGCATATTATTATTATTTTGCTGAACATGCATGTCACAGAATTTTTGTATGCTTGAAGTAGGTACATTTTCGGTTAGCACATGATATAAAAATGCTGTGGCATTTCATTCAAGAATACATATACATGGATTCAAAAAGTATAGTGTATTCAAGTAGTATAGGCATAAGTTAGACTACTGTGTCTAAGGACTAATGCATGGTTTAGGTATTTAAACAAAGTGCTAACTTTGAGTTAAAAAATGTTAATTCAAAGCCACTACAACTAACTGTATATACTAGTAATTTGAATATGCCATGCATTGGGCGCTGAATATACATTCATAATAGATTTTAGTTTGTTTATTAGTGTCACTACACTGGTAAACATCCTAGCCTACTTGTGCAATATGTGGTAGCTAATTCTATAGCTCTGCCTAACCCGCTCTGGGATAACAGGCATTAAGATATGTATGTATTTGTTTCATAAAACAAATAAATTAAATATAATATCAATGGACAAAATCTTCTTGCCTTAGTCCTAAACTGGCTGACTAAACATCAGCACTGTAGGTGTCTCTTCAGCGTTTTGCTGAGCCAGTGTCCGTTTTAATACCGCGAGGACACACACTACGTGCTATCCCTGTTACCTTCATTAATTTTCTTCTGTATCATCTTCTTAAACTAGGTTTCACCAATGGCTTGTTTTAAAACTTTCTAGCTGTTGCCCTTGACTGCGTCCGCGTAGAAGTTAATCATCGCTATTAACTCGGAAAATATCAATTTTTCCAGGATAAAAAGTACTCCTGTTTCCCGGGGTTCTATCTTTCTTCAGTCGATTTCATCGACTATTTCATCGAAATTGGTTCAGCCATTAAACCGTGAAAGCATAACAAACAAACATAGTTACTTTCACATTTTAATATTACTATGCCCCCGTGGCTTCTCCGTATATGCTATTTTAGAGTATAATGTATCTCTGCTTCAAATTTCATCTAGATCCGTTCAGCCATTCTGGCATGATTATCCAAATATCCAAATTTTCACAATTTTAATATGTATCAGTAAGACACGATACATTTTGCTTGAATTCATCTGCATAGCACTTGATTGACGCTTTGCCTGAAACATATAAAATGTTCGATGGTAAGAAGTCACCTTCAAATTTTTTGAATCAGTAAATCAGAAATATACTCAAAACCTTATATTTAAAATGTAGGAGAATAACCACGCGATCAAAAATCAAATTTCCAGCAAAATGCACCAGCTCAAGCAAGAACCGCCTACTTTGTTAACATCGACACAGTTAAGAAAACCTATTTAGCCGTTCTAGAAATATTTTGATCACCAAATTCCGGATTACATTTTGATTAATAGCTCGTTTTATGGCTCATTGGCTCTGGCGCACATAATAAAAATTGTGAAACGGTCACGGTAAACACTGGTATTTTTAGCGCCTTTGTTACACTTGCTTACGTTAGGGACGCTACCTGTCAGATGGTGGAATTAAAACTGTTTAACGCTCTTCAAAGGCGTATGCGCAGATGCTACCGACTCCGCGCTAGGAGTAGGATTTTAGCAGGTTTTGGCGCTGTTGATAGAGACCCGCTGAAGTTGTAGAGACTTTTGAAATGATGGTCGAGAAAGAATGGAATATACAGGTGTCCCTAAAGTAACTTTAAATACAACAACATAAGAAAACGCCCTTTATACTAATCTGGAATACAGCTTTAATTTTTAAATTTAAAGGCAATGGTGACATTGGTAAAGACTACGTTGCAGTACATCTTTGAGTCCTTTGATTAAAAAATTCTATGATTTGTTAGTGACAGACTAACATACAATTAACCGTAATACACGACCAAGGTAGTTTTCTTAACGAGTATTCTTAAAACTTCAATTAATCTTTAAGTAATACTATTATGGAAAGTTAAAACTATTTTTTGGACCTCTATAAAGAGGTTTTTAATACTACATTAAATTCTGGGACACCTATCTTATGAATGCCAGTGTCTCTCAACCTTATTGTAGTAGCCTGTTAAGTAGTATTGTTTATAATTAACTCAAGAATATGCTTGTAGTCACTTAAGAATGGATTGTTTAGCCATCGAAACCTGGGACTCTCAGTCAGTAGTTTACTGCTGTTCATAAAAAAACTACACATATTTAGCTGAAATTTTGACTGCAGTACTTTTTATCGTTTTTGTAGTGCGATTTTTAACTATCGGAACATAATATTTAAAAACCCCTTGTCTGAATTATTTGTGATCAAAGCAAAAGTAGGACACGGTCTTAATCACGTAGATGACGTAATGTGTCATATTATGAGGACTTTATGGCTAAATTATAAGAAATCTCGTCAAAATGTATGCTTAACATTAGCAAATTTTACAATGGTATAGTAGGTATATATTGTGAGTACTGTGAAACGGGTGAGAAGAGATTAAGGGGTGAGTAGGGACACAACGTAAAATGAAGCATAATGTTACTAATTATAAGACTGAAATTATTTTCAATAGACGTAACGTAGTTGTCCATTTAATACTTGTTCTTATTTGTTACAATCTATGACTTAATTTAGGTTGTGTCCTTACTCACCCCTTAATACCTACTCACCGCGTTTTACGGTACATCGATTTCTCATTAAAAATGTCAAAGTCCTACTACCAAACCTAACTATTACCGAATTCTACCTAAGAAAGCAATTACTACATATTATAAATTAAATATACTGATAGTTAAATCAAGCAAAGTTTCTTAGTCTGTTCTAAAATATTTTGGTAAAGATAAAAAAAAAATAACGACACCCCTGGTGTAATCAGTAATAACGTTTATTAAGTAGCGTTTCTACAAGATGTTATAATAGCCTACCTCATCGTTGACTCAAACCTCGTTGTCAAAAAGTTGAGCGATTTGGGCGTGCTTTTTTAAATTTAGGAATTACGTCAAGCTACTCTGAAATGCACTAAAATAAGTCAAATTTGTTACCGATATACTGCACTTATGTGCATTTTTACTGGTAATCTATCACTTTACAGAAAATCGATTCATCGAATATCTGTTCCCAGAACACTATTCGCAGAATGTCGTTATGACAGGAATCATTCATCGAACTTCAGTTGATCGCTGTTACATTTCTTCGAATTACCTGTTACACCGGAATCGAATCATCGAATTTTACTTCACTATTTTATTTGTTTATCACAATAGTTGTTCATCGAATCACGTTTGCTATAATTTTGATTTAACGTAAGTTTCAGTTCCCAAATTTCATATTACTTACACAGAAAATCATTTCATCAGTGTTACTATACATTGCAATCACAACGCGCTCACGTAGTCCGAGGTAGGTTAGAGTTATTTTTTTTTTATGTCCTGGAAGCCCGACACGCTCACGGAGTCCGAGGTAGGTTGTTTTATTTACGACTGCCCGCAACATTTTTCTAAACGCGTTGCAATAATAACAAATGCATCGTTCGATGAAACGTTACTACGATGAAACGTTGTTCGAGGTAATTATAAAATATGAATGGTACCATTATTGAATCATGTTTCGATAAAAAGTAAATTCGATGAATCGTTACTGCGATGATTTGAGACATATTCGAAACAATTTATGATGAAAAGTTGTTCGACTATTAAAAATCGATGAATTTAAAATTATGTGTATAGAAAATAAAACGTAATTACATTCGTGGAATAGTTTTCGTCGATATGAAATTCGATGACAGGAATTTCGATAAAATGATAGACACCCATTTTTACTAGCACTAGGGTTTTATTGGTCCAATTGGGGCAAAACCGAAAGGACACGGGATGGTGCTCAAAAGTTTTTTTTTCTAATTCTTCTCCTTTAAATTAATTTAGTTCAGATAGTCTAAGCTTCAATTCAATTGTTATTTTCACTTATTTCAATACGTGTTTCATAATTGTCACTAAAATTTCATTCATTTCTCACAATTTTTTACGTTACAGTGATTATTTCGTTTTTATTATAACAATATTTTTATTTTTAGTTTTTTTATTAAGTGCAAAATGTGGTTGCAGAATTATTACTTAACAAATTTTTAGAGTTGTTGGTAATTCTGTAGATCTGCCTACCCCACTCTGGGAATATGTATGTATGTATTATATTATAATGATTCACCGAGCAAAACATAGTACATACATAAACACCAATTTTTTGGTGGCTTAAAGTAGAGCTAATAATTGTATCTTGTGTGATAAAATATAGATAGGTACGTTTACGCTTATTCCAACAGTGCCGTTATTAACTGGAAAGGTAAGTTTGTAGTAACGCGCATTGAAAGGTAAGACACTGGGTCGAAATTTTAACAACCTTTACTACTCGATTAGCATTTTTACCTTTAAAGCAGAACAATATAGCAAATAAACATGAACTTTGTAAAAAAAAATACTTACTGTCCAAATTAAGATATCAGAAAACAGATTCTGTTTCCTGCTTTCACATAAATAAAACCTTGTCTTAAGAAATATCGACATTTGCTTTAATAGCAACCTGTATCTAACTTTTGAAACTTATGAAAAAAACTCAATCCTTTCTTTTGTTTTTTACCTAATTGATTCTTACAGGATTTAGTTTAATAAGTAATGGCGATGTGGCTTGCGATTCTGCTGCCGTGCGATTGTGTTTTCTCACTCACCTAAGCGCGTATTCTATTGGCGTTTCTCTTGACTGGTTAAGTCATTATCAAATCTAAGCGAAGCGAAATCACAATTTACGATCCTGGTTGCCTGAACATTTTTGGTCGCTCTCTCAAAAGAACTGGCAACCATGGCAACCATCGCCAGAAATTCGCTGACGTTCCCATGGTATTGCAGATGGGTGCACGCCGCAAGCCACCTCGCCAGTTACTTATTACTAATAGGTAAGTACACCAATATTTTTCAATAAGGGTGTTAACTTTAAAAATAATTTGCGAAAGTAATGACACAATTATATTCAAAAAATGATATAGTAAAATTTGATGTCAATTTTCGCAATTATTTTGTTTACACCCTGTAGATGTTCAAAGCAACCCTTTAACATTTTAGATTGTATTGATAAATGAAATATTAATACTCCGTTTATAACACCTTATAAGTAATTTATCAACTCTTAAACTACTTTTTTTTATATTTTAACAATAACTAGAATGTTCGGCTATTGACTGAATAATTGTGTTCTTAAAATACTTTTTTGACAAAGTGTTACAACAGCCCGTATTGGGCCAAAAAAATCATCCGCTGATGTTTAAAAAGAATTTAGAAGCAGTGTTCACATTACTATGTTCCAGTTTGGTCAAACAACTGGAGAAATTACTAGCATATAGGAATCCAACCTCAAACTCGATGGTAGCAACGCATTTCGTATCTTAAGAATGATAATGTACATGGGTCTAAGATTTCACTTACCATCAAGATCTCTAGTCTCTACCATCAGCGGGCCCAGTATGACTGCATCCGTCACTTTTTGACACGTGTTCTTATTTACCTGTCAGAAGGTGATGGATGCCTTATCCAAAATTTATCACGCGATGCACACTAAAACACTATTTATTTTGACGTAACGGTATTGTTTTTAACTCAACCGCCATTACTGTCAAGTAAATGACATAAGATAACACGTCAAAGGCAGCTTCCGGTAACCTTTGGGGAGGGATGACGGCCGATTGAAAAATGTCCGGCTATGTTAATAGATTTATGCTGTTTACGTGTTTACTCACTTGGCGAAATCACTGCAAAATACTGCGGTAGATCGCCATTAATAAAAAAAAGAAGAACACGTCAAAAGCAAACACTTTCCCATGCCACAAAAACCCCCTGTATAATGGTGACCCCTATTAAGACTAATATTTGTTAAAGGGTGATCATAGATCAAACCTAGCTAAAACGACTCCGATAAACAAGTTTTCTTTTAATAAAAAAACATCTGAATTTTTCTTTCAGATAAACACATAGACAAACTCACAACGCCCCTCTTTTTACGCCAGGGGGTTAATTAAGGCCAGTGGCCCGTTACAAATAGTAAATGCGGTGGTTGAGGTTGCTCGCGTCACTGGTACCTAGGAATGCAGAATTTTACGACTAGCAGTTGCAGCTGAGTTTTATCGCTGGAACGATTTCTGTTATTAATTGGCTATTTAATTGGACTGTTAATGTACCTAATCATAGCACACGATTAGCTAGCTGTGTTATAAGTTATGAATAATAAGGCATAAGAATGTTTTTTTTTTCTTTGAAACTTTTAAAAAGCCTAATTTGACGTTAAAGTTGACGCAGTTAGCCTAGTTGCTACCCGCCTACGAACCTAGCGGTCCTGGATTCGATTCTCGGTCAGGGCCAAATGCAATATTTGTGTGATGAGTGGGAGTATTTGAGTCTTGGATGTTTTCTATACATTTAAGTAGGTATGTTTTATCGTGTACCTTATAGTACAAGCCTAGATATGAGTTTGGGTCTAGGTCAACTGATTTGAGATTTTTTTACGATTTGTTACATTTTTATGTCAAACGCAATATCATTTTACCGAGTAGGAAAGAGTCCCTGGTCAAAAATATAACATATAGTGCCCGGCCGTTAAGAACTCAATCCTGACAGCTGTCACCGCAGTATAATTTATAACCTATTCTTGGGTTTGAGGTTATAATTTCTATATGACCGAACAGGTGTCAGAATCGACTTCTTATCGGCCAGGTACTATTTAAAACAAGATGAAAAGAGACCAGTCCAGTCCTGTGTCCATTACTGACCAAACCTTCTGTGAAAAATGTAAAAAAAAACCAAATGAAATCAAGGACTTAAAACCCCCCTCGAAGTAGGAACACTAAAACAAACTTAAATAAAGTTCAATGAAATAACTGTTGACATACTCGTAATAATAGCAAATACACAACTTAAACATTTAAACTCTATCGCAAACTTCAATCGACATTGTTTAATTTTTTTATTTTTAGTCGTGTTTTAGTCATATTCCAATGTAAAACGCAAGTTTTGAGTACTCCTAAATGTAAAAACTTCAAATTATAACGGCAACTTGTAAAGTGTCTAATGTATAAATAATGGCATGGTCCGACTCGCACTACGCCGGTTTTTTTTATAACAGTGGGAGGCAAACAAGCATGGAGGTTACCTGATGGAAAGTAATCACCACCGCCCATAAACACCAGCAACTCAAGAAGAGTTGTGTCTACTTTTTTTTAAAACCATCTAGATAGGGTTTGGACGTGTTCGCAACACAGTTCCTGCTGGCTGCATTAAACAATTCCGTTATTGCTGTGCAAGATCAGGCTTCAAAGTCAAGGTTAAATTTGCATCAAACAATAGTACTGATTCTGTTATTGGTATGCAAGCTGAGGCTTCTCAGACATGTCTTATCTGAGCTACCTAGTAATCAGGCTATGTATGATCACGTCGAACACTACCTGAATCGTCAGCATGGTATTCAGACTTGGATTAGGCTGACAGTCTCGTCCGATTTAACTGAACTTTCGGCATGGTTATCAGGCTTGGTGACATTGACATTAAGCACGCGTAAATGAAGTTTGGATGGGGTGGGCGGCGTTAAAATTTCATGATGATACGCATTTATTGCATCTACAATGTAAACACTGTTTGCAATGCTGTGTTCCGGAGTGTGAATAGGACAACCGGTAAAAATAACTAGCTTAGAGGTATTCCATGAGAGTCTTGAGATTGACATTGAGATTGGCTTTAGGAGTACCATCTGGTGGCCTTCACGTTATATACATAAAAAAAATATGCTTTAATTCTAATTTTGTCATTAAAGTCAATAATTTTAACTGACTTAGGTATAGGCACTCATAAACATTTAATAAACTACCTTACACTATCATTATATTGATTATCATTTGGTCCGCGCCCTGAACACCAACGGACGTTTTTTTCCCGAACTGCATTTAGAGATAACGCCATCTATTGCCACCCCGGAAACTCGTAAGACCCGAAGACTAAAAATTGGGTCGACAGTAAGACGAGGTCGCACCAAATGAGAACGCTAATCGGTCGATATTAGCAAGATTACGGCTGTGTACATTTTTATTCGGATGATACTGGGTAAAGGAGGGGTTCCACTGCAGCGTACGAATTTGAAATATATAATTATTATAAGAGATAAGTTTAACGCATTTGTTTCCAGCAACGCATATCAGGTCCACCGGGGTAAATGCGGTCAATGCGTAAATGCGATTTACCGATTAAAAAAAATACATCGTCTAAAAACGATGTTCCATTCTTAAGTTGTATAAAAGACATGATTTGTAAAACGTGGCAAAAATAGTTTTAAAACGTCGTATATCTCTAAAAGCTTAAGACGCATTGGTCACGGTTGACCTTTTTGCATTTGCTGGAGCTGCATCTAGTGGACAGGATGGCATACTGATACGTTCCATGTAAAACAAAGTTTGTAGTACGGCGAATGTAAAAAATACGTTTCAGGTAGTTTTTATTGCCGACTGTGATTTTTACACAGCAATGGTCTGTTTATCAGGATCAAACTAACAAGTCTAAACTTGATATTATATCCTTTAGTAGCCAAACCTGTCATCGAATCAGCTATAAATAACGCTGTAACAGTCAAACAACGTAAAGTTAAATAAAAGCTTTAAAAAATGTATGCCTGTCGAATATCTATAGCATTCAGAAACGTAATAACGTGTTGAACGAGAAACAAGTTTGAGATTTCTAAATCTTAAATTTAACACTCCTTAGACTCCAATTCGAACTCTATCATGTAAAATTAACAAGAACTTTTAAATCGCTCAGTCGTCCCAACGGAACCGCACCCTACACATTAGCATGCTAGATATTTGCATAGATTCCAGTCGAGTGCCCACTTGTTTTTGTAAACAAGTTTGCTGCCAAAATTAGCACTAGAATTACTAGCATTGGACATTTTACAGCGAGAATTGCCATTTGCACTCTTTCATGAATTTAAAAAAGTACTGGCTGTTTTTAACAGTTTCGTTTGCGGGAGCCTCTTGCTGTTTGTTTTTAAATGTAGAATACCATTTTTTTCGAGTCGTTATTTAAATGACAGAAAGAGTTTTTATTGTTTATGTAGATAACCTTTTTTGAGTGTGACATTTGCATTTATAAATCATATTTGATAACAATGTATGATCATTCGTTAACATTATTTTTTTTAACCAATTATTTGTATTTGTGTGGTTCGTGGTCTCTGATTATGCACATTAAAATCATCAATAAAATTGACACAGCAAAATGAAGGTTGCCAAATGTAAGCCAGACATTGTTGGGCTTTTTAATTGGTTGTCCGAAAATAAAAGCGGTGTTATTGCCCATTTCATTTGTTTTGTACTAATGTCTCACACAATTTTTTTTTTAATTATCTTATTTTCCTCAATTGCCCAAAGGAAGAGATCCCGTAAAGGATAAATAAGTTTGCCTTTGTACATTCCAATTCTGTTAATATTGTATTAAAATGTACAATTAAGTGTTTATATACATACATTTTTGTACATACATACATACATTAAATCACGCCTGTTTCCCAGAGGGGTAGGCAGAGACCACTTCTTTCCACTTGCTACGATCTTGACAAATTTCTTTCGCTTCTTCCACATTCATACATCGAGTCATGCACGCACGTCGGTTTCGGGTACTTAAGATTCGGTCCTTTTCCAGTATTTCACCGATTTTACTCGAAAAAGTACGCCTAGGGCGGCCCCTTCCGACCCGTCCACTCACTATCGATCTGTATATCTCTTTCGTCAATCTTCTTTCATCCATCCTTTCCAAATGACCGAACCATCGAAGCATGCCCTTTTCGATCTTAGTCAATACATCTTCTTTTATTCCACATTTCTCTCTGACTTTTTCATTCCTTACTCTATCAATCAGTTTCACACCACACATACTACGCAAAGAGCGCATTTCAACGGCATTTACACGACATTTATGCTTGTCCTGCCACACCCAACATTCACTACTATACATCAGGGTAGGGGCCAGCACTCCATTATTGTGAACAGCCAGTCGGGCTTTTTGTGAAATGCCCTGTCTGCTCACAAAGGAGTACAGGGCCCCATTAATTTGATTCCCCGCATTCACCCTCCTCTCGATATCCTTCTCACACTAACCATCTCTTGTAAACACACTTCCCAGGTACACAAAGTCGCTCACTTGTTCTACTTTCACCATTTATATTTGTCACGCACTCAGTCATCTCCTCGTCCTTCTCTATCACCATGACCTTGGTCTTGGCAACATTTACTCTCATCCCCTTTCGCTTAAATCCCTCATTCATCACTGTCACCATCTCCTGCAACTCAAGTACCGATGAGGCAAGTATAACTTGATCATCGGCATATAAGAGGCATTTGATTAGCAACTCTTGCATACGCAAACCCTTACACTACATACACACACATACATTACATTTTTGTTAATCTATTTATTTACCTCTGCGGCATCTTACTTATTTATGTCTGGCCTATTATCCAAATTTTTGGCCATTTTACCGAAATTTCTTTAACCAAACCTCCTGGCAACCTCACTAACAATAAAGTAGTTAAAATGTGCTCTCGCATAATCTCAAAAAATATTTAAATGCATACAGTTATAAAATAATCCGTTTCATCTAGGAGTCCTGTGGCAGCCGTTTTTCGTAATTTTAATCCCGTAATATACTCAGGCAAGGTTCTTCAAAATAGGGGATAAAATTAAAGTTCCTGAGCGACGTCGCTAGTTGTGTGCTAACGTGTAGTATTTATGTGGAGTAGAAACAAGTGAACTACGACTTTATTATGAGCTGTCACAGGAATCTTCTTAGATGAAACAGAGTGTAACCTACTTGCGAACAAAGCAACGGGGTGTCGTTGTAATGAAATTCTGCACAAATTACTCATTAGTCTAGTTCCGATCTGCTAGAACACCTCGACATTGCGACATTTAATAAATTCCATTGTTCTAACTCGATCTCACAATTTCTGCGTTATTACATTTTTATTCCATTAGTTTCCTTTCCCGCGTGGTTGCCGGGTAAGAATAGTGCCACTCCATGTCCTCCCGTGGACGTCGTAAGAGACGACTAAGGGAATAAAGGCTGTGTAGTACTGTTAGGCGATGGGCTTGCAACCTGTCACTAATACACTGGTAAACATCTTAGCCTAATTGTGCAAAATGTGGTTACAGAATTATTAACAAGTTTTTAGAGCTGTTAGTAATTCTGTAGCTCTGCCTACCCCACTCTGGGAATAAAGGCGTGAGCTTATGTATGTATGTATGTATGTAGTTTCCTTTGTCAAAGAAGTAGTTTTCCAGTTATAAAAGCGTCTTGAAAACCCAATGTACATACTTCTTAACCTTGAAATAACGTAAGCTAATTTATTTAATAAATCTCTACAGTGATCACTGAGACATGACTGAATACCGTGGAACGGGGTGAGTGGAGACACAACCTAAAATAAGTCATAACTTGTTACAAATAAGAACAAGTACGAGTTTTAAATGGACAATCACGTTACGTCTCATCATCATAGTCTCGTTTCATTCTTATAATTAGTACCATATAATTCATTTTAGCTTGTGTCCCTACTCACCCTTTAATCCCTTCTCACCCCGTTTTACGGTATGCGCTTTATGTCTGGTCATACATCACAGGTCATAGACAAATATGCGGTTCAAATTCCAGCCTATTCCATTAACGAGAACTGGTTCAAAATTAACTCGCCAGATTTGACCTTAACTGACATGCTGAAAAAAAAACATGCATACAGTCGAACATATTACCTTCTCTTTTTTGAATAGATGCTAAAAGAAGATGACACACAAAGCATCGTTACGCATCTGTATCATGTGAATCACTGTCACTACCCCATTCTGCTTTTGCAAACAAGTCCAGATGATATCAACATCTCCGTTAACTCGTTAAAAAATTCAGGAGCAAGTATGTATGTATGTAAACGGGTCCGTAGCATAATATTAAAAACCAAATTTCATAATTACGAAATTCCTAAAAACAAAACTTCGAATATCAAAATGTATAATGTACGAAATTCCTAAAGATGCATGTCCAATCGTCGTTGCGAATAAAAAAATCGCTATGTTATTTTGACCCACTTTACAGGAGACAAAAAAACCGTTTATATAATAATGTATATTACTTTTATTACATCTGACTTTGTTACACATAACAGAGTAGTAGGATTTACATAATTTTCACAAAAAAATAAACTGTTCCTCCTTATAGTTTTTAATGGTATTAACAAAAAACTAGAATTTAACTACATAGCGACTTTATTTTGGCATACTTTAAATCGCCATGTGCCTAATATACACATAGCGTAGTTTTACAACGTGGAAAGCGACATATAGCGGGTTTTGAAATGAATATAAGTTGGTAATATAAGTCAAGTTTACTATTATAAATATTGGAAATTTGAAATACATGAATCTTTAATGTTATCTGTTGAAAAATTAGTTTGTTAGTTAAACTTAATCAATAAATTAAGCAAGTGTGTAATAAAAAAAAAGTTAAAACTCAGTCTAGCATAGCTTAATTTATACGTTAAGATGGTCGTAGAAATGATGATAATCTTTGTGCATGTAAACCTTTAAAGATTGCAGGCTATTATATTTCGCTATTTCCGTTTAGGTCACAAACGTATTCATCCCTCTTATAGCTTGATATTGAGGGTTCACAAATATTTAATATCGGTTTTTCTTTACTCGATGCATTCATCTCACATAACGCTCTTTGTTATAATTGCTGAGATTATAACAAAGAGCGTAACATGTCGTTATAAGTTATAAGCCTCGACGACGCAACGCACAGGCACTACTCGTGTGGCATCTTATCAGTAAATGTGGATGTGTGTTAGTTAGTTACGTCCTCAAATGGCTTTTTTTACAATTCGACGCCGTCAGCTGGTTGACGTGACAGGTACAAACAGAGATAGTTGTCAGCCCGGAAAGAATTAGATACCGCAAAATTTGACAGTTCCACAGGGAATGCCAATGTAACACCGTGTGGATTAAGTATATTTTTTTATGAATGAATGATAATTGGACTCTGTTAAACAATAATGTGTCAATCCACAACTATTTAGCAATAAAGTGTGTACCCTCAATATTTGTATAGTCCTGGGTTGTCATTTTATAGCTAAATAATTGTGGGTTGACATATTTTTGCGTAACAGCGTCCAATTATTATATAGACCTACAATTTTATGTTTATTTTTAGCTTATCTCCTTGCCTTATTTATCCTTAACAGCCAACAAAAATAAAGGTATAAAAATCAACAGTCTCGGGAGAACATTATTTTATAACATTTCCTAGTTTCCGCTACTTGACGATAGATGGCGCCAGATGTACTCAATTATTCAAACCTAAACACACTTCCCGCTGACTATTCCTCTGTAAGAACGCTTAGATCTTTCAAACTCCGCAACGGATTTTAATGCGGTTTTCATCAATAAATAGAGTAATAATTCAAGGAGAAGGTTTTAATGTATAATAATAATAATTTCTGGTTTTTTAACGGGTGGTACCGAAAACTCACAAATCACAGCGAAACGAGGGTCGCAACCTCAGATGACTATAATTTAAAAAGATTTTGTGCAAATCGACTAAACTATGATGATAAGATTGATAATTAAGACGTGAAAAATCGTGCCATCATTGTCAGATCTATCTTAGCGAGCGCGCTTCATACATCGTTAAAGTAACACAAACGTGGTGGAATTTCTAGTACTAAAACAATTTAAAAAAGCAATCTATGACAGCATACTTTTAAGTAAATGCATTACGGCCAAACTAGAACAGTAAAAATAAACTGTTTTATTCAATACCTTCTTTCTCTCCGAGTAAAAAGAACATCTCGAATTTCTTTCAAAGTTTATTTAGTCGGGACCCCGCGGACTGCATTAGCCCCTAAGAACGGGGTCAAATCGTGTTGCAGTAGACATTGAATATCCTATGACTTTGTCTGCACTTGCATTCTGTTTCGTAATGTTGCCAAATACCAATTTTATGGGTACGTCGTGGTTAAAAACTAACTGGCTTGTAAAAACGGATGCTTTGTTTTTGTTTTTACCCGAGTGCAAGAAATAGACCAGGGTAGAAGCCTTTAAAAATAATAAAAAGTGAAAAAAAATAATAGTAGGATGAAACCCATTGGAAAAGGAGGGAAATATTATAAAAATGAAAGGAAAAATAATTTAATGGCGATCTGAGGTCGGGAAGGGGATGGGGGTGAGTTTTTAAGGGTAAAAAACGGTTTTTCTCGATTTCCGGCAAAACTAAAAGTCCTATCGAAAAAAGTCAAAAAGCAAAGTTGTAGGTAATAAAAAGATCTAAAACTTTTGTATTTACACTTTTTTCACATAACCTCAAAATTTATGTGAAAAATCCAAAAAACCAAATTTTTGGTTTTTTATTTTTATCTTTTACAAAAAAATTTTTTTTTTAACGAAATTTGGTGAAAACTTACCTTTTTATGTCCCAAATACGCTGTAATTTATTTGATTAAATAATATTTATTTTTTCACCTTATTTTGAATTAATATCGAAAAAACACCCTAATTTTCAATCGAAAATTCACCCGTCAAAATATCAGCTTTTTTCAAAAAGTTGGTATGGTTTCTGTTCGTTGAAATCTCTACTTTCCGATGGTGAAAAAAAAATATATATTACTACAGTAAATCTTCTCAGAAAATGCAAAAAATAAAAAAAAACTTGAATTCGAATTTTTTTTTTTAATAATTATAAATAATTTTGAGCTATTTATTAAAATTTACACTTTTATTACTCGAAAAACGTTAGATTACATGTGACATTGATAACAAAAAAATTGCAAATAAAAATATACTACTATAATTAACAAACAAATAAGTTAATAAAATTAATATTTAATAAGACATCTACAATATTTGGAGAAAGTTGTCGAATCTTCTTTAAATTATATGTGTAGATGCCTATTTATAACTATTTTAAGATAAATTATATATACCTGAGTAGATATACCTGAGTGACCTACGAAAAATTGTAGCCCATCAAAAGGTATTTCGTGGAGAAGTGGGGAAGGGGCTAGGCGGGTCTGGGTCTTACTACATACATACCTACTATTATATACTATATATTTCGTAGCAGCTGTTACAACCGTTAGCCCAACCAGTATTCGAAATACAGTACAGTATACAACATCGTTTATAAAAATACACGTGCACGCTGAGTTTCTTGAAGATAATTGTGACAAGCTAACTTAAAAAAACAAAAAAACTTTTCGAATCTGCATAGGAAGGTAAATACTATCTCTATTTTTATCTGTATCAATCAACTCAAACATAAAATTCGTAATATTTTCTTTAAAAAATAGTATGCTTAACGTAACATAACCTAAAGATTGAAATTAAAATGATATTTTAGTACAAGATAAAAAAATAATAATCTCCTTAATTTTGCACAAACAAATTTAGTTAATCCCATGAAAAAAATATATATTTCAAAATACATAAAAAATATATTAAAAATCTATAAAAAATTGAAGATCTTATTTTTCCTTTTATTTTTATAATATTCCCCTCCTTTTCTAATGGGTTTCATCCTACTATTATTTTTTTTGGTTTTAAGATTATCGACCCTGGTCTAAAAGGAATAATATAAGATGAAACATATTTGGTTTTGTTTGCACACAGCTCATTTGAACTGAGACCCGATGGTAAGATAATGGTAACGACCCAGTCAAACCCTACACTACATCCTTTATAGGTACTCTCAGCCCAATGGAACCCTGACCCACCATAGAAGGATGTATTTTTTTATTTAATCTTATGGCGTATTAACACTTCAAAAAACCGGGCAAGAGCATGTCGGACCATGCTCAGTATAGGGTTCCGAAGCCGTAACGACAGACACAAAAAACTATCTCAAAAATCAACATGTATGAACCAATTTTCTATTTAAACTTATTTGGCGCTGTCTTAGATGATTTTTAGTAGGTATAAACCCGTTAGTCGCCTGTATCTCAGGAACTAATTAAGTCTACTTAGTAATGATTCTTTTTCTTATAAATTTGTATATAATATCTCAAACAAGAGCCAAGCTTTTAAGTGTGAGATCAGTATACCTATGTAGGTAGTTAGGTATCTAAACTGCTTCAAACCGACTTTAAATTACAATAAAAGTTAAATCTTTTATATAGTTTTTAATAGAAATTGAAAAAAAAAACAAGGTCCAGTAAATATAATTTTAAGTTTTCCAAACGATACTCAACTCAAATCAATAATCTAATCGAAAATTTGTAAACTTTCAGATCGCAAATCGCAAACTTGTAGGTAGCATTCCGGGGCACTTCCAAACAGCATCTAGGCGCTCGCGCTTATGAGCGCGGCTGTCGCTCGATTTGTTGCTTGGACAGTTTGACTCCCCCCGCGCGTCCTGCACGCCCCCTTGTTTGAACTGCCGCACTAATATATCAAAGGCGTTAAAGCGACAAGGTACAAAACGGTGCAGCTTATAAGGTCGACTCTTCATTCATATTAGACTCGAAAAATTTAAAGAAACCGTTTTTGCCGCTATCGGTAAAACAACATCCAAGATGGCGCTGTCCAAAGACTTACCGATTTTAACAAACTGGAAAAAGACTTACTCCGAGATTAGTCTATACAAAATTCGGCGTTTAACCTAGGTATATATGTATAAGACCTAATTCTCGTTTGATCGAATCCGCCCTTAGCGGTATAATGCTGATTCTAGAATATTAGAGAGGTCATTATCGTAGTATGTTAATGTAAAAGGGCCACCTTAGGGATTTTCTGAAGATTTTACAAACATGTAAGTAATGGGGTTAACTACTTAAGGGCGCTATCACACTAGCGATTTGAGAACGTTACGAGCGAGGCAAATAGTCTCATAGGTCAGTATATTTGTGATGCCAAAGATATGACACTATCTTTGGCATCACAAATACATATACTGATCAATGAGACTAAGCGATAGACAGCTATTACTGTTAATAGCCGTTGTTTTAATGTACAGTCGACGTCAAAGATATGTTTACATTTTCGCACCTTATTCCATTTAAATAAGGTCAATGTAAAAATACCTTTGACATCGACTGTTATTAACTTATTAAATAGGTACATAGAAAGAAAAAAATACAATCGGGCTCGTTAAATATTTTTTTTAAACCCTGAATTGAACCTAGGACTAGCTTCAGCAAGCTTACGCAACTAGGTTAGCATCGTCACACCAGGATACAAAAATAATAATAATTCAAAATGCTTCAGTGTAAACGCACCCTTAAGGGCTCGAGAAGGCCTATTTTACACGACGATGTGTACATAGCACTATAAAGATGGCGGCCTAATTATGTAGACTCACGTTCTAACGTAAAACTTAACCAAGACCTACCTAATCAAGTTAGTAATTAAGTCAGATTTCGCAAACATATTTAAGGTGTTATGTTACCTCGAATTGCAAAACTGACCTCTCTGTGAAGGCATCCTCCTAAACGAATGGTCAATATAATTTGAAAGACATATGTTACATGCTACAAATGCAAGCAGATTCATATCTTTATCTTTTCATAAAGTAATATTGGATATAAAATAGCCACGAACTACTACACTAGCGAAGTGTAGAAAAATAATGTTAAGTACTGTAAAAAAAACATAAACATCTAGAAAATTTCACAAGGTAATTGACGACGACGCGCTGGCCTAGTGGGTTCGAATCCCGGTAAGGGCAGATATTTGTGTGATGAGTGCGAATATTTGTCCCTGAGTCATGAATGTTTTCTAATGTATTTAAGTATATCTTTCTCTACATAAGTACTTATATCGTTGTCTAGTACCCATAGTACAAGCCTAGAGCTTAGTTTGGGACTAGGTCAATTGGTGTGAGATTGTCCCCTTATATTTATTTATTTAATATTAGTTTTCCAACAACTTGCCATTTCATATGTACAATAAAATCTCTTTCATGTAGTTATAACAAGGGGTCCGAACTTTTGATGGCATATCGAGGTTCTAGAATCGATGGAGTAGCTGTTTCCAAATTATAAACATACCGTTTTGATTTTGGTCTTCAGTATTGTCTATTTAATATGAACTATATTAATTTTTAGTTCGGATTGACCATAGCTACTAATACTTGAATATTTGTTTGTTTGTAACGCTTTCATATCGGAGATCTGGACCAAAATTCAGTTAAATTGGTTTAGCGATTTAACGAATGAATGGTATTTGAAATATGACAGGTAGGTCATAATCAAGGTGGTATGTTTATAATAATTAGGAAACAGTGACTCCATGGATTCTAGAACCACGATATGACACCAAAAGTCTTAACCCTAGTTATAACATTAATAGACCATTTGAAATTAAATATGTATTATGTGAAATTTGATACAAGTATTAATTTAGTATACTCACAACTAAATGCAAGAAGGGCTTTACTTAAGGTTACACATAACCCTGTGTACTGTGCATCGAAATATAATAAGTATGGAAGAGTAACGTCTAACAAAAACGACTGACAAATCCGCTCCAAAACGCCCACTTTTTGAAATGAAAAGATCTTATGTATCGAGTGGTTTCAATAATCAACTAAATATTAATTGAGTTAAGGTATGAAGTCATTTATGTCAGATGCTGGTATAACGTTTGAGTAGACAGTAATTTCAGTAAGGTTTTTTACCGTTTGAAAGACAAACATCTGCAATTGGTAACAAGCTCTCTGACACAAGATTTCCATTTGTCAATAATTTTTTTCATAAGGGTTATTTGAACGCGGCCATGTCTTTCAACATTTGACGTGGATGGTTTAATACAAAAACAAAACATTAATTGAATAATGAATTTTATTAATATTTTTTTATATGATTGAATGATTGTTCCCCTTGAATCATTCATTTAACATACTTATGTTACACTATTATAAAGTTGTAAAATAGTATATCAGAAGACATTAGGTATGTTGTAAGAGTAGTCAGCGTCAAATAGTCTTTAGCATCTAAACATATCTAATAGACCTGTGATAAACTCCTCGACGTCTGATATTCATTTAAATATTAATTAAATTATTGTAAATAAATGTTGACAACGTACTGTACAATTTGGGACCGCTGTGACTTTAAAAAAATGTTTTCCAGTTTTTGAGATGACATAATCCGATTCATCAAAATGGATGCTGCAAATCCTGCAATGTTTGCTAAGCATCCAATTCTCGTTTCGCAATTCGCGACGAACTGCATCCACCCAAGCCAGACGGCGTTCTACATTTTTTGGAAAACTTAAAAAGGTCATAATTTCGTTTTTTTTATTATGTACATAAACTAACGATAGTAAAGATGACATAAAATTTAATTTCCTATTCATTCGAAGTAAGTAGTTGCTTGTAATTCACATTTTTTAAAGATATATATTGCATAACATCGGCCATGACATTTTGGTATGGGAATATTAAAAATTCAATAACTTACTAATGAAAATAAATATCGCTTTGTTTTGCATCTGTGTGGGTCCTGCACCAATTTACAATGCAACTTGGCATGGTTGCAGCGACATTTAAATCCGGTAATCATTAATATCGATATTTTTCTTTTGTGATTGTAAACAACTGTTTGACACTACGTCAGAAAGTCGACTGATAGACAGTTCGGCACTCATTAATAGCTCCACCCCCGCCGGCACTAAGTCAGTGGGGCAGATTTTGAGCGTCGATTACTCTTCCATACTTATTATATTTCGATGGTACTGTGTCGATAAAATTTCAGTCTTTTGACACGAGATGTCACGTCAAATAATAGGAGTTGACAGTGAGTTGAAACAGAATTAAAAACTGCCAACAAAGTCACAGCATGTCAGTTTTGTTTTGACAATTAAACACCTACCTAAATATTTTACTGTCAACGCTTCTGCAAAAAAAACAAACATTCATTGGGCTGAATGATTGACATGACGTTTTATGTACAAAATATGTCAAATATTTCATTTAATTTGACATTTCAAAGCTAACAGACATATATTATACAGTTTAATTAAATGTTAATAAACCGTGTAGATTGTTAAAGATTGAAACGATACTGAAACTCGATATTCAATTTCCAAGATATTTTATAGAACTCTGACGACACCTAGGTTGTCTGAACTGTAATAATACTAATAATGGATTCTACACACAACAAAAATGTTGGTTAAGAAACATGACGCGTTTACCTAGCCGGTGGTGACCCTGCACACGGAGCTAGCGGTCCAGGGCTCGATTCCCGCTATAGGCAAATATTTTGTGTCGTGAGCGTGAGTATTTATTCGTGAGTTTAGTCAATTGAATTATGTATTTCTCTTTTCAAGGATGTTTATCTTTTTCTAATAGACAAGACTGGACCTTAGTTTGGGACTAGGTCAATTGGTATGAGATGGTCCGCTTTTAAACTTCTTAATCTACTTAACGACACACACACACACACACACTAATTCTACTAATTTGCATTGTTTTATTCTGGTATGGGGACTAGGCAACCGTTAAAATTACCAGGCATAGAGCCCGTCCTCAGGGTTGGCAACGTATTTGCAGTCTTTGGATTGCAATCTTAAGATTGTAATCTTGAGCTTGCAAATGTCTATGGGTTTCAGATCTCACTTGCTATCAGCCCAATATACCACATTGACAATGATAGGTGACAGGTGACTATTCGCCATACATTGCAAAGTTAACAAGCTCTTACATCAGCGGGATTCATGTCAGCTGCGCCATGTACACTGAAATGTCACCTGTCACCTGTAATTGTCAGGATGGTAAAGTAGTGGGCAGGTAGCCTGTGTGCTCGTTAGCCTTCTCCATGCATTAAAAAATATCATTAACAAACACTTGACGCGATCTTCCGGCAGCTTATGTCAACATACATTTTCGATGACGCTTATACAGCGATTTTCGAATATCGTCTAAATATAGGGTAAAGTCACCAGTGGTCAGCCAGACTCCTGTAGTCGGCGTCCGCTTATAGTTTGTATGAGTGGCAAGAGTACGAAAGATAATATTTCCCACTCTTCGCACTTCGGTCAACTACTGGTCTCTGGCTGACCACCGGTGACTTTACCCTATGCAATTGACGGAAGTTCAATTGACGTGACTTATATTAACTCCATATATTTCGATTCAATAAAAACAGAACGTTGCGGAGTTGCGTCTGATCTAGGCCTAGATTAGTCCACTAGATTCACTAGATTCTGGTGTACCGGCCCTCTATTGGTTAAAAGTGCGTCAATACTCTTGCAATACCCAATAATGTATGAGCAATATCTGGATTAGAACGTGTGTCCCACGGGACGCGCGTGCGGCTACAACAAAAGCACCTTATCTAAACTACTGCGACGAAATAACCACTAAAGTAAGGATAGTAGACGGTTAGAAACTAGATTTTAGAGAGTATTCCAGAATATTCCATCAATTTTTTTCATGGTTTTCACCAATTTGACATGGCACGTGACAGGTGACATTTCGTTATACATTGCAAAGTTAACAACTTGATACACTGGGTATCATACAAACTGCGTCATGTACACTGAAATGTCACCTGTCACCTGTCATTGTCGAGATGGTGAAAAAGGGGGCTGGTGGTAACTCATAGCCATTTCACCGGTTGTCGCATTCCCACACTGGAACACAACACACACAACCATATGAACACTGCTGCTTGCTGCTGTTGTTTAAAGGATGTTAGTGGTAGCAATCTGGACGGACCCTGCTCAGGGTTATTATCACCCATAAAAGAAAAGTATCCGCCCTTTATCCTATTCTTATTTAATTAGATAGTTCTCGCAAATAAAGATCAATAGACATTTCGTTCATTGAATTCAAAATGGACACATTCCAAAATGAGTCAGTGTTGCATTTTAAAATTTGAAGCTATTCGTATAAAATGTTTCATGCAAGAGCAAATTATTTTGGAATGTGTCCGATGAGCGATTTATTAACCTGAAGACTGCGAAATTTTTGCCGACCCTGACAACTATCTTATCCGTACACCGGAGCACAACGATGCTATCGCTGCTTGGCAATAGGCTATTTAATAGGCTAATAGGATGTACAGTCAACCAATTTGATTCCTAGGCCACTTTGGACTTTGTCAACGTGACGTTGTAAACCAAATCATAGGAAGTCTCTTACGTTTTGGTTGACAACGTCACTTTAACATAGTCCAAAGTGGCCTAGAAATCAAATTGGTTGAATGTACCTGGTACAGTTGAGGTCAAAGATGTGTTTACGCTTTTTTTGCAATTGATTTTAACCCTATAGATAGCAAAATTAAAAAGTTTTGTCAAAAAATACATTTTTGTGACAAGCTTTTGTTGCCGACTGTACCCTTTTTTTTTGCACAGTCGTCATCCTGCTCATCAAGACAATTCTAACAAGCCCTAATTTGACGGGTTTATCATGTGTAATTTAGGAGTTCCTATGGCCACCATGAGTCTCCATCATCATAATCATCTCGATTGAACTTTATTATTGTATTGTCATCAGAACTAAAAGCACATGAAAAATTTCAGCTGCATCGGAAATCGGAAAGTGGGTCAAATTTAAGGGTACATACATACATACATTGCAAGTTAAAGAAAAGCTTGTAAAAATAGACCTGAATTCTAGCCTTAATAGGTTTCTCCTATTGGCACAAATTTTTTTCAATAAAAAATGTAAAAAGTATCAGTTATCAGGTCATCTTTAGTACCAGGTTTTAAAATTGCCCTTTAAAGGGTTGGAATAAGGTGAAATGTAAATAACTTATATCTTTGACTTCGACCGTAGTTCGTTTACAAGCTAGAATCCCCTGACATAATATGGCGGGACAAACAGACAGACCAACAATCTGCAGTGGCCATTTAGGACGGAACCCTCAAAACATGAGTTCAACTCGCTCTTGACTTTACATCGAGCCGGAATGATCAAAAGCATTCGGCCGATTTAGAATTTTCGGTGAAATCCAAAAGCCATATTCGGCTATTTTTGTACAAACGTCTGGCTGAACCACTGTCTGATAAATTGCTTATTTGTGTATAGTCAATACACGAGAGCAACGCCCCTGCAACTGCATTTAGAAGCGTTCTTGACAGAGAGCACGCACTGAGCAGATGAAGAAAAACGCGCGGGTTAAAATTTCAGGTCACAACTCTCAAACTGTAATAAAGAACTGGAGTTGACCATTGCTTTACAGTTTAGTTTTCGGCGAGAGTAGCGTAGTTTATACAGCGCTGTCCCTTTTCCTACTACGAGTATAAACTAAACTGCAACAACATACAAAGGTATGCCTAAGTACCTTTTCTAAATGGTAGATATATTCAATTGAATAGTATGTTACGTAAAATACTCTCGTTAATAAATTATTCTGTGGTTTTTACCAATATATCCTCTCCATGCAGGATTATTTATATTTTGTACGTAGCAATAATCTTACTTTACTACCAAATTTCAAGTGTAACAAAAAGTGAGCAACAAAAATACTATTATTTTGTTGATTGTTGAGAATATATTATTATGTGATTCATATATGCTGAAAATGATACAAGATCAACATAAGAAAATTCTGGGCCATTTTACAGCTTACCAAGTGAACCTTCTAAAAATTCAAACCAAGCACTACGATGACAAAAAACGCTGCGTTTTCCCAGCGTCACATGGGGGTTTCTCCCCGCCGCAGGCTAATAAAGTTCGTACCGGGAACGAGATTCGCTGGCGGCGGACTTAATGCCGCACTAAACGTTCCGATCAGTAAACACGGGTCTGGTTCACTGCTGTGTTGATAAATTATAATTAGTATAGTCGGCTTCATAAGATGACCACTATTATTGATATTATTCGTTTGACAACGTTATGTTGAGACTAAAAAAATGGTGTCCGTGTTTATGTGTCTCTGAGTTTGGTTTCGTAGCAGGCAATCAGATGGACCGATTTCAAAACGGATTTTTCAGATAGAAAGCTTATTCAATAGGGATAGTTTTTAGCTATGTTATATGAAAATCGGTTGGGCTGGTTAATTGATATCAGCTCTCAAGAAAGGACTTGCCATTATTGCCTTGTTTTTACCTATTTTAATAGCAAGCATACATGGATAAACGGATGAAATTATTTTTGTAATTAATGAAACAAACTTTAAACTTTGTAAGAAACGAACTTTTTTTAAATGTAGTTTTCACAATTTAAATATAGATAGCATGGTTTCTGTCAAAGTTTATTGCACAATTTATTTATTTAATAACAGCACAAGATATAACACCTAACAACAATGTTTCAAAGTTAGTATCACTCTAGGAGCATTTGAGAAAATATCGACTCTTCCAATTTATCGAATATCGATGCTATAGCGTTGTCCCGGGTGCAAAGATGTTTTATGACGTCGTCTACCAGTTCTGTGTCCCACTTTAGGTCGCAAGCTTGAACATTTTAAATATCTAGCGTACTTCTTTGTTGGATATCCAAGCGTCTGCAGTATTTTATCTTCACGGACGAGCGGAGCACTCGGTGCAGCGACGTGTAAGTCGATAGAGACTTGTTGAGCTGGCATTGTGAATCTCGCGATGTGACGCATCGCGTCTTGCGCTAGGAGCTGCTTTTGACTTGTTAGTTTTATAATCAACGACATTTCGATGTCAGTGACCCATACAGCGACCGATATCTTATAAAACATAAAGTGTTCTGAAAAATGATGCAACGTCTTAACATTTATATGAAACTAATCTAAAGTAACAAGTTTAAACCAGGGTAGATACTTATTGATTTAAATTGAAACACTATTTGTACTATGATACAAATTCATTGAATAACCAATATAATTAATAACACGGGTATACGACCCCAGGTTAAATCTCCGTGGGTTATCGTTTAGTACAGAAGTAATCCAGGTACTAAGTAATGACTGCACCAATAATGGACATTTTTACCTGACAGGCACCAGTAATGGACACTTCACTGTTAAATCAAAAATATGATCCTAAATGGTTTTTTGCAAAACAAATGAATAACCTTTATCTTCTGTAAAATATGAATCAAGTGTCCATCATTGGTCCTTGTCCATTACTGGTTCCGTCAGTTCCAACGTCATCGTCAGATAATTTTTAAGACACCGTACTAAGTATTGAAAGTTCAGGTTTACGTTGTCATTTTCATATACATGTTCATCATACACAATTTTCATTTACAAAACTTTACTTTTAACTCATTCCAACAACTAAAACTGGTCAAAATTAACGTGTGAAATTAGAATAGAATTGAATAGAATAGAAATAGTTTTATTGTCAAAATTTGACACAATGCAATTTGTCAAAATTTACACAAAAAGAAGAAAACAAAATATACAGTATTACAAAGTTACAAGTATCAAATAGTGTCAAATAGAGTACCACAGCATGATGACGTGGTGTGGCGGACCACGACCCACGACGCTGTTTTTCAGTGGCCCCTATTTGAATGACTTGACGAAAAACCAGTGTACCTACATAAAAAAAATTGGGCAAAATCCTTTAACAAATAAATTGTGAACCTCCTTCTCTTTTGAACTCAGTCAAAACATAACCTTACAGTTTTAAATTGTCTTCAATAGAGACGACGCCCGTGAACTTGAACGTGCTATTAAAATTAGTATCCAGTAGTGCGAGCATCGTTAACGTGTGTGTTTGTCTGAATCATTGTAATGTTGGCTTTACTAACATACCGCTGGACCTTTACCTTAATTTAGAGTCAGTAAATGTCAGTAGGACCAAGGATCAAGTGGGGAGCGTTTTGGCAGCGTGGTAACGTCTACGTCACAAGCGATTTGCTATAAAATGACGACGCCTGCTTATTTCTTCATCCTGACAATGACAGGTGACAGGTGACATTTCAGCGTAGAAGGCGCAGCTGACATGAATCTCACTGATATGAAAGCTGAATGGTCACCTGTCACCTGTCATTGTCACGATGGTTAAATAGAGGTCTGGTTGGTTTGGTACTGGCTGACCCTGACTACGAATCTAGTGGTCCTCGGTTCGATTCACGGTATGACAAAATATATCGTTTTCTCACAAGATTATAGCTTCGTTTGGGACTAGTTAGGCCAAGTGTGAGAAGTTGTCCTGTGCTATTTATTTATCATAATTTTGTGATAAAGGCAAAACATATAACAGCAACTAGTTTAAAAAACGGCTACTAGTCTATTGTTAAGATATAAAGGACACATTATCTTTTAACCAACCGCCTAACAGCATTACTAAACTTGAATAAAGTTGCTGCTGTCACATTCTTTGCTATAGCAATAGAATAAGACAACAAACACGTCACTAAACAATCATTGAATTTAATTGACGTCTCTGAGTGCGGCAGTTAAAGAATTAAAGTTTCGACCTGTCACTACATCAAACTCTATTTGAAAAGTGATAACGGTCCATTTTCTGATTTAAAAAAATATAGCGTTAATGGAATTATTGGAATAATGTCTGGTAACAGAGTTTTAGCTTCGTAAATACTAAATATTTACTGGTGCGCGTGTAATTAAACACATTGAAGAAAAATGGATGAATCAACGCTACCCGTTAATCGCTTGTACCGTAGCCACAAGCGACCCGCTTTCAGTCGCTCGTGCCTTTTTCAGGGCCACACGTTAATACACAAACGAATATTTATGGAAACGTATAAGTTATTATCGACTACCTAGTTATTTAACGTTAGGAGCGATGCCAAAACATGTTCTGAACGAATAAATTCTCGAAGACGACATTTTATATAACTAATTGATGTTTCGTGCGAAATGCAAGTACAGAATTTGCGAGTGCATTCAGTGCCACAAAACTTACAGTAGTAGGTAAAGTTAGTATGCCAGAGGTGTCACGGGCACTGGAACGCGGTATGCGTTAAGAACTAAGAATATACCAACGTTTTGGTCTGTTATTTGATATGTAGTAATATTGTTATTGAAGAGCTTTGTGTGTCTTTAAGAGAAAAGACAAAGGAATCAAATATATTAGTTTTTACTTTTAAATAAACATAATCGTAATGGCGTCCAAACTGGTCCATCTGTTTGGGAGCTATGATACGATACGACACACAGACGTACACATACAAAAATACACATGTAAAACCTATAACATCTTCTTTGTTGGCGGTTAAAAACACGAAAATGGTATAAAATCTCATTACTAATTTCCTTACGAACCTTTTGCAAAGTAGGGTGGCAACGCAGCTACAGTATTCTCAACACAACAATCTCAAGATTACAACCAGGGCCCGTAACTCATTGGTGTCACAAATCCTACTGGAACGGACATAGCCTTAGGTAGTCTAAGGACAGAGAGTGACCTTTAAGACCCAATATTCATGCAAGTATTAATGATTACCCCATAAAACAAAATTGCCTTTTCCAGAAATCGATTCTAAGACTAGTACCTTTTGAAGGCAGTTCCACAACCAACAACAACAAGTACAACAAATCATATAGTCATGTTTTCATCATCTTGACATATTACGAATAATGAGCTTGTTTGTTTGTTCTTCGTTGATATTTGCTATAGTTTGGAAGCGGATTTAGGTACTTGTATTGCAGTGTTGCAAACTATAGCTATTATTTAGGGAATAGAAAGCCATTCCTGACACCTTGCACATACATACATTTTATGAATATTTATGATTATGGCAGCAGTAAAACAAATGCCGAACTTATTTATTCAATGTAGGAACAGTAATTAAGGCGTTGTTTTACCTAATTTTAACCTTATCAATGTTTAGAAACTTCATGGTTGTGCAATATGTCACGATTGACTTATCTGCGTAGTATTACAAGCATTAAAAAAACCTAAAGTTCAATCCAATCTCAGTAAATCAAATGGACGGACTCCAAAATGTTTTTCCACTCACTCACTCAGTCCCATGATTTACATTTCTCGTTCGCGATCCCGCATATGGATGTTAGTTTTCCAAGCACAAACTGCGCGGCGTGATGCCACAGTCCACACTCATAATCAACCATGGCAAGTCGGAACAATCCCTACGTTATCATCTTGCAAATTTGGACTGAAGATTTAAAATATACGTTCAAATTTGGCAAGACACCGTGCCAATTGATGCGATGGAATGACCGTGAGCGAGTACCTTAACAGGGTAAAATAGACTACAAATAGGGTAGACATACCCAACTTGTAACCGCAATTGTAACGATGTTGGCGTACTCTTAACCCAATTTCTAAAAGTGGAGTTAACTTTATGGGCTTACCATAGAGCAGAACTCAATCGTATTCGATGATTGGCCAGCCGCACACTTGCAGATAAGCAATAAGTAGTTGGCAACTATAAAATATATCGAATACTGAATGCTCAGACACGCTTCACGCTAACGTAATCGATTTTCGGAAACTTCAAAATGAACGAATTGACATAAAATCTTGTCGCGACAGTGTGACTTATTAACTATTTATTATAAGGGAGTTTCCGTATAAGGAACGTTTTTTAAAGTACTTTAAAAAAGGTAAAGTCGGTAAAAAATTTAATTGTCAAATTTCGGTAAGATACCTGGGCCTGTATTACGAGGGTCAAACTGAAAGTTTCGGGAATAGAAAAAAATATGCAGTTAAACTGAATAAAAGTATTTGTATTGGTTTTCAAAGTATTCTCCTTTATATTTTATGCACTTTTCTATGCGATCAAACCAGTCATTAAAGCACTTATTGAAGTCTGAATTAGGGGTCGACAAAATGGCCATTTTAAAAGCCTCCACTGCTGCTTCCGGCGTCTGAAACCGCTGACCACGCAACTTATCCTTAATTTTGGGGAATGTGAAAAAGTCATTGGGGCTTAAGTCGGGGCTGTATGGAGGATGGTCCAGTAATTCGACTTTTTCACCGTCCAGGTACTCAGTTGTTTTCCGAGCGGTGTGAGGGCTGGCATTGTCGTGGTGAAGGACAATGCGGCGACTAGGGTTTTTTTTTCGGAGTTCAGCAAAGATACTCGGCAAACAAATAATGGTGTACCAATCGGCATTGACCGTTCTACGATCTTCAAGAGGAATAGTAGCCACGTGACCCGATTTGGAGACAAACGTAGCCACCATCTTTTTGGCCGTGCTGCGAGAACGAATAACTTTTGTCGGCTTGAGCTCATCTTCGTAGGCCCATACTTGAGATTGGTTTTTAATGTTTTTATTTTCAGGCTCATATGCATATATCCAACACTCGTCACCGGATACAATGCTAAAAACTGCATTTGAGCTTCCTCCGTTGAATTTATTCAAAGTTCTGAGGCACCAATTGACACGAGTCGTTTTCTGCTCCTCAGACAATAAGTGAGGGATCCAACGGGAAAACAACTTTCGCACGCCTAATTGTTCCTGTAAAATGATTTGTATCTGACTCATTCCTATGCCCAAACACTCTTGAATCTCCCGATATGACACATGTCGGTCTTCCTTTATCAGCTGACGCACAGCATCGACGTTTTCTTGCGTGACTGCCGATTTTGGTCGACCTTCACGCACGTCGTCCGTGAGGGATAGTCGGCCACGTTAAAATTCTGCATACCACCTGTATATTGTCGTCTTTGAAGGTGCTTCATTACTAAAAGCAACAATCATCCGGTCTCCACATTGTTTTTGTGATAATCCACTTTTAAAGTCGTAATAAATCATAGCTCTTAAATTTTCACGGGACAATTCCATTTTCAGCAGCGACTCGACGACTTCAAAAAACAATTGAAACTCCCATCGCTTTTTTTTTCTATGTGGCCAGTGTGTTTAAATAATGAAACTCTAGAGATTATAAAAAGGTATGATATGTGTCAAAAATATGTTTCTAAGTATTAGATTCCCGAAACTTTCAGTGCAGCCCTCGTACGTAACTCTCGCACTCACATACTGGTCAGACGGTGGCAGATATTTTATCCACGCATATACATATCGATAAACACGACCATAATACACCCGCTGAAGAAAAACAACAAATACTAAAAATGTTCTGTTGGATTCGCGCTGAGTCAATTCAAATTGAAATCGGAATGTAATAATATCTACTGTGCGGTCATGAGGAACCCTCGGGCTGCGAGTGGAACACGCACTTGGCCGGTTTTTATTTATTTACTTCATTTGTAGCGCAAACACTTTAACGGCGGTATCGCTTCATCTACTCACACTTCCTGCCGCACGCAGTGGTATTCTATAAACAAAACCCCTTCCTTATTCAAAACTTGTAAAAAAATCGTCATTCGATAACGACTTAATCCTCATTAACAGATTCTGAGCGGCTGTTACAGTTAGTCGATAGTGTGCGGCCGGACTTCAAGCAGATTGATCCGTCTATCCCGCCATAAATACAGTTTATGACCATAAATATAATTGCGGATCTCATCGCGATACTTTACGAATGAGAATAGGAAGTAAATATAGAAGCTGATTTATATTTATGTATGTATGTATCGTTGCACGAGGTATGTACTGTAGCTTAAAAACTTTTTCATCACACTTGGTTGTAAATAGTGTCCTAACTTGCTAGAAAAATCGACCGTAAATCCATAATAATACCCGGGGGGCTTTTGTTACCATTACGCCCTATCGTGCGTAATAGCTTTTTTTAAAATATTATACGTGGACTCAAACTGTCACAATACGTCAGGACCCCAACTCTTGTTCCATTCGATATGAAGTTTCGGCATCGGGCTTCTAACAGACTCTCGTTTTAAAAAATTCTTTCTTTACCACCCTTAATACACAATCTACTATGACTACTATACAACATACAATTTTGACAAAAAATAGTTTTTTTGTTTTGTTACGATATAATTAATATTTATTACCTACTAAATAAATTAAAATAAAACCCGTGTCATAAAATACATTCTGTAAGGACGATAGAGAGCGACACTTATAATAGCTACGTAAAAGACAAACTACAGAGCTAATTTTAAGCTCCCGACGTAAAGTTATAAGTTTAACGTATTCTGTATTCCTAGGTTTACACGAGGTTAGTAGCTAATGCTCAGTACTTGTCACACTAATACCCAATGTGTAAATATACTGATTAGTGCTTAGTATTAGTGTGTACAGTGAATATAAATCGATCCTATTTACTTAGCGACAAGTCGATACCACCAACACATTTTTTTAAGCAGTGGTCGCTAGCTAATTAACAGCTACAACAAGTGCTTAGTGATACGTTGTCTGATCTGGTCACTAAATACCTTTCTCCTAATTCCAACGTGTAAACGGTTACTTTTCACTTGTCACTTGGCAGGTTAGGACTAAATAATTAGTTCTAATGACAAACACTAAGCCCGTGTAAACCTAGCATTATGTCTATCTGAAGCATTGTTACCGAATAGGACGCAATTTTTAATCTATGGAGCCGTTAAAACGATTATCAGCTCAAAAAGGAGGGATCTCTATTATATTAAATTATTGTCTCAATTTAATAGTTATTTAGCCCTTAATTTGGCAAAAATAAAAAAGTCGGCAATTCAAACCCTTTTTGATTTTGAATCACCAAAAAAATAAAAACACAATCCAAACAAGAAAAGTAGACATTATGGTATGTTCACTGTGACTTACATTGCCAAATTAAGGGCTAAAAATAATCTTTTAAAACAGTATCACCCACTACCCAACCTAACTCTTACACACCGATGCTACTGCTATCGGCATTGGAGTTAAACTCTACCAACATTGTTCCAGGCTATGCTGTTCTACACTCCCCGCTGGCTATGGAAGTCCTGGGAGGGAGGCAAGATCCGCGCCCTAATGATGGACTTGGACGTGGGCGTGTGCACGGAGATAGAGAAGAAGACCAAGAAGAAGCTGATTCTGGACTACTTGTGGGAGAATCTCCGGTACCACAACTGGTGGGCCTACCGGTACTATCTGTGCGAGGGGCTGGCTCTTGTGAATGTGATAGGTAAGCTGACAACATACATCTTAGAATACAATCAATCGTAGATTAGCTGGAAGAGATCCCTTAAAGGGATAAAGTCGCCTTTGTACCTTTTGTACTTTGGTAAAAAAAATGTTTGTGGAAAATAAGGTCTCAGGATCCCACCATCACCCTATTTAACCAACCTGACAACGAAAGGTGACAGGGGACATTTTAGTGTACATAACGCAGCTTATATGAAACCTAGTGCCGTATAAACTTGTTGACTTTGCAATGGATTATGAATTGTCACCTGTTTTTAGGTATCATTGTCATGATGTTGAAATAGGGAACAGCGTTCAGGTACTATAAGCCCATTGGAGCCTTGATCCGCCATAGAACGGTGTCACAGCGACATTATAAAACAATATGTTTGACATTTCTTACGACTTGAATCATAACGTCACCGTGACACAGGTCTACGGTGAGTCAAGATTCCATTGAGTTGATAGTACCTTCTCCGTGACATAAAAATAGTAAACAATAAATTCACTATCGGTCCCAAAACACAAGCAGGTCAACTTCCTCATAACTTTATGCGTGTTTTAATTCAATATGTTATGATTTACAATCCGAGGGTAGTTTGAGATGCGGCCGGCGCGCGCGACAGATGTTCCGCTGATATTTCAGTTACGGGCCGCTAGGCCGCTAAAACCACGGGAAGTGGCGAGCGGAGAGGGCGCGGGGGCGGTGAGCCATGGTTACGAAATGTTTACTTTAACCACCAGCATAAAAAGGGTTTTTTTACGTTGAAAGTGTGTGTATCTGCGTGCCTGGTGACATCAACATCATAACTTCCAAATGGATAGACCAATTTTGACGAGGTTTATTTATAGAAAGCTAGGTTTAATCGAAATGGTTCTTAGTTAGGTAACACCGAAATCGGTTAAATCGTTCAAGAGATAGAGATAAAGAAATGGTCACTAATATATCGGGGGATTGTATCTATTGAATAGTTCATTCTAAGTTTGTGTGATATAATAGGTGTTATAATATAATACAATGTAAATCGATTAACACAAAAAAAACGGATTGAAAACTTCCTAGTTTTTTAAATCGGATGATGAGTGGAGTAAATTGAGTTAACACAAATTCCAAAACGACCATGAAAAAAAACACAATTTAAACACGAAACAATAGACATTTAACAGGGTGAACTATACTTAACTCAGAAAAAAAAACGAAATGAAAAAGTTGAACCGCTCCAAAAGTCGAATGCATGGATTTTCAACTGTATGACAACAATTATTGTGCAGGTCAACAAATTAGCTGTTGATTTACACGAAGTACCTAAGCGCCAGATGAGAGTGATTATGGTCTGAGACACGCTCACTGTCAAGTTTAAACAGAATACATTAAGAATATGAAACTAATAGATGCTAAAAATGTAATTATTAGTTCTCTTCCTGCCAGCGGTGGCGCATATTCAAGTCATCGTATTTCTCGCTGTCTTCGTGGCCCTACGGCCATAGGGACGGTCTTCTCAGCGATTTTTGGCTTGTTGTTATTGCAAACTCGATCGGAAGCGATCTGAGTAGAATAGCAATAGGCGGTCACCGCAACTGCACTCTTCTTTTAATTGTTATAACTTTTTTTGTGAGAGGCTGTCTTAACTGACTATACAAGATAGGTTAATCTTATTGTTTTTTTTTAAACAGTCACCAGTTAGAAAACTTACTTTGCTTTTATTCTTCTTGGGTAGTAGGGAAAACATACCGTTCCAAACTAAGCTCTGGGTGGTTATTATGACATAGCTATGCATTTCAGTTTACGATGAGAGAAAAGGATAGAGCTATATACCTGCCATAGCTCTGTCCTTTACGCTTGCCGTAAAATTAACTGCTTAGCTTAGTAGTAGGCAACGATACACATATGTATAAGAGAAAGGTGTGATGACGGGTGTCTATCATTTTATCGAAATTCCTGTCATCGAATTTCATATCGACGAAAACTATTCCACGAATGTAATTACGTTTTATTTTCTATACACATAATTTTAAATTCATCGATTTTCAAATAGTCGAACAACTTTTCATCATAAATTGTTTCGAATATGTCTCAAATCATCGCAGTAACGATTCATCGAATTTACATTTTATCGAAACATGATTCAATAATGGTACCATTCATATTTTATAACTACCTCGAACAACGTTTCATCGTAGTAACGTTTCATCGAACGATGCATTTGTTATTATTGCAACGCGTTTAGAAAAATGTTGCGGGCAGTCGTAAATAAAACAACCTACCTCGGACTCCGTGAGCGTGTCGGGCTTCCAGGACATAAAAAAAAAACCCTAACCTACCTCGGACTACGTGAGCGCGTTGTGATTGCAATGTATAGTAACACTGATGAAATGATTTTCTGTGTAATATGAAATTTGGGAACTGAAACTTACTTTAAATCAAAATTATAGCAAACGTGATTCGATGAACAACTATTGTGATAAACAAATAAAATAGTGAAGTAAGTAAAATTCGATGATTCGATTCCGGTGTAACAGGTAATTCGAAGAAATGTAACAGCGATCAACTGAAGTTCGATGAATGATTCCTAAGTCATAACGACATTCTGCGAATAGTGTTCTGGGAACAGATATTCGATGAATCGATTTTCTGTAAAGTGATAGATTACCAGGATACACAGATAAAGAAGAGGCAGAAAAAGAAAGTTGGCAACCATGTAAGAGATCAGTGGGTGTGCATAAGTTAAAAACTCTAGTCCAATTAGGTCTACGGAGAAAAATATACCATTGCACCCACCAGTGGGACCACGGTTGAAAGGGGGTTTTTACAAGCATTTATTTAACTTGCAATGTAAGTATGTAGATATGTATGTAAGGGTTTTTGATGAAGCTGAAAATTTGCATACGCCTTTAGTTCTGATGACAATACAATAATATAGTACCATCCAGCTGGTTTGATGATGGAAACTCAGGGTGGCCAAAGGAACTCACAATTAATTACACATGATAAACCCGTCTTGTTAGGGCTTGTTAGAATTGTCTTGACAAGTAGATGATGACTGTGCAAAAAAAAGTATAGTCCGCAACAAAATCTAGTCCCATTTTTTTTTTTGACAGGAATTTATATTTTCAGTGTTCTTTTACCATTGCTCTTACTTTTCGTAATTCTTTATTTTTTACACTTGTTTCAGGGCAAATGTTCTTGATGAATCGTTTCTTCGACGGGGAATTTATGGCGTTTGGGTTGAACGTGATCGAGTACATGGAGTCGGACCAGGAGGACCGAGTGGACCCCATGATATATGTGTTCCCCAGGTGAACAGACCCTCAAAATATAATATTAGTATAGTAGGGGAGCCCACGACACTAAACCTAGTTTGATAAGACTACCGGATGATATATGTAATTAGTCACATCATTAACGGCGGAACACAGGCGAATCATCCACAAAAGTGGGGCCCTGGGTTGATGCCTTGATCTGTAGGTTGGCTCGACATGCAGGTTAAGGGACCATCGCAATCGGGTCCCCGACACTTCGAGGTTGTATACAACCTATAGGTTCACTTGACTCCACCTTTTGGGGTCAGCAGCCTCGAAGGAAGCCACTTCGCCAAAGTGGTCGAGGAGGGGAAGGCCTGAAGGTCGCCTCCTGAAGGTTCTCCCTCCTCAAAAGTGGGGCCCTGGGTTGATGCCTTGATCTGTAGGTTGGCTCGACATGCAGGTTAAGGGACCATCGCAATCGGGTCCCCGACACTTCGAGGTTGTATACAACCTATAGGTTCACTTGACTCCACCTTTTACACAAGACAAATTCATTCGTGCTACATATAAACCTCTCACAGGTTTCCGAAGCGCGTCTTAATGTAAAAAATTATAATCGTTGTTTATAGTAAATAAATTAAAAAAAAAAAAAAAAAAATTAAAAAAACCTGGCCAAGCTAATTTTTTTTTAGCTATAAGTCCCATGTCAAGTATGATAATAAGACTCCCAAGCTTTGTTTATTCCTCGGAACAGGGGAGGGGTAGGACTATACGAAAATGCAGTGCTGCAAGGCCCCCTGACTGGCCTAATCTGTGGCAACAGCATGATAAGCGACGCTTCGTATTAAGTATCTAGTATGATCAATCTCCTCTAAAAACTAAAGCTCATCTGAAAGATCATCAATTTCTGTGTAAGAAAAACCACTGTTGCATTTATATATAGAACTTACAACCAGGGTTTGGAGTTGTCGTAGCACGATAAGACTAAGGAGAGTTATGGAGTCGACATTAATATTAAAATTCATATCTTACTCGTACTCATACTCATTTGTATACTTAATTCCAAAATGCTTTTATATTCGGCCTGAGCCCCTGAGTAAAGCTACTAAGCTAAGTAATGAAAGATTACATTTATTAACAAAAATATTTTGATGTACATATTATTTAAATTACTCTCACAATGTTATGAATATTAAAGTGAAAGTTATCATCCCTATTTATAATAAAATTTAAGTTTACAATATAATAATCGAATGAGTATGAGTATAATGAGTAAGAGTTGAATTTTGATGGTTATGTCGACTCCACAGCTTTTTTTCGTCTTACCGTGCTATGAAAACTCCGAACCCTACTCATTTAACTAAAAAAAAGGCTGTTTCAGGTTTTTCGCATTGCACCATTTTCATGACGTGTCCTCCCATTTATGACGTTACTTAATATATTATACCATCGGTAGTCTTATCGAATTAGGTTTAGTGTCGTGGAAAGGACGCATCTCGGTTTCATATGGCTTGAGAAGCCGGTGATAAAAAACTCTCAACTCAAAAATACCATGTGTAAAAGTGCACCAGCAAAAGAGCGTATCTTCATGGCACTTAGGTTCTTTTGTTGAGAAGCGCAGTTTTGTAACAGTTTTGTGTTGTCTTTACTATTCGGAAACGAATACTCTTGATTCAAAATTCTAAAGCATGTTTTCCGGATAAATATGAACAATCACTGCTATGTACATACTAAAAAATATGAATATTTACACTTTGCACATACTTACTAAAAAATATGAACATTTACTGCTTTGCACATACTAAAAATATGAACATTCACTGCTTTGCACATACTTACTAAAAAATATAAACATTCACTGTTTAGCACGTACTAAAAAATATGAACATTCACTACTTTGAACACACTTAAAATAATGAAAATTCACTGCTTTACACCATACTTTGAGCCTAATGATCTAAACGGTAATTGCTACTGGTTCTAAACTGTTTTTTTTTCATTGTTTCTACAATAAAGTTAAAATTTTGCAAATATAATTCGGGAAGTAATTAAAGACGTAAGCACAGCTTGGCTGGGTTTTTGTCAAACCAAAGCAAGTGGCTGTGACAACCAAAACTGTTTTGCCGACCTTTGACGGACCCGGTGTCCTGCTTCACGAAGTATATCACGTGGTTTTTAGTCCGTATCTCAAAAGGAAATATAACCCGTATACGATTCGTTGTCTGTGTGTCTGCCTGGCTCTCAAGACGGTATCAAGTTGAAATCCATATCGAATACGCAAACCTGCTAAACCTTGAAGCTTGAAAAAAATATCTAAGTCAACGCAATCCAAAGATACAGCCGTTTATGATGCATAATGTTGAAACTCGTAAGGGAGTAAAACCCTTTAAGATGATTCCCGTTCACGCAGGATTACGAAATTTTGAAAAAACCGATGTCTTATACGAGTACATATAAATAGTAAAGTGTCTTTAAAAAATCTAAAACTATGAATTTGAGTAGCCTTTTTTTATATTTTGATAAGTACCTAAAAACATCTGTTCCAGAATGGTGAAATGCACGTTGTTCAACAAATTCGGCTCCTCTGGCGAGGTAGAGAGGCACGATGCCCTCTGCATCCTCCCTCTGAACGTGGTCAACGAGAAGATCTACGTGTTCCTCTGGTTCTGGTTCGTCATCCTTGGAATCCTCACGTTCATCACCCTTCTCTACCGCGTCATCATTATCTTCTCCCCAAGGATGCGAGTCTACATGATGAGGATGCGCTTCAGACTGGTCAGACGGGACAACGTAGATACGATCGTACGCCGCAGCAAGATGGGCGATTGGTATTTGCTGTACATTCTGGGAGAGAACTTGGATTCGGTGATTTTCAGGGATATCATGCACGAGTTTGCAAACAAGTTGAATCACAACTATCAGCACCATATCCATGGAGTCGTAGATGCGTGACCACCGATACCAGGTTGGGTGTTACATACCTGACTAACATCTCTCCAGCGGGACATCCCGCCGGTTTAGTGACAATGACTTGAAGTGACCTGTGCGAGAATTATAATAGTTAATGTGATCTCATGATTTGCCCTAAGAACTGGCGTGTAGTGATCAAATGATTTCTCTCTAATGCTATGGAGTGGAGGTATTCATTTTTTTCTAAATGGCCCAGTTCACGACACTGCTTGCTTACATATAATTTACATTCAGTTTCCAATGTTGTTTTTGGATCTTTTGCATTGTTCTGTAGAGTATTTTGCTTTTAGTTTGGCCGCATTTCGGCACGTGGCACACAATAGGAATAAACTTCGTAAAATTAGAGCCAACCTCGACATAAGTACCGTTAAGGAGGTCCCGAGGCCACTTGTGAGTCTTTCTTTCAGCTCCGATTCACCCAATAGTGCTCTCCAAGAGCAAATGCACGAGCTACTATGAAAAATACCCATTTCGCTTTAGGGTGCCGTATATTTGAGGAGTTTCCTCGATTTCTCCAAGAACCCATCGTCAGATTTTGATAATTTTGACATTAGAACTAAATAGAAAGTATGCTTTTTAAAAGAAAAGTAAGTATATTTTTTTGAATTAATATCAACGGTTTTTGTGTGACGAATTGAAAACCTCCTCCTGTTTTAAGTCTTTTCGTAAGACCAAAGCATTTGTAATTTACTTGATAAGGTGAAGATTGAGACCTTTTGAAGTTTCTAGGTAGTTGATGTTTTTTTTTCACTGCTGTTGTGTGTCGCATGCCGCAAAACAATGGCTTTATTTAAATAGAATTTTATTGTTTCTTTAATTGGATGCGGTTAAACTATAACCAAAAGAATAACTTGAATAATCAATACCCATGAAGCAACATTGGAAAATTTACACGATTAAATAGGAAAATTGCTTTTATAGTATAATGCACACTTTAACCTAAGATGCTTTTTTAATTAGCTATGCTTTTTTAATGTTCATTTTACTCGTACTGTTTTGAAATGTGATAACATTCACTCTCATATTTCGAATCGCCTAACAAGTGGTCAACTTTTAATGGACTTTGATCACACATACTGTAGATACAGTCAAATATTCATAATAATATACTCGTACTTGTATAAGGGGCCCAGTAGAGCCGCTGCTGAAGTAAGGGCTCTTTGAAATGAAATTTATCACAATTGTATAACTATAATCAATTATAATAAGTATTGGATAGAATACGCAGTTATAGTCGTAATTATATAACAGTTTCATGTCAGTAGGAAATATATCAAAGCAGATTTAGCTGCGACATTAAACTAACGCTTGCGGCATTGTCGCATGCGTCATCAACATTATGGCATTAAGTATTAATCTCTCTAATATTACCAAAAACCAAAGTAATTAAAGTATGTAAAACTGTATCCTTTTTATGTAAATTATGTATGTAATAGAATAATAATAAATTAGATACTATTTATAAAGTACTTATTAAGCGTATGCTACAGAACATTGTACTCTATTCATTTCTTGCCAAAGATACTGTAACACTGTAATTTTCAAGTCCCGTTTAGTTAATTATCCATTTAAAGCTTTAAGATTACCAAAACCCGAGATATAGGTTTGAATTGTTATGATAGTTATGATGTATACATGTAAAATAAGTTATTCCAATTATTGGATCCTTTGTAGCATGCCACAGTGCGGGATGTCGCACAACGTCAGAAACCCTAACACGTTTGACGCCACGAACATTGAATTTTCTTAGAAAACGGAGCATTATTAAAAAGCATTGAACGTGTTAGCAGTGCTAATGGATTCGCGCCAAAAGACAAAAACCGCCATTATTCTAGAGACTTTTTATTGACCTTGTACCACATTTGTAAAAAAAGAAATAAAACAAAAAAAATATTAATGTTAATAATAGTCGTTAAATTGAAATTGTAGCTCATTATAATCGGCCAGGAATATTTTACAGTACTAATAGATATTCGATATTCAAGTAGTTTGATGCTTCTGAGAAATCCAAAGCTATTCCAAAATTACAAGCTACGTTCTATAAAACTATGTAACTTTTTTGACTGTCACATTGTCAAAGCTCAAACCCTCTTGCTGCATTTGAATCATAAACAGATTTTATAATAAATAACTGTAGGTTTTAAACGCATTATTATTCATAACCTCACAATTAACCTAGTTAAAATACGCTTTGTCACTTTCTGTCAAATTCTGACAAAATACAATTGAGAAAGCAAAAGCATTTTTGAAACTACTTTGTTGTGCGTTTGTGAAAAGTACTAGCCAATAAGGTTCTTTCAAAGTCTACAGTGATTGGATGAAATACCACGTAGCGTGGTTAGGATAAACTGGCTCGAAATTTACACATAATATGGGTGAAAACTGTGTGTATGTTTCAAGCCCATAAATTATAATTGTATTACCTAATACATCATGTATAATCGAAGAATGAATGACCACTACTTGATTAAATTGAATAGGATAGTATAGGTTAAAAAAGTCTGTAGAAAATTCTCTTAGACTAAAATAGTGAACATTTTTAAAAAGTTTGTAGAAATAATTTCATTCGTTGTTAAAAAAAGTGATTTATGCAACTAATTTCATAATGAGTAACAAAATAAAGAAATGAAGTTTCCCATATCGTAACCAATTACTATTCTATGATTGGTAACAAAAAGTTCAAGTAAAAAAAGGCAGGTTCCAAATGCGATGGTAAAATTCCTTCGTTTTACCAATTACGCATTTGTTTTGCGTTTCATTTTCTTTTCTTGTAACACTTTTTGTGTTATGCATCCGGGTCATTTTTAAATTAAAAAGCAAGTTATTCTTACAAACTTTTTTCGAAATGCTAAGTAAACGCTTTTGGCTAAAAACCCCTGTACTATATAGATTTAGGTGAATTTGTAACTTTCGGAAACTCGTCGAATCTAAAACTTAACTTAAAAGTGCAAATATTTACAACAACACTCTCGAGTAGTTGTCTCGGATCTTACTCGCACTGCACTGGTATTTGAATTTAAGCGGTAAGATTCAAATTTCGATTAGCACATAATTTTTCCAAAACGTCGATGTAACGCATAATTGTTGGGAAAATAAACCATAACCCCTTGCTGTGTAGTTTTTTTGATTAGCCGTCTATTGTACAATGCAATAACTTTTAACCTTTTCCACACCATTGACCCGCACCACTGATGCAACGCTAACGACGGATATATCCGTTATAGTTGACAGCGTAAAAAGGACCTGAGTGTCTATGAGGTAAGGTTATCAATAGCTCTGGTGTTCAACTGTCATTGGCGTGTGAGCGACAGCTTTTGTTTTGATATAGCATTGTAAAGGTTAATAAGGCTTTCGGGCTTAGAGCTACCAATACACGGGTTACACGCCTGCTCGGGTATTCGTGTTCTTAGCCGCGGCGGTATTAAGTGTCTAAATTAAACGCATCCGTGTAATACCGGTACAATCACGAGATTTAATTTGGGACCCATTAGAAGAAAAATATGCTTGAAGTTGTCAATGTCATTGGAGATGTCAAGTCATTTGTAACTTTTAGGAAATTCAACCTTATTGTTTTAGGTACCAAATTAAATCTCGTGACTGTACATCGGCCCGTCATAATCTCGGGCCGAGCTCTAGCATTAGCGATGGTCTACTCCAAAAACAACTTATACCAAAGTTGAATTTTGAATTGACCGAATGGTGACATCAGTGGCACGACTTTTAGCGGTCTGTCACAGCCTACTGTGACGTTGAATATGTTAATAAAAGCCCCTATTGCAATTCCACAATAATATTCGTAACTATCTATTATCATTCATTAATAACTCTTTCTAACAACGGCCTGGGGGCCTAAAATGGCTGCGTTTATCGCGTGATAAATTTTGGATAAGGCATCCGTCACCTTCTGACATGTAAATAGTACACGTGTCAAAAAGTGACGGATGCTTTATCCACAGTTGACGCGCGATATAAACGTAAAGGCCCGCTGGGCCTCTATTGTAAGACGTAACACAAATTTTGTCCACGTTTTGAAAGCTTTTATTTACTTGACAATAACCGCCAAGTTAAATAAATACGATAACACATCAAAAGCAATATATTAATTAACGTAATAGAATGGAAGCCAATCTTGAACAGCCAATCAAAACCGGTTTGGCAAGCTTTGACCCGGTTAATGTCGCTTTTGCTTCGAACTTTTTTAGGAAACGCAAACGTTTTTAAAGCTTTATTTTAACCTTAATTAACCGGTTTAAGAAACGCGTTCGTTGCATCTTGTTTTTTTTGACTTGTGAGTGAAGACGCTCGTGATATGCGTCTTCATTAAGCGGTTTAGTTAGCGGGAAACCGGTTAATACAATAAGAACTTTATAATAAAAGTTCCTCCTCTAACTGTTTAAAAAAAACTATTAATGCGAACGGAGTCGAAATGAAAAGGTTTTGCATCAAGTACATACTCGCAATAACCGAGCCCTGTTTTGACGTATCAGTGATCAATCTTCTATTTACTAACAATCAATATCCCGTGGTTGGGTCTATTGACTGCCATAATTATTTTTAGTCATAATGTATTTTAAGTCATAATTTTCGCAAGTCATAATGCATTTTTCTCAGGACATGGTAATTTTTTCAGGATTTTTATAAAACTAACCTAACCTAACCTAACTAATCTACACGAGAAACGTTTATTATTTCTGTAACTTCAGCCTGAAAGAAGTTATGACAGCAAAAAGTATGACTAACAATATATTATGACGATATGTATGGCAGTCAAAGGGATCCGCCCGTGGTTCTTTTGTTTATATTTTAAGTATCTCATCAAAAGACTACCTGAACAAAACTGAGTATAATTATTTCAGCTGTGTTAACTTTTGGAACACGAAGTAACCACTGCCTGGTAGGTTAGTAGGTTGGATGATAGATGCGACCCGGACGGATGCTACATGTCCTACCACCACTCTGAGAGTAAAACTCCGGATGGGTAAGTTACAGTTAGCTGTATGGTTAATATTATCTTGTTGAACACACTAAAATGAATGGGCTATTCCCATTTGTCCACATTGTGGACAAAAGACATTAAGTATGTACTAAAGTACATTAATAAAAACTGACTAAAAACTAACACAGTTGAGTCAAATTAAAGAGTGTGAAATTTTCACATAATTTCGAGGGTGTGGACAACTGGGATTTTTTTTCCCTGTTGTTCACAGTGTGGACAAAGGAGTGTGGACAAGTGGTAATAGCCCAAATGAATAGTTGTCTCACGAATGCGGGTGGGTTATGGTTGTGTGTGTAGATGCACGTGCACGTTGTCTCTGAGTGCGCTCGTCGCTAAGCGTTGCCGTAGTGTGCGTGTCTATACGCCATACAACTTCAAGTATGACCCACCCGCTTTCGTGAGATAAAACTGCCATACACACAAATGTATCTTCCTAGTGCCATCGATATAATATATGTATGTTTAAACATTTTTAATACTAGGTCACTATTCCCCTACCGTGGACAGATACGCTTACTTCGGGTTAAAATTTGAGACATTTTGTATGGACAAATGTTCAATTTTATCCCGGAGTAAGCCTTATCTATCCGCGGTTTGGATATAGGAACCAGACGTTAGATATTCTAATCATGTGAGACCTTGTAAATAGTACCTATATCATAAAAGTTTTGACATTCCTGACTGAAATTTCTGATCGTTTTGACATTCCTGATCGAAATTTTACGGTTGGGAAACGATGTATATTTGGCAAACATATTTCGCCGAAACAAAGGTAGCCGCTTCTTTACGAACATATTATATTTTAAGGGCTGAAAGCATACACCCTAATGAACAAAATTTTATATCTTTTTTTTTTCACGCATATTAATTCGGAATGCAATGCTTAATGCGTAGTTGTCAACACGTGTTATAACTACAACAATGGCAAACCACTGTCGTGAGGTAAAACCACTGTAGTATTAATGAGTGGGATTCGAAACCCTCAGCCACTTGCATTAAGACTGCAAATGCTTTGCTGTCTGAATGCTCTATGCTCCTGGAGCCCAACCAAAAATAAGGATACTAGTAAAAAAGCATAATTGGTTTTATAAAAAACTTTAGCATTGAATTTTGACCTTTCTGACGTTTGATTTAAGGTATTTACATAATATACGAGTATGTTTCGCCAGAACTACACTTTAAGTAATCGAACTCCATAGTATAAAACAATGTCGGTTCCCGCTGTCTATTTGTCCCTATGTATGCTTATCTTATCTTAAAAACTACGCAACGGATTTTGAAGCGGGTTTTTTTTAATAGATATAATAATTCGATAGCAAATTCTGTTTTATGTACGGGTGTTACAGAAAACTCACATAAACAGAAGCAAAGCGAGGGCCCGTCGCTAGTTCTTTTTTTTGCTCATGATTTGATTTTTAGCTGTAATTATTTTGATCTGTGTAAAGAACGTTTCGCTCGCTAAGGCTAAGTTTAGAACATAACGCGGCTGACCATTTTGTTCCTTATAAAGAATGCAGGGATCCCGGAGGACACTGGAATACTTGAAAACTGCTACTTGGATCTAGGTTAAAAGTATAAGATGTTGGTAGCACTACCAATACGTCATCATAACATCAACATTACAGTGAGAGAGAGAGATATTAGAGCAAGATGGGCTACAACACGAATAAAGGCCCAGTAAGGGAACAATTTGGTTTGTAAAGATGGCGTCTTAGGTACGTATTATTCAAGGCCTACTGGACCGATTATGGACTCAGAAACGAGTATCGTGTTCATAAAGTAGAGAATGATCGCTCTTTTGCTGTTTTATATTGGCGACATTAAGGTTGGAGACAATGAAGGCGCGGGTTTATAAGCGGGAGCGATAAATGAATAAAAGTGACATTTATCGTATGGGTTGATTCTGAACTTAAATTTTTATATTAAATTAGAGTTAAGCTATGCTGTCGCATTCGCCAAGAGACTATTAAGTTCCACCACATGTCCATGAGATGATACTGGAAAATTATATGGTGGAACGTCTGGTATGGATAGCCGCAGTGGCAGCTTGCCTACTCACACCACCACCATAAATGCCACAGTGACGCACAGTTGCCAACCCTTGTCCTAAGCCTCTAATCTAGACGGTAAAAACCATATCGCTTTTGACCTGCTATCGTATTGTCAACGTTTTGACAGCTCTTATTTACTTGACAATAACGGCGGCCGAAATTAGTCCTCGTTCATTACTGTTTCCATCACTTTACCAATTCCAGGTTTTACTTTAGCATCTTTAGTATTTTCTATACTCCTTGGCTGGATAAATAAACCATTCGAATTATGAATAATCATTAAATAATAAAGAAATAAGGACCATTTTAAACAAGATGACTACTTAAGTCCCAAACTTAGCTTCAGGCTTGTACTTGCAGGCTTGTGCTTAAGACTACGCCGAGCGTACGCCGGATGTACAGTGGCGCCCTCCTTACTATTATTGTGTTTTCTAATAAACTAAAGTATTTTCATAAAATTAGTCGGTAGGTTTTTGTACTACAAATGAAAATACAACTTATAAGGTACCTATATATCACATAGTTTAATAACAATTTCACCTTCGAGTTATCAACTTAACGGAAAAAAGTGGCCACCTTTCCCCGTTAAGCTGACAACTCAAAGGGTAATTGTTATTAAAGTTTGTTACGTATCCTATAAATTGTGTTTTTACTTGCGCTACAAAAAGGTATCCTCTGATTTCAAGGAAATTATTTAGTTAATTAGATAACACAATAATAGTAATGAGGGCGCCACTGGACGCTCGACGCTTGCTCGGTGCAGTCTTACAGATAGACACACTTAAAGAAAAACTTATTTAAATACCTAGAAATACACAGGTATTTTTCCTTGCCGGGAATCGACCCCGGACCGCTAGTTTCATAAGCAAACACTATGAAGTACGTTAACCACGACACGTCAAGGCTCTTTACCAATCATAAAGCGACGTCACAAATATTTTTTAACAAAACTCTCGAAATGTGGCCCCAGCTTTATAACCAGAACGAATCACTTTATCGACACCGCAGTCAACTTGTTCAATGGCGATTTCGATTGCGATTAGCTCTGAACACGAAGGGTTTCTGCTGTCCCTTTTGCTCACACGCTGAGTAAAAAAGACGGCTACGAATTTCAGTATAAGGTTACATTGGTAAGTTTCACTATAAAGTTGTAAGTAGGTTTGCCGTTGTCTAGTACCTATAATACAAGCCTAGAGCTTAGTTTGGGACTAAATAGGTCGATTTGTTTGATATTGCCCCGGGTTTTAGGGTTCCGTAGCCAAAATGGCACAAACCTTCATACAGTTTCGTCATGTCTGTCTGATCGTCCGCGTCACAAACATTTTACTAAGGGCTGATTTTTCAATCTCCAGATTACACTATCTGTCAGGTAAATTGTAGCTCTGTCCTTATCTTTCTTATGACAAAGATATGAGAAGAATCTTTATTTCTTATGTTTTGTAGTTTTACTGTAGCACCGTTCTATGGTGAGGCAGGGTTGCATTGGGCTAATAGTAGGTACATCGAGTGGTCAAGACGCTGTTATAACGCTTTAGCATTAGATATAAAACTAAAAAAAAAACAGGAAAAGGAATTCGGAATAGCCTATGTGTTAATCCAGTTTATAAGCTATAACTATTCCAAATTTCATCCAAGTCCGTCCAGCCGTTGCAGCGTGAAGAAGTAATAAACACACAAACTTTCGCATTTATAATATTAGACGGATTAGCTGGCATACTACTTCTTTGACAAAGGAAACTAATGGAGGAAAAATGTAATAACGTAGAAATTGTGAGATCGAGTTAGAACACTGTAAGGATTTATAAATAAATTAGCTCACGTAATGTCGAGGTGTTCTAGCAGATCTGAACTACACTAATAAGTAAAAATTTGTACAGAATTTCATAACAACGAGACCTCGTTGCTTTGCTCGTCCGTTAGGTTCCTAGATGTATAGCTCATTTAAAAAAACTGGGCAAGAGCATGTCGGACCATGCTTAGTGTTCCGAGGCCGTTACTACAAACAAATTAGACCTCGCGACAAACTTAACTTGGCCGATGGAAAACTGTTATGCCCATACATTAAAATAGGTCGTGGTCAGTTTACCAACACCGCAAATAAGTTTTCGTTAGTTAAACATACAAACATTTTGTAACTCAAGAACCAATGAATTCTACTTAGTCGTGATAGACAAGTTTTGGCTTTTGCTACATCACTTTAGTATTCTAATAATCTAAGAAATCCATAACAAGTGTACCACAAAGTATAACTCCCCGTTAAGGAGCTGAGCAGTCCTCTAATGGAACACAATCAAATGCTTGTCAAACGATTTTATTGCACCTACCAACCAACACAGTCAGTAGTAATTAAGGCGCATCCAAAAACTAAATTAATAAAATGCGTCGTTGGACGTTAAAATTCATGAAAAAGTTTGAAAATTGTAAAAGTTTTCTTTTTTGCGGGGATCATAAAGTGCATTGGGAGCTGATTTAAAAAAAATAGAAGTTTTAGGTATTTAGTAATATTGCATGTTACGTAATGTATAAAGAATTAACGTTTGAAATGGGTAATGATTTTTATATGTCTGAAAAAAGCCTTTGTTGTCAATTGTGCAGTGGTTTACTGTTTCATTAAAATTTATAATTAAATAAATAAATATCGTGTAAATGCAGTTGAAATGCGCTCTTTGCGTAGTATACTCGTATGTGGTGTGAAACTGATTGATAGAGTAAGAAATGAAAAAGTGAAATTTGGACTAAAAGTACACGTAGTGACTAAGATTGGAAAGAATGGATGAAATAAGATTGACGTAAGAGATATACAGAGCGAAAGTAAGTGGAAGGGTTGGAAGGGCAGCCCTAGGAGTACTTTTTCGAATCAAATCGGAGAAATACTGGAAAAGCTCCGAATCTTAAGTACCCGAAGCTGACGTGCGTGCATGACTCAATGTATGCACGTGGAGAAAGAGATTTGTCAGGATCGTAGCAAGTGGAAAGAAGTGGTCTCAGCCTTCTCTTCTGGGAAACGGGCGTGATTTAATGTACCTATGTATGTAAACAGTGTTACCGTGATTTGAGACATCGGTCCGTTTCACGAGCCAAGTCACAGGTAAACGATAAACATGTCGCGAGAAGGGAAACAAACGCGTCCGCACCGTACAGATATAAGAGCCGAGTGATTACATATATACATACCTTCACACCTGTAATCCCAGAGTGGGGTAGGCAGAGCTACAGAATTGTGAACAACTCATAAAAACTTGATGATAATTCTGTAACCACATTTTGCACAATCAGGTTAAGATGTTTACCAGCGTATTAGTGACAGGTTGCAAGCCCATCGCCTAACAGTACTACAAGCCTCTATTCCCTTTCTCGCCTCTTACGACATCCACAGGAAGACATGGAGCGGCACTATTCTAACCCTTTTTTTTATTGTGAGTGCGGTCTAGCGGATTCTCATTAGCCAGTCACGTGCTACTGCACTTTTTCAGTACTAGGTCGTTGCAGTAAATAGAGTATAGTAGTTGTAGCCAGGGACCGACCCGCTATCCCATTCAAGGGGTTTGGAATGGGTATTTCAAAAGGATTAACTATCTAAATCCGTTTCGTATAAGTCTTGTTTTATTTGGCATTTAATACGTGGGTAAGTACTAATATCTTAAAAACCGGGCAAGCGTATGTCGGACCATGCTCAGTGTAGGGTTCTGACGCCGATACGACAAACACAAGAAATACCGAGGCGTGATAGTTTTCCTTTTAAATTCGTTATAATGCGGTTTCAGTAAAGACTTTTTTCAGATTTTTAGTATTTGTAGTTTTGGCTGTATGGGGGGAGGGAGACACTTGACTAAAAAAAAAAAAAATTTCTAAAGACCTATCCAACACTATCCCACACTATGGGGTAGACAAGAAAAAAAAATAACCCTTTGTTGGGGTGACTAATATATATATTCATACCAAATTACAGCTTTCTAGTACTAAGAGTCTCTGAGCTAGGCTGCGGACGGACGGACGGACGGACAGACGGACGGGCATGGCGAAACTATAAGGGTTCGTAGTTTGACTACGGAACCCTAAAAAGCAATTATTGCTACAGTAGGGGTTCTTATCAGGAAAATAAATAAATTATGTAATTATAATTAAGTATGTCGATAGGGGAAGCCCTAGACGGACTTGCGGAGACCACATTCGCGATGTACTGAATAAGGGCCAAATCAAAAGCACCCGAAACCGACGTACGTTCATGAAGAAGGAGCAAAAGTTGTATGTTAAGACCGGGTGCATCTGGCGTTCCATAGTCTCTGCCTACCCAATTGGGGGGCGTGAAGGTATGTATGAATTTGTATGTATGTTATAATACGTAATAACTTTATACTTTCAATTATTTTACTGATTTTGAAATTATGCGAGAGCATATTATTTTAACTATTCATTGTTAGTGGGGTTACCAAGAGGTTTGATAAAGTAGGGCTTATCAACCAGTTTAGCCAGAAATTTCGGTAACGCGGCCGAAATTTTGGATAAAAGGCCAGACGTAAAGAAGTTTGAAATATTTTAATTTTTTAGGGATGAGGAACTCGCAAGCCGTAGATGTAAATTAACAAAAATAAGCCCAACCCCGCATATTATTTTTGGACAACCGTCTAAAATCTCAACTACATCCAGCTCTGAATATACCTACATTTGACCCCAATCTTAAAATTTATAATATTTAACATATAAATAATATTTTTAGGAGCTATAATGGAACCTCATCGTTTTCTTCAAAGAACACATTTTTTTAACCACTTATTCGTTTATTTATTTTGCCCTGCATTTTCTATTTCTAGAAATTCAGCGAAGACATCATCTCCCCAGCGCCATCTATGCCATGCACGGATGAGCTCCGCCATGTTGAAGAATGTAACTTCTAGCGTTTTAGTGCCAGCTATATATCATAGATGGCGTCAACTTTCACATTTATAGCTATTTCGCTAATTTCAATAAGCCAAAATATTAGCGTAATGTAAATAGTCTTTACCAAAAAGAGAGTTTAAGGCAATACTTGAGTTATTCAATAAAGGCCATGGCAGGGTAAGGGAACATCTTGTGCCTTAATAGCTTTTCAGGCAGATTTTTTTTGTGATGATGGGCCCTGCTGTTATGAACTCCTATACAAAATTACAGCATTCTCCTCTTCTTACTTTCCAAGAAAAAAAATAATTAAGAAAAATAATTTTTCGTGAATATTTCCGCTTCTGTAGATTGAATTAATTCGTGCTTTAAACATATAATACACTTACCCAAGACGGACAATATGTCACTATAACCCGCATAACATTCCATAGACAAATTTTTTTTTTCAAGGTATAACATTTTTAATTAATTTTTTTTCATAAGTTCTGAGAGAGAGACACCTCCAATTTTTTAACACATAATAGCCTTTCTGACGACCTATAACATAAATTAAATTCAAGCTTCTAGCATTGGTGCATAGTACAAAAATTATTAAAATAAAACTTGGTAAGTCCCTGTGACGTAATAAAAAAGAAAAAAATTCTTCTTATATTGAACCTTTTTTTAATGTTTATAAATGATTTATCACTGGCCTTATATTAAAGTACTATTTCTGACATCATAATTTTGACATATCGATAAAAAGAAAAACTATTGTAATTGGAATAATCGCAATACAACAATCCTGGGGTGCGATCATGCAAATGATGCAAAAATGAATCTTTATTCATTTTGCTTTACTAAAATTAAAAAGCCAATACAGGATTCGCTGTTTAGTGAAAGTTGTAACGACGTTGTTTCGTTGGAGGAGGTAACTATCATATCTTTTACAAGAACTATTTTGTATTCCAAAAGCTGTCTAGCCTCGATCAGAATAAATGAATATTATCGTTTTAGGTCAATCGATGGAAGTCGGGTATATATGAGCTACGCCTGCCTTCATATATTTGTCGGGATTTGTTCTTAAATGCAATTAAGGATTCAAGTTTGAACATTAATCTCGAGGAAGACGAAATCGTGTACATAGGTGTATGTACAACCTGTGGCATTCCGATAGACAGCTTTTGGAATACAAAATAGTTCTTGTAAAAGATATGATAGTTACCTCCTCCAATGAAACAACGTCGTTACAACTTTCACTAAACAGCGAATCCTGTATTTGCTTTTTAATTTTAGTAAAGCAAAATGAATAAAGATTCATTTTTGCATCATTTGCATGATCGCACCCCAGGATTGTTGTATTGCGATTATTCCATTTACAATAGTTTTTCTTTTTATCGATATGTCAAAATTATGATGTCAGAAACAGTACTTTAATATAAGGCCAGTGATAAATCATTTATAAACATTAAAAAAAGGTTCAATATAAGAAGAATTTATTTCTTTTTTATTACGTCACAGGGACTTACCAAGTTTTATTTTAATATTTTTTGTACTATGCACCAATGCTAGAAGCTTGAATTTAATTTATGTTATAGGCCGTCAGAAAGGCTATTATGTGTTAAAAAATTGGAGGTGTCTCTCTCTCAGAACTTATGAAAAAAAAAAATTAAAAATGTTAACCCTTGAAAAAAAAATTTTGTCTATGGAATGTTATGCGGTTTATAGTGACATATTGTCCGTCTCGGGTAAGTGTATTATATGTTTAAAGCACGAATTAATTCAATCTACAGAAGCGGAAATATTCACGAAAAATTATTTTTCTTCATTATTTTTTTTCTTGGAAAGTAAGAAGAGGAGAATGCTGTAATTTTGTATAGGAGTTACTAACAGCAGGGCCCATCATCACAAAAAAAATCTGCCTGAAAAGCTATTAAGGCACAAGATGTTCCCTTACCCTGCCATGGCCTTTAAACGATAAAATAAATGGCGTCTATTACTTTCTAAACTGATTGTAATCGTGTAGCTTTTCGACGCAAATTGCATTGTTTAGGTAGTAAAAACGAAATAAACAAATAGTATTCAAACATATTATTACTTAATTTACGTGAGATACAATCTCATCATTCATAAGGTGAATTAATATTTTAAGCACTGTTTAATAAATTATAAAAATACGCGAAGGCCAACCGAATTATTGGGTTTTTGAGATTTTGTCTAAGTTAAACAACCCTAAATCTCGGTTCCTTGGAAAAGCCCGTACATTAAAACCAAATTAACCTTTAAATTATTTATCATATTTTAATCATAAGAAGAAAAACAAGGACAAGTATAATTTATGATTACTATAATGTAATTCAGTGAGTTTAGCGAAACAGGCACAAATAGGAAAGTTAACGCAATCTTTGATCTTTCACCGCAACTAAAATGCTAAAAGTTTCACTCTTTAACGTACAAGCGCTTAGCGCTTGCATGGGGTAGATGGCGCTGGGGAGATGGGGTTATCGTAGGAGAATGTGCTGAATTTCTAGGAAAAGATAAAGTAGGACAAAATAAGCAAATCTCAAATTGTTAAACTCCTTGGCAGGTATTATTATTTATTTATTTAATGGCATAATAACTTAATTTTGCCAATGTCAAGTATATATAGGGTGACTGCGGGGTCGTGATCCTAATTTAATTTTCTGGCTGAGATTCTATTAGTATAGTGGTTTTTGAAACCGTTAAAGTTTAGTATTTTATTAAAATATATTATGTTTGCCTCTTTATTACAAAAAATATAGTTACCTTACTTAAAAACTATTTGAAAATCGAACGATCAGACGAGTAAGGAATTGAGTTTGTAGGGTGGCCATGATCCCGCATAAAATGAATCCATTCAATGTTTATTGGAAAAAAAGCAAAAGAAATTGTCTTAACGCTTTTTAAATCTATTAAGTTATGTTCCTAATGGTGTAGTGAGTTTAAGTTTACTTTGCTGCTACACGACCCCGCAGTCCCGTCCCGCCCCGTCGTCGAAGTCATCCAGTCATAGTCGTTACGACCATTGGAGTTGGCGAGCATCCACTTCAATGGCTTGGTGAGACCTCGACCGCTAACTCATTTCGAACCATCTTTTCACTTTTATTTTATTCAATGCAAGTTCTTCATCACTGTTACAATTTTTCCAACTAAACTGCCCTGGATTTGCGAACCAAAATCAACGATAAAGAAATGTACAAAAATAATAATAATTGGACAGATGTTTTCAGAATGACAGCCAGCCATAGACCCCCCTTGACCGGCACTGTACCACCTCCATGAGTTTACAGTGACCGTACTCGCTGGGTAAGCGCCTCTAGATTTCACTCATAGAATTAAAGATCGCTGGTATGAGTCCAACGGTAAATTATGTATCGAAATCAAAGCGTTAGCGACCAACGTTTCGTAATTGTTGCCGAGGAATATTGGTACCAGAGATACAAATTCGACCAATGTCATCGAAAATTACTAGCTAAGTGAACTGCGAAAACCTATTAGAATAATTGTTAAATCAATTACATACTTGAATTATTTTTTTATGAAAACATTCTAAAAAAACATGGGAGCTATTCAAAACCACATTCCTCAACTTTACCTAACCACTTGAAACAAAATATTTCATCCTCAAAAACTGGCAAGTCTGTATAGCAAGTGTATTCCCCAAAGTTTATAATGTATGTACTAGTACTATATTTAATTTAATAAAATGTTTATTTACAGAACATACCTTTCCGTATAGTAATCTCATTTTATTGTGTTTATTGTTTAAAAAACAAACACAAAAGCAAACATCAACATTGTATCTTGGCGTTAGAGAATTATAGATTCGCTATGAACTATGATTATGACATCACATTGACAAAATAACCAAAACAAATTAAAAAAACACTAACAAATTATGTAGTGACACTGCTTTACGCCGCTTTAAATTGGGCTATTTTTAAAATTTTTAATGTATGTCATGAATACTTATCTTTTTGCCCAATGTCATTCTTACTCATTATTTTCAGAATAATTATAGGTGTGTAAATAAGTACGTTACTCCGTGACGTAACGATAACTACACGAACTATCGAGTTAACGCTAGCGCGTATAGTAAACGTTTATGTGACTCATGGTAGGAGTTGAATCGAAAACTATTCGAACATCGTTTACTCGCTATCGACTGTAGAACGTAATATGAGTTTTGATTGAACGCAAAAAAGTAAAAAATTACTAGCTGTCTCTAAAATTAATTTGAAATTTAGTAATCTCAAAAACGGGACAATCAGGACAAAAGTTACAAAACAGGCTGAGCCATTATAAAAAGATAAAATATGTTTATTCAAGGGGTAGGCACATTGACACGTCAAAAATCTACCAGCTCTTCGCAAGAGACCATTGCTGAGAAGAAACGCCGCAAGAAACTCAACACATACCTAGTCGTTTTTTCAATACACCATAAGAACACTTAACCTAGTACTATATAAAACAATGAATCTAACATACAATAAGAAATAAATATATTCAAAATAAAAATTATACTTACAGTATTTATGATGGTGTAAGACAATGTATACGTCTTGTTCTGTAAGTATACAATAAAGTATACAATGTTTACATATTTTAGTTATTATTCAGTTATTTGGGCGTTTAGTTTAGGCCAAGAACTTCTATCTGATAGATAGTCCTCGACCCTATAATAAGCTTTAGACATCAGTGACTTTTTCAAGTAAATTTTAAGTACTGGAAATGGTAACTTTAACTTACATAACGTTTATGGATTCCTAGTAAAAATATTAGATAATTAAATAGTATAATCCTATAAACTATAAACTAGTATTACTCGTGTAAATACCGATATGAGCCTAAAGGTTACTAAAAAAGGTCACAATGTCCTTTTTTTAAAAGATCTGGAAATACCTTCACTTATATCATTGTAAAATAAAGAGGAAAGATTTGTATATTTGTATGTTTGTAACGAATATTCTTAAAAACTACTGATCCGCTGGTGACGTCACCCTTAAGATTCTTCATTATTTTTGTTTGCTTTGTCATGAGCTCCTAGTACATTTCGCTACATGTCGATTTACGTTCAGCGAAAAGTTACCGATACGTGCCTTTGCCAAGATGGAATCGCTGGTAACGTTTCTGTTTTCTATCGTCTCGTAACGTATAGCGTTGACATGACCAGTAAAGTGACTTGTAATTTTCAGTGGGCATAATAAAACCATAAAAATGTGAAATCATTTATGTTAAGATTTTCTTGTCCTGAGAGTGTTAAAAATACGATACCTTAAAGAAACGGTAAAATAAAGTCACGGGGTTCGGAACGGTATGAAGGAAAAGGGACGCCACCTAAACGTATTCGGAATTTATAAATGTTTTAATTTTATACAAAAATAATGTTTCAATTACAATTTATTTTTTAAAGCAGATTGTTTTAATATTCATAATCTACTTATGTATGTAGCACTGTTCTTAAATCAATTCTAATTACCTACAAGGGCTTCAAGATTCAAACTCAACCTAGTTTTGAGTCCACTAGTTTTTTTTTCTTATGCTTATTTAATCAATAAATGTATCTTGATTTTTTTAAACCGGCGCAGACGGCAATAAAATAGATGACGTGCTGACCACACCAATACTTGTTCAGGTTGTGTCGTTACCACGCATGTGCTGGTTTCGTTGGCGCCCAACGCGGTATCGACGTGGAACGGTAAAAGTGCCACGATTTACCAGGGACGCATAACACGGAGGAGGTGCGTTCATAATTGCCGTGCCACGTTTGTTCGAAGGGGCGGTGCAACCGATTTTCAGAATGGGAGGATTGGGAGGTACCTCAAGTTCCGCCCCCGTATAACTATTCTATGTATCATAGGGCTTTTATCCGTACGTTAACAACTCTTCTTTGTCATGAGCTCCTAGTAAGATTGCGTTTCATGTCGATTTTCGTTTCGCGAAAAGTTAACGATACGATGGTGCTGCCAAGATGGAAACGCTGGTAACGTTTCCGTTTTCTCTCGACTCGTAACGTATGGCGTTGATATTACCAGTAAAAAAAGTAATTCGTCATCAAATTACGTCAATCCTATATTTGTACATTTTCAGTCGGCATAAATGTAAGCCATGAAAATGTGAAATCATATTTTTTCTAAAAACAGAGCTAAAACAAAAGAAGGCGTTTTATAACGTGATTTTTCTTTGCGTCATTGTAAACTTTTTCATGCGTATGAATTCTACCAGCGTTGATTGCGTAATTATTAATGTTATAATAAAAAAGCTGAGGCCTTCGACTATATCAATAGCAATATATCTAAAATGTATAATATTGACGTTAGCTGTCAAGCGCCAACGACAATTCCATACATTTTATCAGTCTTCGAAAATTGTTTACGTGAGCGTTAAGCTCGTATAGCCTCACAGTTTCGTAGCAAGCTCGTAGCGCGTAGGTGGTGTGACGTTTGTCTACGTTCGTAGCGCTTGTTACATCCGTCCGCATTAAAGGGAATTTATTTACCTTCTTGGCAAACGTTAATGAATGGAATATACATTATCAAATTAAACTCTACTTATACACCTCTTATTGCATTGATTTTTCGCTCATTTAGAACCGTACATCCATTGATTCAACTAGATTTTTGTTGCGCCGTGCTTAGGAAACGATGATAACAGATTGAGCGCTTTTTTGATGATTTATGAATGAAAACATCTTTCAAATTTAGTTTAGTTTAGACAAAAAACATCGTAGATTAATAAGGAATCCATTTCAGCTTCAAATTAGTCATAACGTGAATATAAATTTTAGTTCGGACGAAAATCGCGTAAGCAACGAAACTTACTAGGAAAACATGAACTACCAGGAGGTGTTTCGTTAAAGTGGGAAGCCATTCCATGATGTCCGCCACCGCCCTCGCAACCCACACTTACCCATTCCTAGTCACAATCACACATATGCAATCCGTACTAAGGGAAACTTCGCGGTTTAACAAACTAACGTGTTGGTGCGATCGAGTTGAGTTAAGGACCTTTTAAAGAGGTTCTTATCTCGTCTGTTTTTTTATGTGAATGTTACTCACCTTACCTTACTAATTTTAATGATTATTTTATTTTGCATAATAATATGGAATAATTGTAAGTGGTTTAGTACCAACATGTTTTTGCGAAATAAAAGTTTGTAAAATTATACAAGTTGGTCAAATAATGATTTTGTCAAAAAGCAGGATATCTGGTATAGAAACACTGCTAAAATCGCGATTGGTTGACATGTCTTTTGGTAATGGATATTTTACATGCAAAAAGGTAAAAATATTTAGAAATTAATATTTTTTTTTAAATAATACCAAGTTAAATAGTTATTTTTTAATTTCATAACATTTAATATCACGTTTAAATAATTGAAGTAATAATGGGCATGTTGAAGTGAGTTTTCATACAGAATCCGTAGTAATTTCGTGTCTTTCTCCCCCATTTGTACTAACTTAACAGCGAACTTCAGACCGGTCGAAGCGTGGAACAAATTGTTTTTGGGGCTTTAGGAAGCCTCGAAAACGTTCATTTCCCAGATTTTGCTACCAGGGCACCACAGGTTCTAAGAGGTGCACTTCAACATCAATGGCAAAGTGATACTTATTGTAATAGTAAAATCAACCTTAAGTGCCGGGACAAATGGTTGTATTTTGCGGAAGTCGGGTATTTTCATATGACTTTATGCTTTGCCACGTAAGTGGGTGGGGTTTCTCACTGTCCTCTTGTGTACGTATAGGGTTCTTTGATTGTAGTAGTTTTATAATAGAGACCTGGGCAATAGACGCTTTCATGCGATGCGTTACCTGGGGAGTTTAAAAATAAAGCACACTTTTGACTTTTTCTTCAGATTTGGGAAAAAAATATACCGTTGGTTGGTATCATCATTTTGAACAAAGAGAAAAATAGTACTACCGATATGTCCCGAAAAAAATGTATGGAATTGTTCCTTATATTAATCAATAAAAAGGACAATTTACGTTTGTTTTATCCTATGAATGTTTTGAAGTAAAATAAAATGAAAAGTTTATATAATTATTTATAAGACGCGCACACTATGCATCAAACCACAAGGCAAAACGATAACAGTCATGTCAAATATGATATTGTTTTACCCAGTAGAATAGAGACCCTGGTACTCGATCGGATTTTTTTCTAACAGTACCTTCTCAGTTTTATTACAAAATGGCTTCCCTGCCACCTCTCTCACATCAAAGTCCTATCAGACACACAGTTGACCGTTTGTAAATCTTGTCACCTTACAATAAGGTGCAATATAGCTTGGTTAATTTGTTCGTGATATGCCCATGATAGTTAATTTTTTTGGACGTCAAAGCAAACTGTAGTTAGAGTTGCTAATATTACTGATAAAGATATCATAGATAAAAAAATAAAAGGCGTGTTATTCAGTAAAAAGGCCGCACAGGCACTTTTACACGTCAAAACTGCTGACCACTGCTGAGAAGAAACGTCACAAGAAACTCTGCAGCCATTCATTTTTTAAACGTATTTTAAGTGATTAAACTGTACTGGTAAACTCAGTGAATTCAAACCGCAGGAAACTATCACACGTGTTTATTGGTACAAAGGTGGTATAACGACAACGGACGTTCGTGTATTTTTATACTTTTTTTTGTATGAAACGATTGAATGAGAAATTACGTGGTTTTACAAAATTGTAGAACAAAAAAGGGTAGTAGAATCTATCCGTAAATAAACCCCAAACTTAACCCACCCTATATACACACAAAAACAGTAACAATTATTTTTAGAAATCTGGGTCAAAATCAAATTAAGCATATTTAAAAATTATTATTCTATAGTTACAGCCATAATTAAAAAGCAGATTCGTAGCAGCCCCGTAGCGCGTAGGTGGCGCGGCGTCGCGTTGGTCAATGTTCGTAGCACTTGTTTCATTCGCCCGGATTTAAACTGATTTCATTAAAAAAAAAGCCAAACAAAATTAATCTGCATACCTCTTATTCTATTGATTATCAATACATTTTAAACCGTTCAATTATTGATTAACCTAGGTATGGTTCCAAGCTTGAAAGACGATAACAAAAATTTGTACGCTTTTTCAACAAATTCTAAATGAAATCATTTTTTAAGTTTAGTTTTATTTTGACTTAAAACATTGCAGATTAATTATAAATGTGAGTACATGCCAGCATGTATTATTTTAATACTGCCTTAACAATATTATTTTGACCGATTTCCGTAAAGTTTTATAAGTCTTTCTATTCCAAATAATTAAGTGAATTAAGTAAAGCTCATCCTCCCAGCGCCATCTACAAGTAGGCTATGTATAAGTGCTACGTGCTCGTACGTTGAGAGCGTACAAACTACGCATTGTTAAAAAACATAACTTTTAGCGTTTTAGTTCCAATGGTAGATCAGAGATGGCGTCAATTTTCCCATTTGGGCCATTTCGCGATTCATTTAACGAGGCAAAGCTAGCAAAATGTATTATGTCATTAGATTATTCACATCTTCTCAATTGATATGTTACTTACTTTCTACCATTTCACCGAGTACTTCCAACAGAGGGCGTTTGTAACCCATAAACCTTTTTTATGTATTTAAATCAATATTAAAAGCACAAAACTTAACTTGTTTTCCAGTAAGGCATACATTGCCGATTATTTGGTATCTTTAGCCGACTATTCGATGATCATAAATTTGGCCTGAAAATCGGCTTTCCCGACTAGTCAGCGACTAGTAGGTACAGTCACGTGCGTTAATTTAAGACCCATTTACAAAAAAAAATGCTTGAAGTCGTCAATGTCAGAGCTATTAAAACTTTTACGATACCAGACATATCAAAAACAATTCGATCCAGCCGCTTTGAATAGAGGTCATAAGCAGTCGCAATCGTTTTCATTTTGAAAATCGAAGGCTTGCCTGCACATACAAAATGAAAACAATTGTTCCCCTTTGAAGCCAATTGAGATTGCGAGTGCGTTAGACAACAGCGACGCTGTTCTCTAATTTTAAATATCTTAACCTACTTCACTACATAGTATAAAACAAAGTCGCTTCCCGCTGTCTGTCCCTATGTATGCTTAGATCTTTAAAACTACACAACGGTTTTTGATGCGGTTTTTTTTAATAGATAGAGTGAATCAAGAGGAAGGTTTATATGTATAATATTTTTTTTATTCATGTACTTAAAACTCATATAAAACGAAGCGAAGCGAGGGCGGGTCGCTAGTTATTTATAAATGTGAAACCTATTTATTATAGTTAACAACCAACTGTTACTTTTATTTTCATTTAAATCCTTTGTCGATTAAATAAAGATATAGACCGACCAACTGTTTGTAAATGAGATAAACGGTAACGATAAAAAACGGTAAGTAAGTGCTTATGCACTCCTTATAAATATGTTTTTCTTTATGATATTCTCCACGTGTTATTATGCACGGAATAAGGCCAAGGGCAACAGGAATAATTATGGATTCTCCAGTGATTCTTAAACCACTTTCTGTAACTTTTACTCCACTCGTAAAACAGTATAGTATAAAAAGGACAAGCGGTTTTTAGTTAGGGCATCTAAGTCTTGTTGTGTGTAAAGTCGAAATATAAATGACATGAAAATGTAGTGATGGTTAAAAGGTTTGATAAAGCATTTGATTGATGACAGAGGTTTTTGTCTCTGACGCACCCAGCATAATAATACGATGATGATGAGGAATATATATTCAACATTTTAAAAAAATAATAAGAGGTAACACTATTCTCATCATTATTTTATCCTCTATCTAAAGACAATTACAGCCAAGCGTACTTGTTATTGTCATTGGCGTTCTGAATAGGAACAGACTTTAGTGGTGTTGTTTGTTTGGTAAATACTAGCTACTTACCAAAACGTTGACAATTCGATAACTGTACAGGTCAGGTCAAAGACGATGATGGTTTTTAACGTCTAGGACCTTGGCCTAGTGCGTCTTACCGGTAATCAGAATCACTGACGGGACCGTACTCTCGTTTCGTCCACCAGTGCAAAGTGCGCAACGCGCTAAGGAAAGGGCTATGCTTAAACTCTCACTGAAACATCGCATTATAAATAATGAGATCCAACAAAGGACTAAATATATATATACCCCACCAAATTAGCTACCTGAAGTGGCAGTGGGCCGGTCATGTTTACCTACATACGTACTTAAATATACAGGGTGCTTATGTGCTTATGGCTTTAGATGTAGATATCAGTGCTACTCCTTCAATGCTACTTTCCTGCTTTAAGACCAAGAAAACAATTATTTCAGTGAATTTATACCAGATTAAAATTAACTACTTAGTTAAATCTGCGTTTATTTATATGGGTACGGTACCTGAAACTTGTGTTTTGATGTAACGAGAGTGTTACAACAACGGACGTCGTGCATTTACAATATTTTGTATTAAACTATAAAATGAGAAATCGCCAATTTTTTAAAGTTGAAGGAAAAACAATGTTCTATTTTGGGAAAAGATGCGATACATACATTTAAAGTCCCGAGTTAATAGTTACCCAGTATAGACCTCAGAAAATATTACGACACTTTTTAGACTTTGAATAAATAATAAAATATTTTCTTCAGTCGTTATAAAGGCAGATTCGTAGCAGCCCCATAGCGCATACGGGGCGTGACGGAGGTCTACGTTCGTAGCACTTGTTGAATTTGTCCGTATTTAAATGTATTTCGTGTAAGTTTTTGCCCAATATTAATAAATGGAATACATTATCAAAAATTTTACCAACATGCTTTGTATTCTGTCGATTTTTCATTCAATTAGATCCGTAAATCAATTGATAAAACGAGATATTGGTTGAGCCATGTTTGAGAAACGATGTTAACCGGTTGAATGCTGTTTCAATGATTCATGTATGAAAATATCTTTCAAACTTAGTAAAAGTTAGACATAAAAAACCTCGCAGATTATTAAGGAATCCATTTCAACTTAAAATTCATCATAATGTTGATATATTTTTTATTCGGAAGCCAAACGCGTAAGCATTGAAACGTACTAGGAAAACATGATCACCAGGAGGAGTAACGTTAAAGTGGAAAGAAATTCCATGATGGCCGCCGCCACCCTCACTACCCATTCTTATTCGTATATACCCACAAATATGCGATCCATACTAAGGAAAATTTCGCAGTTTAGCGACATAACGTTTCCAACTAGCGCGTTCGAGTTGAGTAACAGTAGCTTACGTGACGGTTGCGTAATGCCAATTACGCAGAGTCGCGTACAATATTTTATATGTAATGTATTTTTATATGATTTATGTGTTTTTTTTAAGATATGTATATTGCAAATCCTGTATGACGCGTTTAGGAATTTAGTAAGTAGTTAAGACTTCGTCGGTACTAAATCTTCGTCGGCAGTAGTTGCCTCTGTGGCTTTGTTCCTCGTTGTCATTGCTCGTTTAATTCCTCAGTTACAAAATATGAACGAGAATAGACGAATTAGTTTTTTTTAAATTTAATTTGCGTTCCTATTCATGCAACAACCTCATTTCAATCACGATGCAAGATTGAAAAGAATTTCGTTCCTCATAAATAACTACAAATAAAATACATTATTATTTGACGTAATGCAAGTTCTTATCTAAGTTTCTGAACGCGTTAAAGATGTTTTGCGATATGGGTGTAGATAAAGGTTTTTTATGTACTTTTTTGTCAAATATTATTGTATGGAATACATCACTTATTTATACAAAACCAATATAGCTCTTATTCTATTTATTTTTCATTCGTTTGGAATCGTAAATCAATTAATATAGCTAGATATTTGTTGAGCCATGCTTGAGAAACGATGTTAACAAGTAAACGGTTTTTCAACGATTTATGAATGAAAACATGGTTCAAATTAAGTTTCGTTTAGTGATAAAGCATCGCAGATTAATAAGGAATCGATTTCACCTTAAAATTCATCTTAATGTTTAAATAATTTTTATACCTAAGAAAATCGCGTAAATATTGAAACGTACTAGGAAAACATGATCACCAGAAGGTGTTTTGTTACAGCGGGCAGCTGTTCCATAATGGCCGCCGCCGCCCTCCCCACTCATTCCTAATCGTTCTCACACACATGCAATCCGTACTAAGAAAAATGACGCAGTTTAAAGAACTAACGTCGGCGCGTTCGAGTTGCGTTTAAAGTACTTGTACAAGATTTTATAATATCCGTTTGGTTATAATCAATTGCATTATTGCTAATTCCAGCTTTTTATTAAAAGAGTCACTAAACAATAGTGATATAACGTCCTATTTTTAATCGATCTCAAAAAAAAGGGAGGTTCTCAACTCAACTATTATGTTACTCGATATCTCCACTAGTGTTAACCGATCTGAATGGTTCCTTGATCATAAGTATTAATATTGGTTATGTGTTAATTATTTTAACGTCAACGCTCACAATCAACATAAGTCATATTTGTTAACATACTAAAATCAAACTTAAATGCGAGATAAACGGTTGTATTCTGTGACAGTTGGATGATGTCATATGACTTTATGCGTTGCCACGTGAACGGATGATGTCACCCACTTCCCCCTTGTCCACGTATAGGGTCCCTTGATTGTAGTGGTTGTATGGTTGAGACCTGCGCAATAGAAGCTTCTATTTTATATAGGCCGAGAGGCAAACGTTAGCAGTGCTCAGCTATCCGATGGACACATTTTGTAAAAGACTAATGTTAAACTTTCACGCTAATTAAATTAATCTGTCAGTGTTTTAATTAATTGGCACAAGCATAACCAAATCGCAGTTATTGTTATAACGTGTTTTTTTTTATAGGGGGTAGTGGGGCAGATACTATTTAAATTAAGTTAATCATTTTTACTGCCTTATATTTAAGACTGAAGAAGATTAAAAACTAAAAAAATAAATAAATAAATATCAGGGGATGAATTTATGTCACACCAATTGACCTAGTCCCAAACTAAGCTCAAGGCTTGTATTATGGCTACTAACGATATAAATACTTATATGGAGAAATATATACTTAAATATATGTATAGAAACCATCCATGACTCAGGTACAAATATTCGCGCTCATCACACTAATATCTGCCCTTACCGGGATTTGAACCCAGGACCGCTAGCTTCGTAGGCAGGGTCACTACCAACTAAACAGGTACTTGCAGAGATAAATTAGCAGCGCATTTTGCTCAAGCTCGGTAAGTATTGCAACAAAAACTTGGTATAGCTGATTTAGTATATTCGACAGATTTAATGGTCTCCCAAGTAACACAAAAAGCCGTAATAAGAGCTGTTTATTAGAATTGTCTACGCTTAAAGCTGAATAACTTAGCTGAATAAGGGCTGAAAAAGCGCTTTTTCAGCCGTTATTCATCTTAATTGGGCACAAATTATTCAGCCTAAAGTTCACATGGCTGTTTAATTGCTTTATAGTGGCTGAATAATGGCTGTATTAAGGGTCACAGAGTTATAAGGGCTGAATAACGGCTGTTTAAAAGAGCACAAGGGCGTGTTTATTCAGACTAAAGTTCACATGTGAACCCTTATTACTATCTTAAACCTCCACAAGTTCACCTTTAGCTGGACAAGCAATAAGAAAGTCGCTACATCAAACGTCAAGTTACAAATCTATATAATTAATTGAATACCTGTTGAAGTGTTTTGATTTTTCATTGAGATGACCCTACGACTAGATTTGCTTCAACGGGAAATGGCGGAATATTAAATAGTAATTAAGTATACTTGAATTTTTGTTATATCAGTGAAAATGATTGCGGTCTCGATTTTACTGTGTATATATATATATATTATTTAAGAAAATTTTCACGCGCTCCATAAATAATGCGTTTTTTTACAAAATAAACAGTAAATATACGCCGAAGAAAGTATACCAAATCCGTTTTCTTTCTTTTTTTATCAAAAATATACCATAAACTGATGTTACTGGTCTAAGAAGAGACAATAATTTTAATTTAATAATAGTTTATGGTTGAAATATCCTCAAAAGTAAAGATAAAGTACGATAATTTAAAGGTTATAGAATAAAAAATGGTGAATGAGTTTTCTGCACCAATGTGAACTACTTTTATTCCATATTTCAGCTATAGGCTGCGTAATGATTAACGAGAGTCCCTTTATTCAGCCTAAACCAGTAATAAGTGTAACTCGTGACCGCAAATTCAGCAGTAGCCGTTAATTTGATTCACTAATATTCTTCTAAACAGCTATTAGCGTTTTGCTGAACTTCTAAACAGCCGCTATGCAGATTGTATCAGTAGGCTGAATAAAGGCTGACTAGCAGGGAAAAAATCAGCCCTAAGCATTAGTAATGTTCACTTGTAGTTCACTATACCTCTATTGACGTTATAATAGTTCACAAGTGGTATCTTAAAAAGTCAACGTAATAAATATTCACATGTGCTATCATACACAGCACTTAGCATAAAGTTCTCCACTAAGTTGCCCTTAAACAGCTAATAGTGTTTAAAAATACTTAGAGCTGAATAAGGACGTAAATGTGTACCCTTTCTATACCGTAATACAGCTCTTATTCAGACTGAGCTGTTTAATTGACACTAAATGCTATTATGCAGCTGTAAGTTCACGGATGAACTTTTGTAAGTGTTTATATCAGCATAGAACTGTATATAAGACCACGAGTGAGTAGTTATATTGCTTACTGTGTTACTTGGGCTGTTTCGGAAGTGGTTGTATGTCATCAAGTACCAGTAATATTAGCCTGTCATGGTATTTACCAAGATTTTACGTAATTGCTTCATATGATGCCCCTATTTCACCATCACGACAATGACACGTGACAGGTGACATTTCAGATGACATGGCGCAGTTTATATGATACCCAGTGATGTATCAGCGTGTTAACTTTGCAATGTATAACGATTGCTCACCTGTCACGTGTCATTGTCAAGATGGTGAAATATAGCTCTCAAATTTAGCCCGGCACTTTTCCTTATACAGTTATTTTTTATAATAACACTTTAAATTCTATATTGTTTTACCCGGATTGTTTTATTTTTTTATTGTTTTACTCTGGTACACGATCGGATTGATTTGCCGACAGTGCGCTCTCGGTTTAATTATAAAATGGTTGCCTTGCCACGTCTCGTCGTCTGACGCAGTAACGTATAATCAGCTTTACAGTTAACTGACCATTTATGAGTCTTGTCACCCTACAATAAAGTTCACTTTATCTTGGCGATTTCATTCGTAACACTCTCATGGTCCACGGGCGACGGGAGACGAAAGGCAGCGGGGGGAGTGGTATGAAATAGGGGGCCGTCTGGCAGGAGCGTTAGTTGGCGTCCGTCGCTGTTGGCGGTTACTTGTGTTATTAAAGAAACGCACACGAGATTGCTGCACACAGATAGGTGCGCCGATAGGTAAAGTTAAATATGACGCCATTGCGCCATGCGACTTTTCTTTTAAACCCAGAACAAAAACATGATTTGCCATGCGACTTTTTTTATCCATAACAAAAGGATTTGCTATGCGACTTTTTTTTTAATCCAGGACAAGAAGAATGTTTGTATGGATCAATTCTTATTATCTACTTTTATCTTATCTAAATCGATTCATAAAACCTGACTTGTATTGGGTACCGCCTTACGGCTGAACCCTATATTCAAACCGCGGATAGATAGGCCCACATAGATTAAAATTTGACGCATTTTGTATGGGCAAACGTCAAATTTTAACCCGCAGTAAGCTTATCTGTCCGCAGTTTGAGTATAGGTTTTGCCCGTTAATAGGCACCAGTGTCGCTATTGCAATAGCCCCTCCCTCTGCACACATTGAACGCCTATACCCTACTTACTTCAATAATCGCATTGGTGTGCAACTTGTTACCGGTGTGCGTGAAACAGATAGTTCCTACGGGAGTATGAGATCCTAGTACTGTGTACGCAGAGACTTACGGCCCTCCACTCGATGTATCTTTGCCGAGGCGTGCAAAAGTTCTCTTGCAAAAAATACCGCATAAAAACGAAAAGCAAGCTTTAAAAACCCGATTGCATTTTTGATATTGTCGCCGATTATTATTGTCAAAAATACCAAATTGCATAAAATCCCCTTTTTTTTTTGGAATTTAATGTGACACTAGCTTAGTGACACTCGTGACCTGTTACCGTTAAGAATAGCCATACATAGGTACATGCAGGTCACATTTCACTTTTAGTCTTCGCCGCAATCGGGTAAAAACAAATGCGAGTTGGGCTCGCGCACCGAGGGTTTTGTAGTGTCCGACTCAGACTTAGCTGGTTTTTATTATTTATTGATTTTCTTTAGGCAGCCATCACGACAAATATGTTTATTTACGTAGACCTCATTGTTTGTGGTATAGTTCATTTAGATAGTATTGGGGACTTGCAAACGTATATCATATTTATTGTACGTAAGTCTAAAAAGCCCTTCTTTTAAATAAATACTTAGTCATTGTTTTTAGGATATGTGTTACCATTTCATATCAACTGCAAATTTCGCGTGATAAAAAATGTACCGTTAATGTACAATATGTATTTCACCGTTCTCTGACAGGAGCGAAAAAAACTAATAAAGTGGTATTTGGGACCCTCAGGGAGCGATTCAAAATAAATATCAAGGAACAATGTCACACCAATTCAATTAGTCCCAAATTAGTTTGTCGTTAGGTTTGTAGTACCGGTACTAGACAATGATATAAATACTAATTTATTCCTGCTACAGTCAGCTTTAGAGGTATAAAGTGGCTGCACATTTTAGTACTTTGTCATTTTAACGCCTGTGACAGATCAGTGCAGCAGTTCAAATGTGACGTTAAAGTGACAAAGCACTAAAGTTACTTACAATACCGACCGTACTTAATAATTAATAGTCGTGGTTAGTAACATACAATAGGCGACCACATTAAATCAAGCAATCGGGTATTTTATTAAATTTTTATTAGATGATCAAACGAACTTACCTGGAAGTGAAATTCGATCTTAATTATCCCGTCTTCGTCGAAGAGATTTAATTCACCATGTAGTAGCCCTGCTACGCGTTAACTCTCTCGCACTATAGGCTTTTAGCACTAGAAAGAATGAAACAAAAAACACTTCTAACCAGCGCATTCAGTAGCTAATACAACCTCTCCTGTGACCTCATATATTTTAGAGCAATGACAACAGTGATACATTTATGGGTAAGTAGTTGTTCTTATGAACCAACAACATGGGAGGGTTGGGACTGTAAATCTCTTCGACGAAGACGGGATAATTAAGATCGAACTTCACTTCCAGGTAAGTTCGTTTGATCATCTAATTATCCCGTCTTCGTCTCGAGATTTAATTCACCATGTAGATGTTTGGAGATTATCAATGTTGTCAAATTAATAAGTAAAACTACATAATTGAATCAGTCATTTTATTTTTATTTAAATTGTTAATTAACTTAACAAGGTAATTAAATTAAGTACTTACATTTCTAAGAAGCACTTTGTGTTCTAAAAATTGACCCTTAAAAAACGTCTGATATTGAATCAGTTAAAACTGGCCTATGATAATAATTAGCGAATACTGCGGACTCTCCCGACCACCCCGCAGATTTGCGAATTAAGTCGACGGAGACTCCGGCGCGGCTCGCGGCCGAGGTGGCTGCGTGCCGCGTGCTGTGTGGACGGAAAGTCCTCACATCAACACCGCTCTCTTCCATGGCTAGTTTAATATAGCGTCCTATTGTTTGGGACGTAGCAGCACGGAATGGTCTTTTGTAAGTTAGAATTAACCTAGATTCGTTTGCCCGAACAGTCTCAGTAGCATTTATATAACTAATTAGCGTTTGAGCGGGACAAATACTAGGCCTGTCTACAAAGAACGGTAAATTGAGTATGGGTTGAGGTTTGCCAATTGCAGATGTTTTAATTAGATCTGTTATCTTTACAATTATTCTTTCATCATACATTTTTATATTATCTATGTTAATTAGAGATAGAGTTTGAGATCTCTGCCCTGTGGCCAAGGCTAACAAAATAACAAGTTTTCTTGTAATTAGTTCAATCGACAAGGTTTCGTGTGGGTATAAATTAGAGAAGTAATTTAGTACAATCATAGGGTCCCATGTAATTGTATATCACGGAAATGATGGTTTTAACTTAAAAACTCCCTTGAAAAATCTCTTTAAACAATCATCGTGGCTAATATTATTGATGGATATTAAGGAAATTGCAGAGCGATGATTATTTAACGTCCCATAGGCTGCTCCTCCTTGAAAACAATTATTGAGAAAGTCAATTAAGTCATTAACTTTAGCGTTGTATATATCTATGCCTTTACCTTTGCAATATTGCCACCATAATTTAAGACTAGACGTATACTGGGAAATAGTACTCTTAGATAAAGAAGATACCATTACATCTAAGGCAGAGTGAGGAATTTGCCTTCTCAGGAACGCTTGCCTGACAATATAGTCGCCCCCAGGGAAAGTTGTCGGTGAAGAGGGTGCGTCTCTCTGAAAACAGACGATAGTAAGTGTTTACTTGGTGGAAATATAACGATCTCGCTGACGGCTAGTGATTTTAATACTGGGTACCAAGGTTGTGAGGGCCAATTGGGAAAAACCAGAATACCCGTGGCCTTGTCATTCACTATCTTTTGCAAAGTTTTCAAAATCAGCGAAAAAGGTGGAAAGGCGTAAAAAAAGAAATCGTTCCAGTTTATAGTAAAAGCATCAACATTAAATGCGTACGGATCTTTCTTCCATGAAACGTATCTCTCGCATTTCGCATTTGTTCTAGACGCAAAAAGATCTATTTGCGGCTGTCCTAATGAATTTACTATCGTTTTGAAAACTTGAGAAGACAATTCCCACTCTGTATCTATATTTAGTTTTCTTGACTCGACATCTGCATCAGTATTTTGTGAAGACTTAATGTAAGACGCAAAAATGAATATTTTTCGTTCTTCACACCACTGCCATATATCACGAGTAATTTTATTTAAATGAGGCAATTGCACGCCACCCATTCTATTTATGTAAGATATTATGGCAGTAGTGTTGTCGATACGCATCAATATTTCACAGTTTTTACATTTTTTGGCGAATGATACTAAGCCAAAGAAAGCTGCTAAAAGTTCCAAGTAGTTTATATGTTGCTGTCTTTCAACTTGAGTCCAAAAACCACCGGTTTTATTCGTTCCACAAGCTGCTCTCCACCCCGTCAAGGAAGAATCTGTGAAAATTTCTATGGCATAGTCAAAGGTCCTAATAGGGTTGTAAGTAAATAGGATGTTTTTCTCCCACCACTTAAGGTCCTCATATAAAGAACTTGGAACTTTCATAACTCGATCGTAACTATTATAATGTGACAATGCTAGGTACTTAGATCTTTCTATAGCTTTAGTATGTGCCCAACCGTATGACACAGCCGGACAGGCTGCTGTAAGTTTGCCGGCATAGCGAGCAAAGTCACGAATCGAGATTTTATCCAAATTTTGAATTCTAATTGTATGTTCCAAAATATTATGTCTTTTCTTATTAGGTATTAATTCTAAAGTCATGTTTCGCGAGTTCAGAACGAAACCAAGAAATTGACATACTTGGCTAGGAGTTAAACAACTCTTTTTGTAATTTATAATAAAACCTAAATTAGTCAAACATTGTATTGTTTGATCAGCATTCGTTATGAAATTTTCGTACGTATCTCCTAGACATAATATATCGTCTAAGTATGACACAGATTTATAACCCCGCAAACGTAACAGAGTCATTACAGGTTCTAAAACTTTTGTAAAGATATATGGCGCGGAACAAAGGCCGAAGGGCAGTGCACAGAATTCGTAAAGGACGTTATCAAAGAAAAAACGCAAGTATTTTTTATATTCAATGTCTATGGGTTTCAAAAAATATGCTTCTTTGAGACATCATTCGTACAGCGATCCTAGAGTCTTCCATTTTAAAATGGGGAGCATAGACATATTTATTTAACTTTTTTAAGTTAAGTATAAACCTCATTTCGCCGCTGCTTTTAGGTACAAGGAAAATACTGGATATAAATTGCCCTTCGGTCGGTTTACACTGTTTAATAGCATTAATTTTTAATAAATGAGATATTTCATTTTTCATTGCTGTTGACTCATTATGATTAAACGTTTGCTTAGGGTATAATGCAGGATCTTGACGAAGAACTTCGATAAAAGGAATGCGATAACCGGAAACAGCACTTAGAACGGCATCGTCATTACTAATAATTTGCCAAGCATCATAAAAATATTTTAAGCGACCTGCCTGTATTCCTATGTCGCGTACCGCGGCCGGTATGTCGACTGCGGCGCCGGACGTCGGCCGGGGCCCGCACTCGGCGGCGCTCGGCGCGGGGCCCGCTGCGCTGCTCGTGGCCCACCGTTGCGATACCCCTGGAACCGATTGGCGCGTAGTTGCCGCGGCGGGCCCTTCCAGTTTAAATTACTTGTGGACGGCGTTGAAGTTGTAGGCGTAGGTGCAATCAATTGACTTGTTTTCTTTACCCCTAAGGAAGATTTTATAAATTCTGCCAAGTTTTCGCCAAACAAGAAATTATCCCGTTTCCTATCATTCAGTGGAGCTACATAGGATTTTTCTAATAATGGCGTGATCAGCGAACGTCGTGTATCTGTTTCTAAATAATGAGAATCGACGAACAGCTTGCCAGCATCACTCAGAATTCGTAGAATTTCGGCTGTTTCCATATTTTTCGTCACAATGCCCGTCATGGCTTTTCCCAAGGCTGCAATTACACGGCCAATTTGACCCTGTTTTGAACATAAACGGGTATCTCTGTTTTTGGCCGCGTCCGTCAACATGGCCGCTATCTCGGGGTTTAGTACCGGAGGCTTTAAAAAAGGGGCGTTCTTTGGGAATAAATACTTTTTTAAAAGGTCGTCTTTGATTTCCTTTGGAAGGCCCGTTTTAGACAAGGGCTCCCAGCGCTGTGATATATCTTGAAGTATATCGCTTCCCCATTCGGGAATATCTGTGTGACAATCACCTAGGGCTTGAATAAGGTCCGGGTCCAAAGATGGTACATCGGGTGCCGGGATAGGCTGGGTCGACTCGGTCGATATGCCCGGCGCGCTTACTTCAACGGATGTGACTAAGTCTGGGCCATACTGTTCTACATCAGATTCATTTCCATTTAATACATTTATCTCGGGTTCCACAAATTCCGTCGCCGTCATCATATCGTCATTGAGATGTTCTGAAATGAACATCAGAATTTTGTAAATTAAATGGTTTTAACACAGTATGAGTCATAACTCATGACTGTCTTTTTTGTAATCGGGTAAATTAGAACATTTGTACCGTATGCGAAGAAAATAAAACAAGTATAAAGAAAGTAATATCAGTAAAATGAGGGTAGGTGTCGCTCGCATTTAACTTGAATGCATACTTGCATTTCACATATTTACCATCATTTACATTAGTAATAAATGTAATTTAAGAGTATTAGTTACGGAATAGCGTAACATAAATGTCACTGGTCAATATCACGTATTGACTCGGGAAAAAATAATAATTAGCCTACTGTCTGACATCTCGTGCAAGATCGGAGGCATTGAAATGTTACTGGTCAATATCTCGTACTGACTCGGAATTAAAGTCTACTGTCTAACGTCTCGTATTAGATCGGAGATCATATAAATATGTATAATGTAATGATTACAAACCTTCAATTTGTACATCATCGGCTTCGTCACTGGAATAGACGATCCGACGCCGTTTCTTTTTGGCCAACTTGGTTTCGTATTTTTTTTGTTTTCTTCTCCATCTTTCTTCATCCGTTTCCCTGTAGGAGCGTTTCGGCATCTTGGACAGACACCGATGTAGTTTTCCTAAAGTGTAGCTACTACTGCCTACGTGCGGAGTGCGCGAGCGCACGGACAATAATGAGGTCACAGGAGAGGTTGTATTAGCTACTGAATGCGCTGGTTAGAAGTGTTTTTTGTTTCATTCTTTCTAGTGCTAAAAGCCTATAGTGCGAGAGAGTTAACGCGTAGCAGGGCTACTACATGGTGAATTAAATCTCGAGACGAAGACGGGATAATTCTCGTTAGACATGGTTTGAACTTTTTGTAGTACCCAACTACCAAACGAGGATAATGCTGGTATCTGCTGCTTTGCTGTATGTATGTGCTACATTACGGTTGCTTGTTCCTTCATACAGGTAGGGGCCCGTTTCGTAAAAGCTTGTAACTTGTAATACAAGTGGAAGTTTCTTTTTAATACATAATGTTGGAAAGAGAATTGCGCTTATAATATAAGCTATTATTTTATATGCGATAGGCCCCAGTTGTGGCCCAATGTAGACAAACGAAGTGTCGTTAGATTCGTCTTAGCGTCATGTCATCATGACTGATACTAGATACCTACGAGTAGATTTATAAAAACAAAATAGTATTTAACAATAATTGGTATCAAAACACGCAGTTTAGTCTATACAGCTTGATTTAACTAACTTCAACTTAATTAAACGTCGAATTCGTATATTTGTATTTTATATTTGTAGACTAATTTCGGTTTAAGTTTGTTATTCCAGTTTAGTCGAATCCACCCTAGGTTATAAAATTGGCACGTAGCACGCATGCGTATTTGCCAGGTTTCACCAGGAGTGCATATCACAGAGGCGGTGCAATATTTTCTTGCAGCATATTGATTTGAGGGAACGAAGCAACATACTTTCGCTTTCAGTGGGGTTATGTATGATGTAGCTATGGAGTACAGCTTAAGGATAGAAAAGGACAATGCTATATTACTGGTATAGCTCTGTCCTTTGCGCTTGGCATAAGCTGAACTGCGTAGCTATGTTATACCCCCCCAGTGTACTTACCTACGCTACGTATATGCCATTGATGCGGATATTTCTCGAGGAGCCTCTTTGCTATGCGCTCCTAGTACACTGCTGTCGTAATATTTCAGGTAGCGGAAATATAACCGAAGCTCACTTAGAACAAAAGCAGCTTTTGAAATTTTTTGTTCATATTAATTAACATTTAGTGCATAAGTAATTTAGAAATCTCAATTGCCTGCAACAACTTTTGAGAGTACAGGCTAGAGCAAGTTTTTGATCTTCAGTTGCGAAGGAAGAAAGGTTGTATTTTACATGCGTTAAAACTTAGGTAATTCACGAAAGGCTATAGCCGGGTAAGGGAACAAAAAATGCCCCTGGCGTTATTAGTCAATGAGTATATCCTATGTATTGGTCATAATGACAGTTATTAATCTGCCAAGTTTTATGTCATAATTATAGACAGTTTCCTTGAAATGTCACTTGAAAGTTTTTTTACTTTTCTAAATATCTTAAGAACTACTGATCCGTTTCTTTGTGCTTAACGTATGTTGTTAATGGCTTGAACAGAAATAATTTTGCATAAAACCAGATGTCTCTAGGCCAACATTAACTTGGTGTTTTTGGGTGTCAAATATTTCAAACGTTTTTTTTGGACACTTTTGAGTCAGCGACACCTACCATTTTTTGTAAACTAATGTGACATCTCTTTCCGTACTAATATAAATGAATTGGGTTGGAGCAACATGGTAATTTTTTTGTTTTGAGTTTACCTGCCTAGTTCGTCATCAACGTATACGTGTAGACTACGAGTATGTTGATAATATTTGATATAAAATATTCATTGTTCTGCGGATTATTTAAGAAGCTTTTAAGCATAAAAAGGGTAAATGAAAATTTTTTTCGGATCTACTATCCTGAATCTACAATAAAAGTAACTTTAAAATTAAAATTTTTGTTTATTACCAAACTTAGACATGGAAATTATTCACACACCAAAACAATTAACTTCTGAATATAAACAAAGAAATAGAAACCAACTTTATATAATAACTAAACCTACACACACAACTAAATAACTACATAACTAAACCATTTTTAATGACCGATTAAACAGTGGCGGACACTTGTGAGTCAGCGACACCTACCACTTTTTCACACTAATGTGACATCTCTTTCCGTACTAATATATGTTTGTCTGAAATGAATTGGGTTGGAGCAACATGGTGATTTTTTTAAAAATCTTTAGGTACCTACTCATGTAAAAGCAGTATTGAAGAGGTTACAACAAAAAGTATTATTGATCGATGTTTATTAATGCTGGCTGGTTGTAATAATCCCTTCAAATCCCGAGAATACATTTGATGCCAATGACATTCGATTCTTTTGTTTTTTACTGTCAATATTTTTCGCCTTGCACTTATTTACTTCATTCAAGATGAATAACACTTCATGAACTCTTGTAGCTCTCATAAATAAAATATTTCATCGCCGACGTAGCCCAAAAAACCTTTATTATTCTGTGTATACAAAAATAGAAGATATACTAGGAAAACGACTTGACTCGGAATTGGATACTAATTCTACAGACTCTGTGTTTGAAATTGTAAGTAAATACATTTATTTATTATAATTTATTTTATTAGTGCCGCGCAGTTTACATTATCGTAAACTGCACTTGCAGTCATATATCAAACATAACATAACATAAAGATTTGGCTTTCTTCTTGTACCTGTATTGAAAATGTTCTGCGATTGTAATACTAAGGCAGAATAACAGTTTCAGGCATTTGTACACAGGTTTTTGCATTTTTAGCTATTCTTTGTTATTATTCATAATGTATTTAATTTTAACCATTATTGCACAAAAAAACTCTTAAAGAACAAAAGCCGCACTTAACATAAGGCTTTTTCTAGCAGTTATCCTTAGTTATTAATTATATTGCAGAAAGCAGTTTTTAATGCAGTATTCACGGTGAGGTAGAGGTACTTATCTTAGGCATTAACTTACCTAAGAGCTTATTCATGAGCCGTTTGCATCGGCGGACCGACGAAGACGACGAGTGCGGTCAACCAATTCGAACGTCTCTTGAAGAAGCTCCTCGGCATAGAGCGAAACATGTCGAGTACATTATTGTAGATTCAAGATAGTAGATCCGAAAAAATGTTACATTTACCCTTTTTATGCTTGAAAGCTTCTTAAATAATCCGCAGAACAATGAATATTTTATATCAAATATTATCAACATACTCGTAGTCTACACGTATACGTTGATGACGAACTAGGCAGGTAAACTCAAAACAAACAAATTAACATGTTGCTCCAACCCAATTCATTTGAGACAAACATATTAGTACGGAAAGAGATGTCACATCAGTGTACAAAAAATGGTAGGTGTCGCTGACTCACAAGTGTCAAAAAAAAAGTTTGAAATATTTGACACCCAAAAACACCAAGTTAATGTTGACCTAGATACATCTAGTGTTTTGCAAAATTATTCCTCTTCAAGCCATTAACAACATACATCAAACACAAAAGAAACGGATCAGTAGTTTTTAAGATATTTAGAAAAGTAAAAAAACTTTCAAGTGACATTTCAAGGAAACTGTCAATAATTATGACATAAAACTTGGCAGATTAATAACTGTCATTATGACCAATACATAGGATACCCTCATTGACTAATAACGCCCGGGGCATTTTATGTTCCCTTACCCGGCTATAGCCTTTACGTTATTATTTCTTAAGACTGCGCCGAGCGTACGCCGGATGTACAGTGGCGCCCTCCTTACTATTATTTTGTTTTCTAATAAACTAAAGTATTTTCTTGAAATTGGTCGAAAGGTTTTTGTACAAAAAATTAAAAAACAACTTATAGGGAAATCACATAGTTTAATAACAATTCACCTTCGAGTTATCAACTTAACGGAAAAAGGTGGCCATCTTTCCCCGTTAAGCTGACTACTCAAAGGGTAATTGTTATTAAAGTTTGTTACGTTTTCCATAAATTGTGTTTTTACTTGCGCTACAAAAACGTCTCGTCTGATTGCAAGTAAATTATTTAGTTAATTAGAAAACACAATAATAGTAATGAGGGCGCCACTGGACGCTCGACGTTTGCTCGGTGCAGTCTTAATAAAGGGAGCTAAAGGTGTACCGCATGAGTAACTTACCAGTAACATTAACAGTATAATTCCTTAACGAATAAACGTACTAACAGTTAAATATGCGGGAAGTACGAGTATAGTCAAGGAAAAAAAAGGTTTGTCACTTTTTGGCTCTATATTTGAACGCTCTTAAGGTACAAAAGTGACGAACCTTTGCTTACCTTGAATATACAAACACAGCTTTTTATTCTGTAATATTGACGTCAAGTTCTGGGACACTAAAAGTAACAATCTATCAAAAGAGCGTCGGTGGCCTAGTGGCTTAGCGGGTCGACTCGTGATCGTAAGGTACCGAGTTCGAACCCCCGCGGTCACCATGTACCAATGAGTTTTTCTAACTTAAGTGCATTATCCGATGCTCTTACGGTGAAGGAACAACATAGTGAGGGAATCTGCACAGTCGAACAGCTGAGTGGTGTAACTAAGAGGGCAATTGCACAAAAGATTTTAAAAGGTCGAAGAGTATCTGGAAAGGCCCATCCGTAATATAAGAAGATAAAATAACAATCTAACAAACTAACAAACAATGTAATCAAATCTTGGAAGTCAATTTTTACCATTTTTTAGCTCTCGTATTGGTTTATGCAGTTCCGATGACAATACAATATTATGGTACCTAAGCAGTAAGGTGGTGCTGATGCCGTCTCACTCTAGACTTGAGCGGAAGCCAGAAGGTTGCTTTGTATGTTACAAAAATAATTTATATTCCGGAGAAGAACATTACATTATTTTTTATTACAAAATATCTAACATGAACTGTTTAACAGCGAGAACAGCGAAAACTAACTCTTATTTAGATGGGATCTTGAACAAAAGCTTCGTTGTATAATGTCCTTGTGTATGGGTCCTAGTGAAAAAGGTACAAGGTCAAGCGGCGCGATTACGTCAACTGGCTTTAATCGATCCCTATTCTAAAATTCGTGTCTAAGTGAAGTAGAGAAAACAATCAACTTGTCAATAGATGTAACTGTCCGAAATGAACTTTTAAACGGGAGATATAGCCACTTGACGTCATTGCCCCACTGACGTAATAGCTCCGCTTGACGTTACCTAAGTCATGAATGACGTACACCATTTTTCACTCTTCAAAATTCTTATTTTATTTATTTATTTCTCTAAAATCACAACTTACCTTAACTAAATTAGTACGTAATCTAAAAACAGAGAAGGCTACTTAAAGGTTCCGTTTCTCCTTCATATAAGACGATTAAAATGCCACATAGTGTAAAAATTTTACTCACCCACTATGTTCTCAAGGATGGAGTTGGAATGATTACTATTTAAAGAAATTAGTATTTTGACAGTAGCGTCACAATTTATTTATGAGAATATTATTTGTCATTAAAAATCAGGACTCTTTTATTAAGAATTGTGATATACATAATTATAATACAAGAAATAAAAATAAAATTTAATTTGTATAATTTTCATAATTATGTTTCTATTACTTACTACTAATTAGTTCTGTAGAAAATTCAGAGTTTCTGACACATTTTCCTGCTCAACTACGCGTGAATACATTTATTTCTTATCGTTTGTTAGATTCATTGTTTTATATAATGCTAGGTTAAGTTTTATAATTGTATATTAAAAAACGACTAACTGTTGAGTTTCTTGCGGCGTTTCTTCTCAGCAGTGGTCTCTTGGGAAGCGCTGGTAGATTTTTGACGTGTAAAAGTGCCCGTGCGGCCTTCTTGTACTGAATAAACATCTTTTATGAATGCATTTGCATGAAAGTCGTCTGTGCGAGCATATGCACGCAAGCCTGACGCGCTGCAGCATGGCGGCAGCCCCAGTACCAACCTAAAATCGTTATTCTATTGCACTTGCAGGGCACTGATGTTCTCAAGGGTAGAAATATTCCAAAGGCTACACGTGCAAAAAATCTGGGAAAAGGCTCAGAACAGTGAAATTTTTACTGGTTCACTGAAGCGCCCAATCCCTCGAACTATCATATTACACCTGACCGCCAGTACCCTACGCTCCCGATCGATAACTTCACGGTTGTTAAGGTCATAGTCAGTGTTATAATGGCCGGGGTAATTGAACTGGTACACGCGCTCGAAACTAACTCATACGCTGCGGTGTGTGACTGGCATGAAACGGCCATTTTATATTGCCTTCAAGATAACGTTTATAATGGGCTACCCTTATCTGGGGGCCTAATAAAAAAATCCATACCATGGCTGCGTATATCGCGTGATAAATATTGTAAAAGGCATCCGTCACCTTCTGACACGTAAATAAGTACACGTATCAAAAAGTAACAAATGTTTTATCCCCATTTGAGACGCAATTATAGACGCAGCCATACTAGGCCCGCTGGTAGAATATTTATTGTTTGAAGTACACTTTGCATACAATCTATCCTAGAAACACGTTTAGTGGAATGATCAATGTGCAGGAATATATACTTGGCATAACTATCAGTACCCATAATATAGCATATTTTTACCAGAAAATTACCTTTACCGAATTTTATTTTACATTATTATAATGTAACATAACATAACAATCTTAAAGCACAATTCTACGAGTATTATGGCGTAATCTATTTTCATTTAGCAAAAAAGGATCCCTACAAACCGAAAGTACTTACTTATACCAGAAATTAAACCAAGGTAAGAACATCACATTAGGTTACCTAAGCGGTCAAATTATTAACACTTTATTTCCTACGTATTTTTATTAAGAACATGCCAACAATTTTATTGAAAATACTTATTATTTACTTTATTGGAGATAAAACAGAAACAGACAATGTGTTACTTATGAACTAATTTACAAAGTAGTTTAGATACAGTTGTTTCCTTAAACATATCTCACTAAGAACATAAAAGAAAAAAGAAAAACATTAGCAACATGCAACAATATGTTTCGTTTACGTACTAGGAAACAAAACAAATTTATTTTTAGTACTCAAAACAAAAACAAAGCGTAAGAAATAACGTGTACAGATGTAGTGCAAAATGATTTTCCCTCGAGAAAACTCGGATCTCAATCGGAATAATTTAAATATATGCAAAAAAAAATATCTGCGAAATCAATATTCGATTACATCTGTTTTATTATCATGGATAGTATGCCATAAAATGATTCTGAATAAGGGAATAATACGACAGGATGGTATTCTGAAGGTAAAAGGAAGGAAGGTGAAGGATGCAAAAGGAATTAGGTGCGAAAAAATATTTCAGTCAAGTAACAACTCAACGCAAAAATATGTTAAACATTGTTTTTCACCAACCTTCGTATTGTTTTACTCTTGCTATTCCAAAAAAATCAGCTAATTACGATAACCCCATCTCCCCAGCGCCATCTTTGCTATGGAAATGCTACGCGCTCGTACGTTGAGCACGTACGGTCACGAGCGTTAATTTGGGACCCATTTCAAGAAAAACATGCTTGAAGTCGTCAATGTCATTAGAGATGTCAAGTCATCTGTATCTTTTAGGAAACTCAACCTTATTGTTGTAGAATGTCAGATTGACTTTGGACCTAAGGTGGGTACCAAATTAAATCTCGTGACTGTACAAGCAACTTGATATTCAACAAAACAACTCTTAGCGTTGTAGTTGCAATGATAGATCACAGATGGCGTCATTTCACTAAGCTTACCTATTGCCGTATTGCAATGTTAAAGAACTTAGCTATTAGCATTTTAGTTCCAATGATGGATCAAAGATGGCGTAAATTTTCACGTTTGTGGCTACTCGTGTTTTGCGAATCAGAATCGCAGTGACTTGCCGTAAACGTCACGACTTTATCTCGATATTTACGGCACGTCACTGCGATCCCGTAGCATCACCGTATTTTAAGTAGCGGTGTAGATGACATGCGATAAAGACGGTACGGATACGATGCGTCACTTTGATTCCGTACCGTCTCCATATTTTAAGCAGCGTTGTGAATAATGTTACCCAAAAAAGGAAGTTTTACTGCCGCACTCAGGGACGTCAATTAAATTAAACGCTTGTTTAGTGACGTGTTGTCTGTCTTATTATATTGCGATAGCAAAGAAAGTGACTGCAGTAACTTTAACCAAGCATTAAATTTAATTGACGTCTCTGAATGCGGTAGTTTGACTAAAATTTAGTTGATCAATAAATTTATACAACTAAATATTAGCGATTATAACTTTCCCAACGTATGATACGATAATCCTTTTTTATGTCAAAAAGGAGGCAGACGAGCAAGCGAGTCAACTGATAGGAAGCGACCCACAAACACCGGCAGCACCAGAGGAATCGCAGATGCGCTGCCGCCCTTTGAGAAAAGAGTAAGTGGTATTTAAAAATAAATTAAGAAACCGGCCAAGTGCGAGTCGGACTCGCGCACCTCCGTACAAACCTTGATATGAATTTCAATTAAATACCTCTAAACGTTCATGAGGAAAGGGGTAGTAACTTTCAAATTATAAAAAATATTTTTATTATAAATTATAAGCTTTAACTAAAAAATTACGGTTTTCGCAATTTTTCCTTTATCTGTGCTAAAACGTTGCTTCGTACCAAATTTTAAGACTTTGAATTCACGAATTCACGGGACCCTGTAGATTTTGATTCCCTTGCGAGTAGTTGCAATTTTGAAAATATGCCGCTTAAATTGCTGTTTGTTTTGATTGCGTTAACATAGAAGCTTGATTTTGTAACAGCTCAAAGGTATTATAAACCTTAGTATTTGATATGAATTACAATTGAATACCTTTACGCGTTCATTAGAAAAGGCGTAGTGACATTAAAATTATTAAAAATATTTGTAATATAATATTACAATACACAATTTTTCCTTTATCTGTGCTATAAGACGTTTCTTCGTACCAAATTTCAAGATTTTGAGTTCACGGGAAGTACCCTGTAAATTTTGATTCCCTTGCGAGTAGTTGCGAGTTTGAAAATATACCGCTTAAATTGCTGTTTCTTTTGATTGCGTTAACATAGAAGCTTGATTTTGCTGCAGCTTAAATGTGTTAGAGACTTGAGTATTACATATGAATTCCAAATGAATACCTTTACGCGTTCATGAGAAAAAGGGTAGTGACATTAAAATCATTAAAAATATTTGTATTATAATTTATAACACACAATTTTTCCTTTATCTTTGCTATAAGACGTTGCTTCGTACCAAATTTCAAGATTCTGAGTTCACGGGAAGTACCGTAGGTTTTGATTTCCTTCCGAGTTTTGAAAATTTGTGGCATAGACGGCTGTATCTTTTCATTGCGTTGGTTTGGAAGTTTGATTTTTTCACAGCTCCAAAAAACAGTAAACCTGATTATTTGATATATAATCAGCTTGGCCCCAAAAGGGTCTTGACAGACAGACGGACGCACGGACGGACAAAGTGATCCTATAAGGGTTCCGCTTTTACCTTTCGAGGTGCGGAACCCTAAAAAAGGATCAAAACATTTATTATACATTATTTATTTCTACATTGTTTACATGAGAGACAATCGCAATTGGTATTTAACTTATTTGTTTTTCTATTTAGACATTTATTATAAAAGCAGATTCGTAGCAGCCCCATAGCGCGCACGTGGCGTAGCGTTGATCTACGTTCTTGGCACTTGTTATATTCGCCCGCATTTAAAGGGGTTTTATTGCCTTTTTGCAGAACATTCATGAATAGAAAACATGTACATTTATTCTTATTCTATAGATTTTTCGTCCATTTAGAACCGCACATAAATTGTTCCACTAGGTATTTGTTGAGCCATGCTTGAGAAACGATGATAACAATTTCAACGCTTTTTCTACGATTTATGAATGAAAAAAACATCTTTCAAATTAAGTTTAGTTAAGTGATATAACATCGCAGATTAATAAGGAATCTATTTTGCATTAAAATTCATCAAAATGTTTAAATAATTTTTGTATGTAAGAAAATCGCGTAAGCGATAAAACGTACTAGGAAAACATGACCACCAGGAGCAGTTACGTTAAAGTGGGAAGCAATTTCATGATGGCCGCCACCGCCCTCCTTCTTCATGTGTATGGTACTGGAATGTCAACTGATTTTAATAATTCTTTTTTCATATACAGTCACCACCCGCGAATGTTACGCCACTTGCCACTCTTCTTAATTTAGCCGTGTACTACACTCGGGTAATATGTCAAGTCGGCTGTCAACCCAAAATGCATAACACGGTTAAATTAAGAAGAGTGGCAAATGGCGTAACATTCGCGGGTGGTGACTGTACATTCTTGTTTTAATATTAAACTCTACCTAATGAATCTGTGGAAAGTTGTATGTATGCATGTTAACTCTTTATTGTACAAACAAAAAATATCAGCGCGGAAAAATTAAATATTCACAGAACAAAATATACCATTTTAATCAAATTTTATACTATGAAATTATAGAACTTCATAAATATTGACATCATGTAAAAATTAATGATGTTAAAGCGGGAAGTTGAAGTGAGTTTTCTAATAAATAGATTACAGAAAGAGAACTTAATAAAAATAAAAAATAATTAATATTTAATGATGCTCCTTAAACACGAGATACCGTATCTGGTTCTTATTGAAATTTTCTGGAAAATGAGCCCGAGAATCGATATCCAAATAAAACGTGATAAATTTTTAATTTTGAAATATCTAGATCGAAATTTAAAAGTGGCCAAGAACGCAAACAAAGGAGCATGTAACAACCTCATTACAAGCTAGTGATAGATCGCTCCACAGCTCATGTCGATTCTATACGTTACGAGTCAAAAGAAACAGAACCGTTAGCAGCGTTTGCATCTTGGCAACACCGTCGTATCAGTTTTCACTAAATGAAATTCGATACGATACGATATCGACTAGGAGCCCATGACAAAGAAGAGTTTTTGGAGCATAGCTAAAATCACAATATCACCACGGTATAGGTCATATATGCAAGCCCTAGGATGCGTAGAAATAGTTACACAGGGGCGGGACGCCTCCCATGTTCAAAATCGGTTGCACCGCCCCTTCAAACAAACGTCGCAGAAGGAGTCGAAATGCACCACCTCCGTGTTATGCATCCCTGGTAAACTGTGGCGCTTTTACCGTTAGACATATAGTTAGATAACTTGTTGTGGGCGTACCAGACCACGTGTGTTTTTAGCACATGCGTGACAACGATAAGGTAAGTAATAGAATTCGTAGTAGTTTCGTCTTTTTCTCCAGATAAGTTAAAAGCGAACTTCAGACCCGTCAAAACGTAAGTATGGGTAGGATTTTTGGGGCTCTAGAAGGCGTCTAAAATGCTTAAGTATTTAGAATTTTTTGTTACCAAAAAGACATGAGGTTCTAAGAGAGGCAAAGAAATCATTGTTTTTTCTGGAAGTCTGTTGTGTATGACTGTATGCGTTGCTGTTCACTAAAATCCATCATTCCGTTTAGTCTACCTACACGAAACATAGATACGACATGTCGCACGCTTAGTGGAATACCGACCTATTTATATGTCAAAACTAAGTTACGTACAGCCAAGGGCTTAAGTCAGCGCCATCTATCGTTCACGGCCTAAACTATTCGAATTTGATGCGTTGTTGTCCCCCTAATGATATATCCGTCTCTTTCACTTTTATGTGATCTCTCATCGGGCTTCCCCCAAACAGCGACTCATGACAGTTTGTGTCTGACCTACATGCTGTGAGGGTGTTATTGTTTAATCGTACGAAGACCTAATCCTTATTGAGTGCTTTTACGTCAAAATTCCGAGGTAAGTTTTATTCTTTTTTTTAAATGTAGGTATATGAGCTAATTCGATTTTAGGTCAGTTTAATACCAATTTTATTCGTTTATTTCGTGCAACTTTTAGCTTTAAGTCTATTTGTTGTAAAATGTTGTTGTTGTTTTCGCGGAAGATTATGAATTAGGTCAGTTTAAAATTAAAATACGTTCATAGTTGAAGGTAATACTTTGTGTCTTTCGAACTTAAGTCTTTTTACTACAAAAGGTTATTGATAGATTTTCGCTGCAATATTACTTGAGTCTATATTTGATAGAAAAAATTCAATTATATTGAGATCCTAGAGCTGGTTCTTACCTCTCCCAAAGGATTGGGCTAGCTATCCAGAGAGGTAATGCAGCCAGTGTTATAGGGACTATGCCGCGCGCGGACCTGCTAGAGGGGGTATTCTTTTTGTAGTGGTGATTTTTATTTTAATCTTTAATTTTTCAGTAGCTTAGTTTTATTTTAATTAAAATAAGTTTAGTTTTTAAATTTGAATTGTAGATACGATTGTATTGTAATAAATGTCGTTACTATAATAATAAAAAAAAAATTATATTGTGTGATATTTTTATTGCCTGTTACTAATAGCTAATACGTCGTCGTTTTTCTCACAAGACTGTTAAAAAGCGAGAGACTTATTTGGAACTTATTATTTTTTTAGAACAACCATGTTGTCTAACAGTTCAAAACGGATGATGGAGCTCGTCCAGGGTCGAAACTTTGCGCCGAAAAAGACAACACAAGATGAACAAGTAAAATCAGTCCCTCCACACAAAGTTACAGTAATCATTTTAAATAATAGTCAAAATTCAATGTATTTACATTTTATTGATTTTATTATAGTAATACTAACTGTTTTCCTTTTTTGTTGTAAAACAAAGCCGAAAATCAGCCATACTCAAATGTACGGGATTATGTCGAATTTTCGGAATCTGCTTCAGTTAGCAATGAAAATGACCTGCCAAGAACCCTAGTCGTCCGCGATGGCTGTGATAATTTTGAAATAAGCGATAATCGAGATGCATCATACAATGTTGCCGAGGGTCAAAACTTGGCGCCGAAAACGACAATACAAGATGAAGAGGTAAAATCAGTCTCCACACAAAGTTTCGGTAATTATTTTAAATAATTGTCAAAATTCAATTTATTATCCCCTAACACCACTTATAGTATATATGCGAAAGTTTGTAAGTCTGTTTGTTTGTTTGTTACTTCATCACATCTCACTGAACTGCTGAACCGATTTAGATGAAATTCGGTATACAGATAGTTTGAGTCACGGAGAAGGGCGGCGATAGTTTTATTCCGGAAAATTGCATGGTTCCGGCGAAATAGCGATAAACGAATTATACGCGGATGGAGTCGCGGGTAACGGCTAGTAGGTAATTAATTTTATTATAGAAACACTAAGTGTTTTATTATTTTGTTTTAGTTGCTGGCTGATTTAAAAAACAAGGACGAAAAGCATCCTTACTCAAATGTTGGCTTATGTAGAGTTTTCGGAATCCGCTTCAGTCGACAATGAAAATGACCTGCCGAGAACTCTAGTCGTCCTCGATAGCTGTGATAATTCTGAAATAAGCGATGATCAAGATCCATCATACAAAATTCCGATAAAAAAGAAAAAGCAAGCACCAGTGTATCCGTCACGCCAATCCACATCATCCAGTAGTTCCTCGTCTTCTTCGTCTTCATCATCCTCAGATTCTTCTAGTGATAGCTCCGATACAGATTCTGAGCAGAATAAAGAACAAGCAAACGCTCCAATTATTGAGACTGATAGGCTATGTTTGTAAAGTTTGCAATTTTTTTGGTGAAAGAAGCCAGCCCATAGGTATTTTTTATATAATTTTATTGCTTTTGTTGATTAATTTTAGCAATAACGTCAATTTTTAGTTCTTTTTTCGTTTCACAAATTTTAATAAAAAGACTTATACTCTACACATGTTTTATTACATTAATCAATTAAAGACTTAATAATCAATAAATCCTTGTTACCCATCTATGACTATAATTAAAACAGGCTTAAAACGTAATGAACTACTTGCATTACAACTTTTTTGCTCCTATTTTTGTATAAAACTGACTTAACTTCGAGGTATTTTTTTTAGATTTTTTTTTAAAGTACTTATGAGATCAATAATTTATTTCTTTTTCCTCGATAAAATCAAGGGTAAGTCATATATTAATAAAACAAGTATTCATGTTTAATTACTAGTAACAATTTAACTTTTATTGGCCATTAAGTAAACTATGTCCTGATAGCAAGATCTTTTTTTGCGATTTCCCAAAAATCTACTATTTTGAGTTGAGTCAGTATTCCACTAAGCGTGCGATGTCTGGCGGCTCGGGCTTTTAACTGATCATTCAGCAAATTATGGCTGGCTAAAAGCAGATTCGTAGCTACCCCGTGGCCCGCCGCTTGTATGACTTGTTACATTCGTCTGCATTTAAAGTAATTTTATTTTATATTTTACTGAACAATAGTGAATGGAAAGAAAAAGTCACATTTTACTTAATTTTTAAGTTATTGATTTTTCATTCATTAAGAAACATAAATGGCATAAATTGGCTTATTATCATACTCAATAACGTTTTTACCAAGTTATCCGTATTGTTTTATATTATAACTATTTATATTCCAAGAAATTAAGTGAATTACAATAATCTCATCCCCCAGCGCCATCTACGCTTTCCGAATGCTACTCGCTCGTACGTCGAGCGAGCACGTGCAAGCAAAAGACTACGCCGAGCGTACGCCAGATGTACAGTGGCGCCCTCATTACTTTTGTTGTGTTTTCTAATAAACTAAAGTACTTTCTTGAAACAAGACAATATGTTTTTGTACTACAAATGAAAACACAACTTATAGGGTATATCACATAGTTAAATATCAATTCACCTTCGAGTTATCAACTTAACGGAAAAAAGTGGCCACCTTTTGCCGTTAAGCTGACTACTCAAAGGGTAATTATTAAAGTTTGTTATGTATCCCATAAATTGTGTTTTTAATTTCTATAATTAGAATAATGTTACGTAACAGACTGATTCATCTTAAGAAATTAACAATAAAAAAGAATTGATTAGTACATTATTTTGAGTTTTAATTACCCCTGTTTTTTGGTACAATTGACGCGTTTTAGGGGTCAGGATAAGGTTTTATGAACAACAACTCAATTTGCACCATTCTGATGCGATCAAATGAAAATTATTTTCAGATTCTGCTAGCCATGTAGAATAGAATGTAATGTCCTAAGCGATTTTTACGTGGTAGCCTTAGATTCTGAGTTACAGGTCATTAATTCTTAATTGGTACCTCCTATTATCCCCGGTCTACCCTACATAAGGAAATCACGTAAGCGATGAAACGTAATTGGAAAACAAAAACCAACGGGAGCAGATAATAATATTAAAATGGGAAGCAATTCCATGATGGTCACCGCCGCCCTCCCCACCCATTCTTATTCGTTGACTCCACAAATAGGTTAGAATATTAGACATCAAACCCAACTGCAGTAGCTAATATTACAGGTTTCGTAACTTAAATATATTATCATGAAAAATACTCGCCAGCGAAAGTTGCTCTGTGTAAATGATGGTGCTGCTGCATACAGATGTCCAAGAAAAACGCATAAATAGTAAAATAAACAAAACTTAATTGGGTCTTTAGCGAAAGATTCAAAAATATAATACGCAAATTACTCTGTGCTGTGTTAAACACAATTAACTTTATTCTAGCAAGGAAAACACTGGGATGTAGAAAAACAACATTAATTATCGTTGCAGAGAATGTTTGAAAACCGACTAAGTAAATATTTTGTATTAACATAAGCTAATTATCGATCGCTCTACTACTCATTGATATGATACGTTACGAGAAGAAAGAAAACAGAACCTTTCTAATAACTCTATACAGTCATCAGTTAGGAATAGATTTACTCTTAGTCCATTGTTTTGAGGGGGCGGTGCCACCGATTGTAAGCATGGGAGGTACCGGCAGTCCCGCCCCAATATAACTATTCTACGCATCTACGGCTTGCTAGCAATACCCCAACAACTCTTCTTTGTCATGGACTCCTAGTCCATATTGTATCGTGTCGATTTTCGTTCAGCGAAAACGTAACCTAAACGATGGTGTTCTCAAGCCCAGATTCGTAGCAACCCCGTAGCGTGTACGTGACGTGGCGTTGATCTACGCTCGTAGCCCATGTTACATTATTTTGTCTGTATTAAAAAAAATATTATTTAAAGTTTTGCTTAAAATTTATGAATGGAAAGTCATAATGCTTAGAAATATTTGTTTTACTTCATTGTTGTATATGTATTGATTTTTCATTCATTTAGAAACATAAATGGCATAAATTGGCTTATTTTCAAATTGCCTTAACAATTAATGTTTATGACCAATATCCGTATTATATTATAACTCTTTCTATTCCAAGAAATTAAGTGAATAATCATTATTCTATTCCTCCAGCGCCATCTAGGCTTTCCGAGTGCCACTCGCTCGTGCAAGCGGCACAATGTTAAACAAGATAACTCTAACCGTTTTAGTTTCAAGAGTAGATCACAGATGGCGTCGATTTTCACATTAGTGAATATTATTCGATTCATTTAACTAACATGGAAAGGCACACCATAAGGTCCATAAGCCATGAGGTTTTGAAGGTGTTTTTTATTGTAAAATATAAGTTTGAGCTGAAATAGCAAAACACGGGTCCATTATTTTTTCATGTTCTCTAATTTATAATCAAGCCAACTATTTAATAATTTGCTTTAACAAAACTCTCTACAGAACAAAGTATTTCGTCACTTTGGAGCACAATTTCTCCGAATAGGTTGTTTGGGAAGTGAAAAAAAAAGTGTTCGTTATTTTAGAGAACTCTCTAACATAAATAAAAAATAAATCAAATCGGATCCGACTTGACTTTTCATGCTTTAAACACTATTCGACCATTCGGGGTGTACGATCATGGAATTGCTTGCCGCTTTAACGTTACTGCTCCTGGTTGTCATGTTTTCCAAGTACGTTTCATCGCTTACGCGATTTTCTAACGTACAAAATTTATTTAAACATAATGATGAATTTTAAATTGCAGTAGATTCCTAATTAATCTGCGATGTTTTATAAGTTTTATAACTTATTAACACTTAATTTGAAATATGTTTTTATTCATAAATCAAAGAAATAGCGTTCGAATTGTTATCATCGTTTCTCAAGCACATGGCTCAACAAATATCTGGTTGAATCAATTTATGTACCGTTCTAAATAAACGAAAAGTCAATAGAATAAGAATTAAATGGGTAAAGTTTTAATTGACATGTTTTCGATTCATGAATTTAGCAGTAAGTTAAATACATCCCTTTAAATGCGGACGAATGTAACAAGTGCTACGAACTTAGATGAACGCCGCGCCACGTACGCGATACGGGTTTGCGACAAATTTTCTTTTATTTGTAAACGGCTGAATAAAATAGTTATAAATTAATTGTATAAAATAAACTTTAAATTGAATAATTGATTGAATCGAAACGTTTTATATATTACGCGGGCGGCGGCCAGCGGTGGGGAATCGCTGTCCAGTTTAACGTATCTCCTCCTCTGTTTAATGTTCTCCTAGTACATTTCATCGCTTACGCGATTTTATTAGGTACAAAAATTATTGAAACATTTTGATAAATTTTAAGGTGCAATGTGGATTCCTTATTTATTAATCTGTGATGGTTTTTGACTAGATAAACCAAGACTGCGCCGAGCAAACGCCGAGCGTCCAGTGGCGCCCTCATTACTATTATTGGGTTTTCTAATTTACTAACAAATTTCCTTGGAACCACACAAAATGTGTTTGTAGCGCAAGTATAAACACAATTTATGGGATACATAACAAACTTTAATAACAATTACCCTTTGAGTAGTCAGCTTAACGGGAAAAGGTGGCCACTTTTTTTCGTTAAGTTAAAAACTCGAAGGTGAATTGTTATCATCATCACTACATAGTATAAAACAAAGTCGCTTCCGGCTGTCTGTCCCTATGTATGCTTAGATCTTTAAAACTACGCAACGGAATTTGATGCGGTTTTTTTAATACATAGAGTGATTCAAGAGGAAGGTTTTTATGTAAAATAAATTCTGTTTTATGTACGGATGTTACAGAAAACTCATATAAACCGAAGCGAAGCGAGGGCGGGTCGCTAGTTAAACTATATGATATACCCTATAAGTTGTGTTTTCATTTGTAGTACAAAAACGTTTCGTCCAATTTAAAGAAAATACTTTAGTTTATTAGAAAACACAATAAAAGTAATGAGGGCGCCACTGTACATCCGGCGTACGCTCGGCGTAGTCTTAATTTGAAAGATGTTTTCATTCATAAATCGAAGAAATACCGTTCAAATTGTTGTCATCGCTTCTCAAGCATGGCTCAGCAAATATCTAAAGGGTGGTCCAGATATAGAGGCCGCATTTTCTCGCAGTTACTATGACTACGAGAATAAATAATTGAAATAAATGTCAAATGAATTTTAATAACCATTTATCCTAGTTTGCAATTCAGTAGCATTATTCGACAAATTATATAATAATGAAACGTGCTGAGCCCGAATACCGAACTAAGTTGAAAGTAGAGTTTTACAAACATCACTCTGAAAATCGTTTACCAACTTTGCATCACTTTCGTAAGCTAAATATACCTGACCGGACTATCCGAAATGTGATCAATCGGTACGTAGACGGTCTACAAGTGGGATTCAAGCGGTTTCCGGGTCAAAAACCGACTATAAATACTCCTAGATTGAAAAAAAAAGATTGAGGAAAGCGAGACAGAATCGTAGCAAATCTGACCGCGTCGCGTCACGAGAGCTGGGACTGAGTCTATGTACGTACCGGCGAGCGAAGAAAGCTGCTGGAATTCGGAGGAGGAAGAAGAGACGCAGCCCGAAATACAATCAAAATCAAATTGATCGGTGTATTAAAGGTGCAGCTAAGCTTTACAAGGACAGTATTCCGAGCGGACGAAATTACTTCTTCGTTTTAGATGACGAAACCTACGTGCCTTTAGATCCGTCGCAAGTATCAGGAGATAAACGTTACATGTCGGATGATGAACAGGAGACTCCTATCGAAGAGATATTACTCCCAACTGGGAAATTTGAAAGCCGTTTCATGATTTGGCAGGCCATCTCTGAAGAAGGGCTCATTTCTGGCCCTTTATGACTAACCGAACTGTAAACGGCGAAATATACTTAGAAGTGTGTCTCAAGAAGCGATTATTGCCTTTAATTCGAAAGCTAAATGTCCAAAGGCCTGTTTTGTTTTGGCCAGATCTCGCTACGTCACATTATGTTGAACCTGTTCTTAAGGAACTAAAAGGCAAGAATCCTATTATGCCAAAACGAGACAACTTGCCAAATGTGCCACAGCTTCGGCCGATCGATAAGTTTTGGGCTCTTTGTAAGCAGAGATATTGTGACTTAAGTAAACCAGCTACCACCATACCAGCAATGAAGAGTATCTGGAAACGGATTTCTAAGCAAATCGCGGAAAAATCTGGAAAATCACTGTTTAAACGCTTTCGCTCCAAATTGCTGAAATGTGCCAAACAAGGACCCGTTGGGCTATAATATTATTTACGTATTTCCTGAAAATAAAACTAGAAAAATACCCGGTATTCATATTTTGTCTCATTCTTTTTGTTTAAACGCAATCGACATTTTCACAGGCGGCCTCTATATCTGGACCACCCTTTAGTTGAATCCATTTATTTACAGTTCTAAATGAACGAAAAATCAGTACAATACGAATAACAAGGGTAAAATTGAAAATAACATGTTTTCTATTTATGATGTTTTAGTTTATGATGATGTAAGCTCCTAGGGGCCTGCTACTAATCTGCTTTTATCTTTCAATGGCTGAATAGAATTAAATGTACGTATCGATTCTTCTTCACGAGCGTAACTCCTTTTAATTTACGAGTTTAAAAAATCTAGGTAATTTTGCATTTTATGGTTTCATACAAATAAAATTTTATTTTTAATGCATGACGCCCGTGGAAATCAATTAGGTGTTAGTAGCATGCAGAATTTGAAAGTGGGTGTAATTACTGTCAATAAACTTACGTTTGGCAATTTATTATATTGAAAACGTGGCCCCTTTTTTGGAATAAATAAATTAAATTAGTTAATTAAAAAAGGGCAAATTCAAGTACCGCGCCTGTACTATCAAACACGGGTGATAGTAGTATCCTTATTTTTATTTGTATGATACTCTGCATGTTTCTATTATCCTAGTAGCGTTTAATCGAAAATATTCGAGAACTATGAGTTTTTTTTTACCCATGATGATGATGATGATGAGTGGGGACGCCTGGCCGGATCAGGGCGATTATTAGTAACCCATACCCTTACTAATAAACGTAGAATAACCATGGGGTAGCTAAACCATAATTTGTCCTTTTCTGTCATTATAACACTTGAATTTGACAGATAAGGACAAAGCATGGTTTAGCTACTCCACAGTTATTCAAAGTTTATATAACATTTTAGTTGTAGTAACAAATTGCACTGTTTTGATACATAGTTAAAACTAAATAAAATAAATTGACAACATTTCATTTAGGTGACACCTGCAAATTACTATACAAATCGAAAGGGTTTTACCTCCTGAACACGGCAAAATATTTATTTAGATTTATTTTTCTTTATTTACAAAATTGCAAGTAAGTTAATAAAAATATCGAGTTTTACCAATACTATGCCTGAATAGATATAATACCATTGCCTTTTTCACGAGAAAAAAAGCTGTCATACTTCAAATTTGACATTAACACTATTGACAGATGGATAGATACTTAGGGCCACTTGTACGCAGAATTTAACCCTGGGTTAAGGCACTAACTCGAGTTAGTAGACGTCAGATTCATACGAAAACTGTCATTTTAACTCGAGTTAGTGTAACCCAGGGTTAAACTTTTCGTGCAAGTAGCCCTTAGGCGGACTTGCGCGGACCAGAGTTAGCCCTTAACCCAGAGTTAAGCGTCTACTTTTGTACGTGGTTTGCCGCCTAACCTCGGGTTAAGACGCTAACTCTGGTCCACGCAAGTGGGCGTTAGAGAATTATCGGTTGACATGATACTTTTTTATATACAGATTGGACTAACGTAATATGTCCATTGTGTTGTAGAAATGAAGTTACGCCCTTTTAGAATAAGTACATCTTAATAAATTAATAATAAAATAATTATTCATTCTAGAGAAAATTTAAAACTATTAGTGTCTTCCTCCTTCCAAACAGTATCTATAAAACGAATAAAATTAAAGTCTTGAAAATATGAAATCTTGTCAATTGTCTTTAGATATTTGATTGCATATTCACAACTACTATTCACGTAATCTCAATTGATATATTATAATTTTGCTCAGTTATGAAAAATAAAACGATCCTTTTTACACAGTCGCGTAAAAAGTCAAATTAACGTTATTAATATTATTATATTCGGCCATACTGAAACATATTCATAGCAGCCCCGTAGCGCGTACGTATGGCGTGGCGAAGGTCTACGTTCGTAGCGCTTGTTACATTCGTCCGCATTTCAAGGGATTTTATTTAACTTTCTGTTTGAAAGTAATAAATAGAAAATATGTTGATTTTAACATTTCATTTTTGAACCGTAAATAAATTGATTCAGCTAGGGTATTTGGTGAGCAATGCTTGAGAAACGACGATAACAATTTGAACGCTTTTTCAACGATTTATGAATGAAAACATCTTTCAAATTGAGTTTTATTTAGTGATAAAACATCACAGATTAATAAGGAATCTATTTCAGTTTAAAATTTATCAAAATGTTTAAATAATTTTTATACGTAATAAAATCGCGTAAGCATTGAAACGTACTAGGAAAACATGACCACCAGGAGCAGTGTCGTTAAAGTGGGAACCAATTCCATGATGGAGGCCGCCGCCCTCCCTACCCATTCCTATTGGACATGGTCACACATATGCAATCCGTACTACTACTAAGGAAAACGTCGCAGTTTAACAAACGAACGTTTGGCGCCATCGAGTTGAGTTAAAGAACTCGAAAAGTAGTTTAAGTCCGTTATCCTGTTCGCATCCTTGCTAATTTGATAGAGTAATAAAGGTGGCTATAGAAACAGCTATACTAGCGATTAACCATTTAATTTTGTATACAATATTAAATAGATTAACCTTTGCTTGTTTGACCTTTGTAAAGTTTAACGTTGGAAAAGTGAGTTTTTTTACAGAGTTCGTTGTAACTTTGTCTTTGGTTTATATAACTTCTTTATACTGAATTGAACTCTGTACCGTACATCACTCGTTCCATATTATGTGCTACAGTCTTTATTACAAATGAATTGAATACCCGATTTTGTTACCCAACTGGCTCAGAACGTGGATAATGTTTTCGCGCGTATGTATGCATGAATGCAGATATGTCTGTTCCATTGTGATGTCCTGTAACCTAATACGGCCCAAGCGATTTTGAAGAGTGAGGTCTCGTTAGGTTCTTCTTGATTGTGGGACTGGCATAGGCTTTAAATGTTTAAGTCAAAGTATAATAAAGTGATAAGGATAATTACATTAAAAAAAATGCATTATTTTGCAACAATATCAGAGAATGCAGTTGGGTTTTTAAATCTAACTTTGTATTTTTATTTAACCGGAAGAAACCAGCTAGGGTCACCAGGGACAAAAGTGGCAAAAATAAAGAATTTACTAAGGAAATGCCTTGTTTTTGACGAATCACTTAACCAAAGAATATCTAAAGTATGCAAGCAGCTACAGTGTAATTTACAGCAATCGGGCTTATCCTTAACGTGGTAAAGTCAAGCGTCATGCTGTTTTCTGGCAAACGTGTAGTGTATATAATATAGACGTTGATTTTTTACTTTTTAATAGCCATGCTAACTAACCTTTAACTTTGTGACTTATTTTAATTATTATTACTAAATAACTTTTCTTTCGGCGTGTACAATACAACTGCAACTAGAGTCATGTCATGAGTCACGAAATAAATAAATCTAAGTGACCTTCAGAGGCAGTCGGAAAAGTCGAACGGGTAAAATACGGCCAGGCCTCCAAAACACTGATTTTCCAGTTTCTGCTACTAGGAAGACATGAGAGGTGGTGAATGGATAGTCCTAAGAAGATTAATATGAAATCGGTTAACATCAACAAAAGTCTTATTCATTTTTATGGTAAAATCAACCTCAAATGCGAGGTAAATGGTTGAGTTTTGTGGAAGTTGGACAATGTCATATGACTTTATGAGATATGACAGCGCTGCCACGTGTTGAATGGCGGCACACAATTCCCCCTTGTGTACGTATAGGGATCCTTGATTGTAGTGGTAACATGGGGGAGACCTGCGCAATAGAAGCTATTATTTTATGTAGGCCGAGAGGCAACCGCCGCCGATAGTCTTATATCTGTAGCCCTAGTATGTCACTCTAGTTCTTATTTTCGTGTCAGAAGGAGACGGGTGCCTTATCTAAACTTTGTCACGCAATAAACGCAGCCATATAAGGGCCCCAGCGGGCCTATTGTTTAACGCACTCGCAATCACGAACGTTTTCATTTGCGTCTGCATACAACATGAAAACAATTGTTCCACTTTGAAGCCGACTGCGATTGCCAGTGCGTTAGACAATAGCCCCTCTGGTCTCTATTTTATTTAAACCGGGGATAGATCAGGTTATTAAAAAAAAGACACATTCTGTAAATGACTTATGGCAAACTTTAACTGAAATTAAATTTATCTCTCCGTGGTTTGATTGTGGGACACAAGCATTGGCAGTGTTTTTTGAAAGAGGAAGTGGGTCAGATTCATGCTAGGGGCACAATAATACACCAGTACTATTTCGTTCAAAATCAATATTAATACTTAATATCCATAAGTTAATATACGTAAGCGGGCTTGACAGCTGTTAACGCTTTGCTAGGTTATTGTTCTTCAGCACTACACGAGTAAGAAGAAGTTTCTAGGGTACTTTACTAAAAAATATTACATACATTATACTATATGTATAGCTATAAAAAAGTGCAAGGTATGATTAGGTTGCCCATAACCTCATTAAAATAAATGAAACATTTTTTCTTAAATGCTACCTCTTTTCAAACTTTTTCACTTGTTTAGTGTATATAAACGTGCTTCATCGGTGGAGAACAATGATACAAATTCTATTGTTTACATATTTTTCTTCAACTTTATCACAGTCAAATTTTAAAAATAGTTTTATTTCGGTGACAAACTCAATAAGTTTAATATTAATAATTTAAATGCCCAAAGTTTAAGATATAAAATGTTAAAATAATAAAGCACGGCACTCTTTCTTTATTTCGTTATTATTTGTTAAGACATTTCAAATGCAATATCATTCTTCCCAGTAGAATAGAAACCCTGGTACACGATCGGATTAGTTTGCCGGCGACACCGCCGGTTTAATTATTAAATTGCTTCCTTGCCCCGTCTCCGACGCAGTAACGTATTATCAGCCACACAGTTAACTGACTTTGAGAATGTTGTCCTTTTACAATTAGGTTCACTATAGCTTGGCGAATTCGTTCGTAGTACTCCCATGGTCCGCGGGCGACGGGGGACGAAAGACAGAGACATCGCACTGTGGTTCAGCGTGTATGGAGAGAGTGTCATAAGTCGATTTGTCCAAAACGTTCAACATTATTGGGAAGAAATGCATATATTGTTGTTAATTATGAATTTATTTGATAAAATAAAGGACTTACAATTAATTTAATGTGTATATATTATTGAATAATAATAAAAAAAAACAATTAAAAACGTTTCAAAATGCATTATATTTCAATACCGTATAATTAACACTTATAAATAGTAAGTAAGTAACATGTTTTCACTTAAAAATATAATAAACAATACCTTAATACTATTTAATTTAAAAAAAAAACAACTTATATTGGACGCAAACCTATTTACTAAGTTTTTTCGTTATGTGCAATTCATGCAGCAGAATGAACCGCACGTAAAGAGTTGTTATCTTAAAAATACTATAATTATCCTATCTAACACTCATTAGTGAAACTTTAATGAGCTTAGCAATGTAATAAACTAATGACAGATTTAGATAAAACAGTTTTTTTTCCTAGGAAGCTTTCTAAGACCCGTAACTAGTGGGTCAGAATTTAATAAAAGTCGATTTAAAAGATCGGTATTCGTCGCAACACGTGACATTTTTCTAGTATTGTTGAGCCGAAACGCTTTTATATTTTTATTTGTAGCTTTGGCAGCTTCTTCTGATAGTTCTCCTATGGATACCATCATGTGATCGAACTGATCGACTAAACTTCCATCTTCTTAAGTTAGGTCATCGGAAAAGCACTGCTTATACTCACTGCGTCCGGTACTCCCGTCAAAACCCCACTTACCAACTAACATAACATCACCTAAGGTCTCGGGATCGATACTTGATAACAGTATATTTTAAGAATCCAGTATTCTTTTAACTGTGTGGTTCAACAAATTTTGTAACTCTACTTCGGCACTTTTTTCAGTAATAGTTAATTTTTCTGGGTAACACTGTTTCTTGGCTTCTAAAACCTTATGATACGAAGGCAAAACTGGATATTGTTTACTATTAATGAACTCTTTAATTAAAAGGTATTGGTGTTTTGTTAATTTTGCTTCTGTGATTAGCGATAGGATCTCACTTGGATTCACTTCACATTTATGACTATCATTTGGCCCACTACTCGAGGTTGACGAAGTATTTATCAAAGCATTGATGGCCGAGTTATCAATTTTTGAGAGGTCCACTAATCTCCTTCGCTGAGTTTGTTTACTGCAAGACTCAATCTTTCTTCGGTTGACCGAGATTTGATGTCATTTCTTGACCAGTAAACTGATTTTCTCTCGCAGATACCGACTCATTCTTTGGTAAATCTATAGTTTCAAGGACATTTAACCATTTTTCATGTTTTCTGACTAGTTCATATTTATTCCTTGCTGCTTTTTTCCAGTAATCTACGATCCTTTGGATTATGCAATTAACGCGTTTACTTAGAACTTCGATTTCAACGTTTTCAGCTTCCGGCACCATTTCCAAAACTGTCTCTAGTATAATTCGATATTTTTCCATCTGTGATCCTTTAGCAAGTTGCCATAGTTCAAATATGTGCATTTTTGTAAACTGAACTTGCAAAAAAGAACCTGTAAGAAAGAAAACAAAATACATTAGAAATTGACAAATATCGTAGCATCTTCTACGAACAGCGTAGAGGACGAATTAATAAAACATCTAGCAAAATCTAGCAGAAGATGACTATTGGCACAATAACTAGACTTTTATACGCTTTTTAAACAATCAAAATTATTAATGGTACAGCATCGCGTCATTGATAAAACTCAATGGTAATACACAAACCATTTAAATATTTTTATAAAATTAGGTGTCTCGTAGCTTTCAAATAAATATAAAATGTATAGTAAAAATAGCTCGTAAAAATATTATTATTAATACACATACCTTTGTCATTAATTTCCATGATGATTCAATAGAGTTTATCACAACAAGTTTTTAGAAATCTGTCAACAAACAAATTTCACTTTAATGAGCTATTGATAAGACTAATTACGCGGTTTAAGTATTTTCACTTCGGAGGTCTGAAAAACAATGATCCCGATTAATTACTTCAAAACTATTTATAGTTTTAAGTAGGCTGGTAATTAATGTGTTATCAGAGAAGTACAAATCATAGCTCGGCTATTGTTGATTATTTGGAATTATGACCTATGAGCGGGACCATAGTGCAGCGGGGGCAGAGTCAGTCGTGCGCCATTGCTGTTGGCGATAACATCCAACGTGGGTTGAGAGGCAGCGGCCATCATGGAATTGCTCCTGGTGGTTTATGTTTTCCTAGTACGTCTCAATGCTTACGGGATTTTTGCCGAACAGAAATTATTTAAACATTAAAATATTTTTTAAGCTGTAATGGATTCCTTAATTATCTGCGATGTTTTATGTCTAAACAAAACTTAATTTGAAAGATGTTTTCATTCATAAATTGAAGAAATAGCGTTCAAGATCGTCGCCATCGTTTCTCAAGCAGAGCTCAACCAATATTTAGTTTGATAAGTTGATTTGCGGTTTAAAAATAACGGAAAATCAATAGAAAGGGAGCTATTTAGATAAAGTTTAATTAATTTGAGGCAAGAAATAGTACATTGTGTATTAAGGGTGGTAAAGAAAGAATTACAAACGAGAGTCTGTTAGAAGCCCGTAGCCGAAGGCTGAGGGCTTTAATGACTCGAGGTTTGTATTTATTTTACCACCCGTGTAACATACAATGTTTTTCATCACAATTGCGAGGAAGTGAAATAAAATCAGACAAAAGATCATAGCTTATTAGCGGCAGACCACAGATTATAGGATATGTCTCGGCAGACTACATCATTGTCTGTGACTTACCACAGATGATAATGTCAAACGGGTTCGGAGTCCGATTCTAGTGACAGTCGAGATCAATAGTTTATATGCGAGATTTTTAGGAAATTGTATGCAACTGACCTTTCATCTCGAATGAAAGTTCATATCGAATGACTCAAGAGTTGGGGTCCTGACGTATTGTGATAGTTTGAGTCCACGTATAATATTTAAAAAAGAAGCTATTACGCACGATAGGGCGTAATGGTAAAAAAAGGCCCGCGGGTATTATTTTGGATTTACGGTCGATTTTTCTAGCACGTTAGGACACTATTTACGAGCAAGTGTTATGAAAATAAATAAAATGCCTTTAAATGTGGTTATGAATCTGCTTTTATGATGGCTGTATTCGGCTGCATACAGGATGGCTTTGAGCCCGAAGCTACAAATGGTCGTATAAATTCTGCACCTCAAATGAAGCTCCATTTTTTCAAAAAAACTTTGTTATTTCTCATTTTACAATTTTTAATATCATTAAATTATGCACATGACCGCCCTGGAGCCTGGATTTTACGCCATGCGACTGATTCGATTAATCCAGAACAAAAGATTTGATATGTAACTTTTTCTTTTAATCCGGAACGAGAAAAAGATTTGTATGGATAATGACATAATCATATTTCATCTTACCTTAATCTATTCTTAGGTTTATCAGCGGGCCTAAGCCGGATTTAGTATGGCTGCGTCTACATGCCTGTGTCAAATGTGGCTTAAGCATTCGTCATTCTCGTACTTATTTACATTTCAGGTGACGGATGCTTTATTCAAACTTTGTCACGCTATAATCGGCCCCAGTTTTAAAGTACGCGTTAAAGTTTACAATAGCTTGGAATACCAAAAGAACCTGAGAATTCTAAATAAAGGGAAACCCCTTCCTGACTCGTGATACGAGATATGCTAGTTACTTAATGAATCGCATAGGTGTGTTGAGATAGTTCCTTCGGGAATATGAAATCCGAGTACCTTTTGCACTGACACGGCATTATCCACTCGATCTGTCCTTTGCCGAGGCGTGCAAAAAAAGATCCCTAAATAAAAAAATCCTTAAAAATAAAATAAACTCGTTTGATTTTCACAGCGATCGAGTAAAAACACGCTTATTATTATATGTTTTTTTCTTTAGTGTTTGTTGTACAGTCGAAAGTTTTAATATCTACAGGGTGGAAAGGGACGACGGCCCTTCCGGTAAATTCGAGATTATGCATCTTTAGTACTATATTTTTCTCCAAGAAACTATGCTAATATTTTTAGCCGTTTTCAAGTTACAGCTCGTTAAAGTTTAATACAAAAAACGTGTTTTTTCAACCCTAACAGCTGATAAGGTCAATGATCCTACCCTTGACCTAACTAGTAAACAATAACTTTGAGATGTAATTGATGGATGACATTTAGCGGGTGCATTGACAATATTTTTGTTTTGCAACCTATTTGTTTCATAGACAATTTTACAATGACAATAAGCACGTCACAATTATGTCACACTCTTAAACTAATGCTGCTTCCTTAATAATGCCATTATTTGAGGCTAGAGATTATCTCAATTTGTTACTGTTATACGCAGAGTGCAACTACAATACCTCTGAGACTTTGCGTCAATACAGACAGCGATATCTTCCACCGTATCCATCAGACCGTCGAATGATTTTGCGTGCCTTTGACCGCGTTGCTAGCAATCGTCCCATAGTCCCCCGAACATCTCAAGACGACCAACGCGGAGGAGGTGTCGTACGACTTGCTGCGGGGCTCGAAGAAAGAGTACTGCGTTATTTTGACCGCAATCCAAGAGCAAGTTCCAGGCGGGCGGGTCAGCACTTCGGATTAACTCTTAAGACAGTATTGAAAATACTAAAACGCGCCCGTCGTCGTCCTTATCACATACAGAGGGTTCAAGCGTTATTGCCCCGAGACTGCCCCATCCGGGAAACATACTGCCGGTGGTTGTTAGACAAAATAGCTGGAGACCGTGACTTCATTAGACGCATTATTTGGACGGATGAAAGTGTATTTACACGCAATGGTATGTGGAACAGGCGAAATGAACACGTGTACGCCGAAGAAAACCCATTCGCGTACCGTTATTCGAGTCACCAATATCGTTGGTCAGTTAACGTGTGGGCTGCAATTCACGGGGAAACAATTATAGGGCCTGTGTTATTACCTGCAACACTTAACAGAGTTGGATACATGGCCCTCCTAAACTCCACGGTTGACGCTTACCTCGATAACTTGCCACTGGCCGAAAGACAACGCACTTGGTACCAACAAGACGGAGCACCAGCTCATTCCGTGATAGAAGTGCGTGAGAAATTAAACACTGAGTTTGGGGACAGATGGATAGGGCGATTGGCCACACCGTTGGCCCCCAAGGAGCCCGGACCTCACGGCACTGGACTTTTTTCTGTGGGGCACGATTAAAGACAAAGTGTACAGGACTGAATGTGAAACTGCCGAGGAAATGAAAGAAAGATTAATTGCTGCCTTCGAACAACTGCGTCGAAAAAATCGTGAAGAAAATACATTATCGAAGGTGCATCGCCATACTCGGGCACGAGCTGCTGCCTGTGTTATTAGACGTGGTGGAATATTTGAACATCGGTTGTAGATCCCTAAGATAACAGGTATCCTTTTCTCGTTAGCCTTATGAATGTTGGCATATTTAGGTAAATAGTTAGGTAAATAGGGTTGTCACCAATATTAAACATGACTCATTTTAACTTTTTTGTTTTCTTTATAATAATTGTTTCTAACCATTGCACATCGAATGTACATCACTTATGTGATACTATATTTTCGGGAACGGCCCTCGTCTCTTTCCACCCTGTATACAGCCATCGCGTTAAATATGTTATACATAAACCTGAATGTGTTTTAACAGCCAATTCAACGTATCAAAAAAATTAAGATAATAAGCACAATGCCCATACAAGATACGTATTTTTCCATGTTTTATATTTTTGTTCTGCCCTTAAAAATAACTGCTAAAGTAGTATTTACGACCCACAGTGCACGATACGAAGTCACGCTTTAAACCAGCTTAAAACAGTTTTCTTACACTTCCCTGTAAAAAAAATCACTCAAAGAGGCAGTTCTGATGGCCCGATTTAGACAAACGAAGTATTATTATTAGATTCGTCTTAGCGTCATGCACGACTGACACAGGTACCATAATAAAAAAAACGAAATGGCGATTTAATGTTGAATAACTTGGGTACGTTGTGAATACGTTGGACACAAATTCCAAACACGCTGCTTTTGCTACTTGTTGGAAATTTATAAAATTGGCACGTGGCACGCATGCGGAAATGCAAGGATGCACCAGGAGCGCATAACATAGAGGTGGTGCAATATTTGTTGCAACGTATTGATTTGTCGGGTGCAACCTACTTTCGCTTTCAGTGGGGTTATTATGACAGCCATACCGTTTAGTTTACGATAAGAGACGAGGACAAAGCTATATAACGGCTATAGCTCTGTCCTTTACGCTCGCAAACTGCATGTCATAATAACCCCCCAGTGCACTAGACCTACCTACGTATATGCCGTTGATGCGAAAATTTCAGGAGCTGCCTCTTCTTTGCTATGCGCTCCTAGTACACTGCTATCGTAATATTTCAGCTGATGGAAATTTAACAGAATGTAACCTCACTTAAGAAGAAAAACAGCTTTTGATATATTTTGTTCTCATAAATAAACATTTGGTGCACAATTTTGGAATCTTTATCGCATGCAACCACTTTTGATAGTACAGGCTAAAGCATGTTTTGTTGTTGAATCGATAACCAGAAATGCTTTAGTTGTGAAGGAAGAATAGTTGTATTTCACAAGCGTTGAAACTAAGGTAATTCATGCAATTAACGTTAAATAAAAGGAGTCAGAAGTGTACTACAACAATAATTAACAAGTGACATTAACATCAGTAGTACATAATTCCTAAACGAATAAACAGATTGAAAAGTTACGTATGCGTGTAGTATTAGCTAAACGGGGTTTTTTTTACACTGTTATATTTACGTCAAATTCTGGGACACTCTGTAGGTAACAATTTAACATCTTGGAAGTCAATAAGTAATTTAATTATTTTATTTGAACGAATAAAAATTTGATTACATTATTTTCGCGAGTGACAATCGCAATTGATATTTTACCCATTTTCTTGCTAGAAGTTATCATATTTTTGAATGTAGCCGACATATTTATGGCGTTTGTTACTCTTTCAAACTTTTTTTTTAATACATTTTAAAACTGTTTTAGCGTAAAACTCAGCTAGAAACTACGTCGATGAAACCATCTTTCTACTTAAAAAAGCCGTACCTAAATCGTTCTAACCGTTTGGGAATTATACTCGTAGATACACGAATACTAACACTACGAGTAGGTATATGCCTTCCTTCTCCATCATTAAAAGTGTTGTGTGCGGAGTTGACTCTATGATAGTAATGGAGCCAATTCGAACGAGAAAATAAAAAAGGAAAATACATTTATTGCCAGCGTCTTTTTTTCGCATCATCACATGGCTGTCTTCCTTACGAAATGGTTTACTTATTTTACTTTATACATTATTGTAATTATAATTATTTATTGTAAAATTCAAGTAAGGATAATTAATCAGAAAACAAACAAACGAAAGAACTTACAAAAACTACACTAATCTAACAAACCGCTACCAGTGGGCATTGTTCCTAAAATGCTGGCAGCATTGCCACGTTGAATGGCAATGCTTAATCTTTGTGCCAAGTACAGACCAGCATTTTTGTCACGTGATGCGTCGATCAGGCGCTTTGATAAATCTTTAAAAATACGGTGTGCTCCTGGTCCCCACGGTCCTAAAGTTTCGACCCCAAAAGGCTCAAATATGTAACTTCTATCAAGTTGACTGTATTTGCGCCTTTTGAGGGTCTCCGCTGATTCCGACGCGAAACCAGCCCTAGTACTTGTTCCGGGAAGATGTGACGGCGCAAGGGTGTCCACGCAAGTGGCATCCCAAACCAACGGCCTGCCCAACTTCCACGGAACAAGAGTCATCCCATCAGGTCTTTTACCATCATCGCGCATGAGGCCATTTGGTTCCAAAATAGCCGCGCAATTGGCGGTGGTAAAAGCCCGACGGAGGACATCATTAATGCTGGAGTGACGGGAAAATCTACCAGCACTTCGCGTACAGCATAGACCGTGGTGACCAAGCCGATTGACGCTAGCGCCACACTGGCAGCGGTGAGGAGCACAACATTGTGCACCCAAGCGGAGTGAGGTTGCAACTCTAAATGTTGATGAATCTAATAAGGTTCCTGTGTTCGGCGATGGAAGCGTCTGTAGTCACAAACCCGATTCCCACACTCCGACCGCTAGGAGACGGGCACGATCTGCGGAGCCGTTGCACGTTTGTAAAAGTTGATTCCGTACTTGCTCGCAGATCGGTCCGTCCCACAGCCTCTGAGAAGAAAGAGTTTTTGGGAGCTCAGAGTTTGGACAAGCCAAAACCCATGTGTCTTGGGCCTCGTTAAAATGTGGTATGAAATAATTTGAAAAAGATTTGGAAAGAATTTTTGCAATTAAATTTTGAGTACTATGTACTGAGGACAGAAACGCTGGCAAAGCGATTCCAGAAACCGACCTGATGCCTAAACCACCGGATCGCACAGGAAGTGAGGCCTGTAACCACTCTCGTTCATCTAAATTTATGTTTAAAATCGAAGCCAAAGTATTTTTTATGATGCTGTCAATTCTGTGTAATAGATCTGTATGCTTCCAGAGTTGACAACAGCGAGTATAATATGTAAATTTAGGAACAAAAAGACAAAAACGCATAATTGTAAAAGCCATGTGTGTGTTAATTTTCGATAAGCGGTCTGAACATTGCAAAAAATTTTGAATTTTCTCTTCGAAAAAAGGAGGTATAGATTCATCAAGAATAGGAGAGCCCAGTAAACGAAGTGAAGATCTGTTTACATTTTTAATATCGGGGGTCAAACAAGAGTCATCCCATCAGGTCTTTTACCATCATCGCGCATGAGGCCATTTGGTTCCAAAATAGCCGCGCAATTGGCGGTGGTAAAAGCCCGACGGAGGACATCATTAATGCTGGAGTGACGGGAAAATCTACCAGCACTTCGCGTACAGCATAGACCGTGGTGACCAAGCCGATTGACGCTAGCGCCACACTGGCAGCGGTGAGGAGCACAACATTGTGCACCCAAGCGGAGTGAGGTTGCAACTCTAAATGTTGATGAATCTAATAAGGTTCCTGTGTTCGGCGATGGAAGCGTCTGTAGTCACAAACCCGATTCCCACACTCCGACCGCTAGGAGACGGGCACGATCTGCGGAGCCGTTGCACGTTTGTAAAAGTTGATTCCGTACTTGCTCGCAGATCGGTCCGTCCCACAGCCTCTGAGAAGAAAGAGTTTTTGGGAGCTCAGAGTTTGGACAAGCCAAAACCCATGTGTCTTGGGCCTCGTTAAAATGTGGTATGAAATAATTTGAAAAAGATTTGGAAAGAATTTTTGCAATTAAATTTTGAGTACTATGTACTGAGGACAGAAACGCTGGCAAAGCGATTCCAGAAACCGACCTGATGCCTAAACCACCGGATCGCACAGGAAGTGAGGCCTGTAACCACTCTCGTTCATCTAAATTTATGTTTAAAATCGAAGCCAAAGTATTTTTTATGATGCTGTCAATTCTGTGTAATAGATCTGTATGCTTCCAGAGTTGACAACAGCGAGTATAATATGTAAATTTAGGAACAAAAAGACAAAAACGAATAATTGTAAAAGCCATGTGTGTGTTAATTTTCGATAAGCGGTCTGAACATTGCAAAAAATTTTGAAATTTCTCTTCGAAAAAAGGAGGTATAGATTCATCAAGAATAGGAGAGCCCAGTAAACGAAGTGAAGATCTGTTTACATTTTTAATATCGGGGGTCAAACAATTAAATTTTTGTATTACAGATTCTTTAGCCACAAAATCATCCGAAATAAATAGTTCACACTTTGTAAAATTTAGTTCCAGACCAATTACACGAAAAAAAAACAAAAAAAAAACAATAAAACTAACGAAACTTATGAAGAACTAAAACTAAAGCTAAAGTTAATTTTGCAAGCAAATAATTATAATGAGGCCTCTATTCAACTTGATTTAACAATATTCCTATTGACGCGTTATCATATTATTTTTAACTTAGCCACCAATACTCGTCAAGTAAATAAGAGGACTATCAAAACGTTGACAAAACGGGAACAATATTATGTCAAAAGCAATTCGAGCAAGCCGAGTCGAATAAAGGTTCAGTGCTATTTATACGTCAATCTTTATTTTCATTAACAACCAACTATTTCTAACGCTAACAAATAACGCTAATAAAACTATGCACTCCTGGTAGAGAAGTTTTGCGTGAAAAAATCGGTACCAGGATAATATAATAAAAAAAAAATACGAATTTGAAGATTTTAAGTCTAAACATAGTCAGCCTATTACATTTCTTGGATAAAATTATAAAAAACCAATCATAAGATTCCATTAAATTTTAAAACCATCATGACAGAGTGCCTGTGTGCTTGGCACATTAAATATTGGTATCGATTCTACTAAAATGCTACTTCTTTGCTCTACGAGTTGGAAAGTAAAATTTTCAGTGAGTTATTATGTGATGAAACTCTTCCCTTTGTTTTGATGTAACGCGTGATATAACAACGGATGTCCAGCTTTAAAAAAGAAGCTTTTTTTTAATGATATTATAAAATGGAAAATCGCATAAATATTTAAAGTTCCAGAAAAAAGGAGCTCCATTTTGGAAGTAGAACTGGTTCGTTTATTTAAAGCCCCGAGCCCAAAGGCAACGTATATACACCCGGAACATATAATTTTTTTTTTAAATTGTTATATGTATAAAAGTTATGAAAGCAGATTCGTAGCAGCCCCGTAGCACGTACGTAGCGAGACGTAGTTCTAGGCTCGTAGCCCTTTTTATATCCGTCCGCATTAAAAGGGATTTAATTCAACTTTTAGCCAAACATTAATGATAGAAAACTACCCAAATACCTTTTATTCTACTGATTTTTCATTCAGTTCGAATCGAAAATGAAGTAATTCAACCAGACATTTCGCTCATTGAATGCAAAACGGACACATTCCAAAATGATTTGCTCTTGCATTAAAAATCTTATACGAATAGATTCTAATTTTAAAATGCAACACTGACTCATTTTGGAATGTGTCCGTTTTGTATTGAATGAACGATTTGTTGAGCCATGCTTCAGAAACGATGATAACAATTTGAACGCTATTTCAACAATTTATGAATGAAAACATCTTTCGAACTAAGTTTTGTTTAGTTATAAAACATTGCAGATTAATAAGGAATCCATTTCAGCATAAAAATTATCATAATGTTTAAATAATTATTGTTCGTAAGAAAATCGCGTAAGTATTGAAACGTACTAGGAAAACATGATCACCAGGAGGTGTTTCGTTACAGCGGGCAGCTTGTCCATAATGGCCGCCGCCACCCTCCCTACCCATTCCTAGTCGCTGTCACACATATGCAATCCATACCAAGGAACGTCACGGTTTAACAAACTAACATCGGCGCAATCGAATTGAGTTTTAAAGTACTTTGTACAAGATTATATCATACCCGTTTGTCCATTATCCTGTTTGCATCTTTGTTAATTACAGCTTTTTAACCAAAGAGTCACTAAACAATAAAACGTTCTATTTTCAATTGACCTCAAAAAAGGAGGAGGTTCTCAACTCGATTGCTTTTTGGTGTGTATGTTACTCGATAGCTCTGCTAAGTGTAAACCAATTTTAATGGTTCCTTGATCATGTTTATTGGTATCTGTAATGTGTTTGTTATTTTAACATCAACGGCCCACATCAACATAAGTCATATTTGTTAACATACTAAAATCAACCTTAAATGCGAGCTAAATGGTAGTATTCTGCGACAGTTAGATGATGTCATATGACTTTATGCGTTGCCACGTGAACGGATGATGTCTCCCACTTCCCCCTTGTGTACGTATAGGGTCCCTTGATTGTAGTGGTTGTATGGTTGAAACCTGCTCTCTGAAGTTAAAGTCGACTACAGTAACGTACTATCAGCCACACAGTTAACTGAGTAGTTGTGAATCTCTTGTCTCCTTACAATAAGGTTCACTATAGCGTGGTGAATTCGTTTGTAAACCTCCCATGGTCCGCGGGCGACGGGGGACAAAAGACAGAGACAGCAGCGGGGGCAGAGTCAGTCGCGCGCCGATGCTGTTGGCGATAACATCCAACGTGGGTAGAGAGGCAGCGGCCATCAAGGACTTACTCCTGGTGGTTCATGTTTTCCTAGTACGTTTCAATGCTTACGCGATTTTCTGCCGAACAAAAATTATTTAAATATTATAATATTTTTTAAGCTGTAATGGATTCCTTTATTATCTGCGATGTTTTATGTCTAAACAAAACTTAGTTTGAAAGATGTTTTCATTCATGAATCGTTGAAAAAGCGTTCAAACTGTTATCATTGTTTCTCAAGCATGCCTCAACCAACTATTCTTTTCAAAATAAATAGATAGAGAAATAGATATACGAAAATTCAATAGAATAAGAGGTATAATTTATGTAAAGTTTTAATTTATGTTTTGTTTCTTTCATTAATGTTTGGCAAAACATAAATTAAATCCCTTTAGATGTGGATAAAAACAAAATGCAACAAGCGCTACGCCACATCGTAGGCGCTACGAGGTTATATATTATATATATTATTCTTTCTTTTATAATGGCTATATATTATTTAATTCTAATTATTTATTTTGACTTTTACCAGATTTTTTAAATTGGATGTAATGTATTTCGTCTGTGTACAGGATGTCTTTGAGCTCAAGGCCAAATAATGGTCGTTCAAATTCTACTCTTTAAAATAATGGAGTTCCTTTTTTTAATTTATACAAAAAAAAAAAAATTCTATGCACGACGTCCGTTGTCGTTACACTCGTTACGTCAAAATAAAAGAGAGGTTCAAGTACCACCCCTGTACCAACAAAAACAGGTAATAGTTTCGTACCGTTTTAGTTCACTGATTTTACTAGTAAAGTTTTATCACAATGTATAGTAAAATTTTCATTATTATTTTTAGTAAAATTTTCATAATTATTTTCTATTACTTACTACTAATTAGTACTGGGGAAAATTCAGAGTTTTGACACATTTTCCTGCTCAACTACGCGTGAATACATTTATTTCTTATCGTATGTTAGTTTCATTGTTTTATATAATGCTAGGTTAAGTTTTACAATTGTATATTTAAAAAACGACTTACTGTTGAGTTTCTTGCGGCGCTTCTTCTCAGCAGTGGTCTCTTGCGAAGCGCTGGTAGATTTTTGACGTGTAAAAGTGCCCGTGCGGCCTACTTACTAAATAAACATATTTTATCTTTTATCTAACTGTTTTGTTTAAGTCTTAGAACAAAAATGTTGCACTTTAGTAAAACGAATCGATACCTTCATTTAAGACTGCGCCGAGCGTATGCCGGATGTACAGTGGCACCTTCACAACTATTATTGTGTTTTCTAATAAACTAAAGTGTTTTCTTGAAATTGGCTGGTAGGTTTTTGTACTACAAATGAAAACACCACTTTATAGGGTATATCACATAGTTTAATAACAATTCACCTTCGAGTTATCAAGTTAACGGAAAAAAGTGGCCATTTTTCCCCGTTAAGCTGACTACTCAAAGGGTAATTATTAAAGTTTGTTATGTATCCCATAAATTGTGTTTTTAATTGCGCTACAAAAACGTATCATCTGGTTGCAAGGAAATTCTTTGGTTACTTAGGAAACACAATAATAGTAATGAGGGCGCCAGTGGACGCTCGACGTTACGTATATATGTATACCATTACACACAACCAGGAGATGCACTTATTAAACATCGTTTGTCTTTTTTTTTACGTGACTGTTTGTTTTACGAGAATGGCGTGAAAAAGTGATAAAAATCTTATAGATATAGACATATTCAACTCTACTATAGGCCATTTAAAAGTGATTTTGGAACTTCGAATGAATAAGTATACTTACTCTGTTTTTCATATTAATGTCAAGTCTCTGTGCTTTCTTTTTGCTTTTTAAATACGTGTTGTAACGAGGCACAGTAAAAACATACAAGTATTCGGTATAATTAAACAAATAAATATAATGAACAATTTAATAATGCGCTATAAACTACTAACTATATACTACAACTATTCTACTCATCCTAGAGCTTGCATATGACCTTTACCTGTGGAGATATTGTGATGTTAGTAATACGCTAACAACTCTTCTTTGTTATGGGCTCCTAGTCGATATGGTATCGTGTCGATTTTCATTTAGCGAAAAGGTTACCGACACGATGGTGTTCCAAATATGCAAGATATTATGAAAATAAACCAATTTATGCAATCAGTGGTTTTAGTGAAAAATCAATAATATAAGAAGTACAAAGTTAAATTTTATAAATTTATTCTCCATTCATTATTGTTCGGCAAAAAGTAAAATAAAATCCCTTTACCGGGGAAACCGGGCGTCCAGTGGCGCATTCACTCATTGTTGGATTTCATATTTTTATATTTTTAAATAAGGTAGTTTACGCACTTGCAAAGGCTTTACTCCTTCACAACTTCCATCCCTATCAAACATGTGCACTAATGCTATGGCCATCCTTATCTACGGCCGTTGCATTCGGACATTTTTATGTCCAAATCACTCTTCGTTAAACCGCCATATTGTGAGCATCTTACAAACTCGTGTCGTGGTTATGACAATTATTTAATAGCTTTTAAGCAAAGGACAACAAGGACCAACGGTGCAGTGAAGTGATCTTGCGTCTTCGATTGATGTTGACGCGGTCCGAGGTTCGATGCCCGGCAAGCAAGGAAATTCAGGTGAGTGCGCATGTTCATATCCTTTCTTCCTTCTCTCATCGACCTTATTCATTTCCACACAAACTATAAGCCGATGCAAGTGATTTGTTAGTCTTTTGTGTTAAGCGATTTCCCCTATTTATATATACAAGCATTTAAAATTCCCCAATACAGTCCACTTCTCTTTTTCTACTATAACCTCGTGCCTAGGTTCCTAAACATAATATCGAAGTTTAATTCACGCCTTTAACCAAAGGTGGAGTAAAAGGCACCTCCACTCATTACTATTATTGTGTTTTCTAATTAACTAAAGAATTTCCTTGCAAACTGACGATACGTTTTTGTAGCGTAAGTAAAAACACAATTTATGGGATACGTAACAAAGTTTAATAATATAATAATTACGCTTTGAGTAGTCAGCTTAACGGGAAAAGGTGGCCACTTTTATGCCTCTCTTAAAACCTTCTAGAGCCCCGAAAATCCTACCACCCGTTGACGTTTTGACTTTAAGCGGGAGGAAAAAATACGAAATTATTACGAATTCTGTTATTACTTAATGGTGGCATCCTTCTGGTCCTGAGGACACCCTAGAAGTTCTGGGGGATCGCATGCAATGTCTCCAAATGAGTTTTCTGAAGACCCCTTTTACTTTTCTGGATACTTCAGTTATCCTTTATAACTCTTTACAGGGTGTCCGGGAAATAGTGAACAACCTGACAGGGCTGGATTGCTCAACTAAGGAGTGGCCAAAATAATATGTTAAATCATGTTTAGAAATGCGGTACCCTGGTTTACAATTTTTGATGCCATGGCCACAGTTATTAGTTTTTTATTAATTGATTTGCTGTGAAAGAAAGCTGATTAAATTTGCTGTATGAGCCTTTTAATGAAATTAATAAAAAATAAAAAAAATATTTACAAAAAAATACTTTTTCCCTGATTGTTATAATTTTGTTTTTTTAATTATTTCATTTGTCTTAACAATATAAGATCAAACGAGCTTCGCAAAAGAATTTCGATCGATATTAAATATATGAGTACGCTTCATTCTATGATATAAATATAACAACAATGTAGTACTTTTATTCTACTGGCAACCTCGTACACATTTAAAGACATCGTTTTGACCGGATCTTTAAAATTTTAATTCGTCAGTGGCGCCCTCCATCCATCTCCGGAGCGCACTACAGTTGATATCGTCATTATTTTATTGTGCGAGGTAACGAACGCACAGGCTCTTTGAACATATTTTTATAAATAAAAGAAAAAAATTCATGAAGAAGTTCCAATGAACAAGGGCCACTAAGAAAAAGACGACGTGTGATTATAATATATTCTGATTCCGAAGATTCCCAACAACCAGGTAAGTTAATTTAAATTACTTTTCAAAAGTACCTACCACACAGTGCCAATGGAATTACGCTTGGGGGTTGACCGTGAGTCAACACGATAGCATGAATTTACCTGATGGTAATATTTAACCTGGGGGTTGTCCGTGAGACAACACGATGGTATTATTTAACCAGGGGGTTGTCCGTGAGACAACACAATGGTGTTTTACATCTTAACCGAGAAGTTGATTTAACGGCGGTGTTACACACGTAATTTTTCGTGTTTATTATGACAATTAGTATAATCAGTTTCAGCCGCGAGCGTACACTGATAAAATAATTTTCTGTTTATTTTTTCTCCATATATACCCACATAAAATTATAATATTTTTTAAATATTGTTCTAGATAATGAACAAACACAGACTAATGAAGACGGCAGGGTTGACAATTGCGAACTACCGCCGGCAAACAATAACCCGGACTACAGTTGATATCGTCATTCTTTTAGAGATAATGAAACTTTCATCTTGGGTTAGGGTGGGTGGGGATTTATATAATCGAATGAAGCGTACTCATATAATATCGATCGAACTTCGCTTGCGAAGCTCGTTTGATCTTATATTATATTTCGTCGCTTCATTCTTAGATATAAATATAACATTAATGTAGATGTTTAGAGTTGAAAGTTATGTTTTAGTTTTAAAATTATTCAGTAAATAATAAACGACATATTAGAAATAAATAAGTAATGTTTATTAAACTTTAACATTTAAATGATTGATACATTGAACAAAAAAACATAAAAAGGCTGCGAGAAATTCTAAATAGTTAATGTGAAATACCGTTTCCTCTTCTTTCCATCCCCCTTGTACACGTTGATTATCGCAAAATGCGCCCCAACCCGTTCGACTAGCGTCCGAAAATATCTCAAGATCGAAACTTAAATCTGCTAAAAGCTAAAGTTTCGATAGTATTAATCCACCAATTTAAATCAGATATAATCTTGGGTGGCAATATATATAGCGTTATAAGATGAATGTTATTGTAATGCTAAAACTTTAGTCTTTCAAGACGTTTTGTGTACATCCACCCGTATTGTATGCAGGGCATGCCGCCGTTAAAGTACCATTAAATTGAGCTATATCTCTTATTTTACAAACATTAAATGATTGAAATTTTTGTGTTAAAATTGCTATACTGTTGCGTTTTTCTGTTGGAATAGACAGTGTCATCTCCATCGAGTTAAAAATAAATCCTAAGTACCTGTAACATTAATGTGGTTGAATTGAACTTTTGTCATAGTTGATAATGAAACCTAAGCATTTCAGTAGGCGTAAAGTTTCAGTAACATTGCGAAAACATTCATCGTAATCCTGTCCTATACACAAAATGTCGTCTAAATAAGCGACATTTGTAAACCTTTGGGTACGTAGGTATGACACTACTTCCTTCATGATCTTTGTAAAAGTTCTAGGCGTGATAGATAAACCATATGGCATAGCTTTAAATTCATATAAGATGCCTTCGCATAAACTATCAGCATTAAATACGAACCTTAGGTATTTACGGTCTGAAGGCTTAATAGGCACACGTACCTAAGTAAGATTATTTTACGTCTATTGTAGCCATATACCCATTTTTAGGAATTAACTTTATTGCCATCCTATAATCTTCCATCTTGAAATGGGATCTTTCAATGAATTTATTGAGTGGTTTAAGATTTAAAATAAATCTCTTGCCATCGTTTGATTTCGGGGCTAGAAATATCTCTGAGATAAATTGGTCACATAAGGGTTCACATTCATCTATCGAGCCCAAAACTAATACATTTTGTATTGCTAAATTCATATCTTCTAATTCGTTTCGTGAAAAAGAATTTGTAGGTGTACAGTGTATTGTCGTACATTATTAAGTAAAGCGATTGGAAACCCCTCTCGAATCCATTTCAATACCATGGAATTCTTCGTAATTAATGTCCAACATTTATAAAATGCCTGCAACCTACCGGCGTGTACTTGTACCTCATTTAATGGCGCGTTGGAGCACGTGGCCTGCTGCTGGTCGCCATGGGAGCCCTGCTGGTTGTCGTCGTGGTGTAAGGCGGCGGCCTGCGGGGTGTTGTCCCGTATCTGTACGCCCTCTTCTCGACAACTGTTGGCGAGGGGCGCTCGACCAGTTTCCCTGGGTGCTGGGTGGGCGAGAATTCGACGGCTGGGGCTGCGTAGCTCCACCTGTGGTGAACTTCTGAGCAGCTGGAGTTTTCTTAATCTGGAGACCTTGTCTCTCGATGGTCTTTGACAATTTATTTTTTCGGAAAGCTTCTCGCCCAACAGAGTTTCGTCTCGCTTCCCATCCTGGATCACGTGTAAGAATGCCTTGTCCAATCCAGGGGTTATGAGTTTTACTCTAACTTGTGTGTAATTATAATGCAGGTCGCATAACATTCTGCACCCGTCAGATATGGATCTTATGGCCTGGAAGTTTTTATGCTTGTCGTCATTGGTAAGCAGTAAAGATAATCCTTTACCGACTGCAGAAATTCCCAATCCTAGTTGGTTCTGGTTAATTTACAGCTTCTTATCACAAGCCCTAGCTATGTCAGAAATCGCTGCTGAAATCTCAGCATTCACAGTGGGGGCTCGTAAAAACTTACAATTCTCTGGTATGGTGTGTTCCTTTAGAAGAGTTCCCTTCTTATCACTAGGAATACCTTTGTATAGCAGGGGTAACCAACGCTGAGCCAGGTCCTGCTGAATTTTTTCTCCATATGTGGGTATATCATCCACCGGATCGCCCAACGCTGCTAAAAGCTCTGTATCAAGGTCCGCGAGCGGTTTGGTCTGATGAGGCGCAGAATCTATTGGTTGATCATCACTTACGGGAGAATCATCCGGGTTATTGTTTGCCGGCGGTAGTTCGCAATTGTCAACCCTGCCGTCTTCATTAGTCTGTTTTTGTTCATTATCTAGAACAATATTTAAAAAATATTATTATTTTTTGTGGGTATATGGAGAAAAAATAAACAGAAAATTATTTTATCAGTGTACGCTCGCGGCTGAAACTGATATACTAATTGTCATAATAAACACGAAAAATTACGTGTGTAACACCGCCGTAAAATCAACTTCTTGGTTAAGATGTAAAACACCATTGTGTTGTCTCACGGACAACCCCCTGGTTAAATAATACCATCGTGTTGTCTCACGGACAACCCCCAGGTTAAATATTACCATCAGGTAAATTCATGCTATCGTGTTGACTCACGGTCAACCCCCAAGCGTAATTCCATTGGCACTGTGTGGTAGGTACTTTTGAAAAGTAATTTAAATTAACTTACCTGGTTGTTGGGAATCTTCGGAATCAGAATATATTATAATCACACGTCGTCTTTTTCTTAGTGGCCCTTGTTCATCGGAACTTCTTCGTGAATTTTTTTCTTTTATTTATAAAAATATATTCAAAGAGCCTGTGCGTTCGTCGCTTCGCACAATAAAATAATGACGATATCAACTGTAGTGCGCTCCGGAGATGGATGGAGGGCGCCACTGACGAATTAAAATTTTAAAGATCCGGTCAAAACAGTGTCTTTAAATGTGTGCGAGGTTGCCAGTAGAGTAAAAGTACTACATTGTTGTTATATTTATATCTAAGAATGAAGCGACGAAATAAAATAATGGGTTTGCCCAATACCCGTATTGTTTTTAACTCTTACTATTCCAAAAAATTAAGTGAAATACAAACATCAGCTGCTCATCTCCCTAGCGCCATCTACTCTTTGCGAATGCTACTCGCTTGTACGTCGAGCACGTATAAGCGGCGCAATGTTAAACAAAATAACTCTAAGCATTTTAGTTTCAATAGTAGATCACAGATGGCGTCTATTTTTAAATTATTTGTAATTTTTCGATTCATTTTATTAAGTCAACCTATTTTCATAGTGTGGGTATTACAACCAAAAAAATACTTTTTTTCATTTAATTAATTTAATCATTTTTTTTTTAAATAAGGCGTCTGGCTCTTTCCAACCTAATCGTATTCATGTAGCTTTTGAATTCGAAGGAAAATTGTATTGATTTAGTAGATAAAACTTAATAAATACTTAAATATTTGTAAACATTGTTTTTTTTTGCTTATAGTTACAGTAATTATAAATTCAGCCGAGAGATGGCGTTTGTAACCTTTGAATACTATTTTTTTACATACATTTATAATAAGCACTGTTTCAACTTAAAGGTCAACTAGAGCCCACATCGTTTCAACTTACATTGGTTAAGGGAGCTACAATTTATAAATACACAGATACATGAATACGTTTAAATATACATAGCCAGGGGCGATCCGGTTAATTAATGTATGTTCCACATTCATTGCCACAAAAAATAACAATGTAACAAACTAAACTGCAAACTTGAACTCAATATAAACTAAATAATACAAGCAAAACAATAACTAACACTTTTACCAGCATCTCTACTCAACACGTTAAAACAATATTGCTTTTGACTCGTTGTTGTATTGTTTTTAACTTGGCCGCCATGACCGTCAAGTAAATAAGATAGCTATCAAAACGTTGACGACACAGAAAAAATTACAAAAGCAGTTCGAGCTAGCAGTAGAATAGAGGTCCAGTGTTTTTTAACGTTAAATTATTGTAAAACAACATGAAAAAACGTCAATCTTTATTATTAATTTTATTATTAACAGACGACTGTATGTGACGAGAATTAAAAACGGTACTTGCCGCCTATGCACTCCTAGTAAAGAAACTTTGCGGTAAGAAATTTGCCACGTGTATCTTCGCATGGAAGTCAAGGTCAAAAGGAATAATTATGACTATTTATGACATCTCCAAGGATTCAGAAACCACATTAAATAACTTTTTCACGCCACCCACGTGAAACAAACAGTCAAGTTAAAAAAAAATACAAATTTGAAGATTATCATTTTAACAAAGCTATATGCCATTAAATAGAAACATTAATAACCAATGTTAAGACGCCTCTGAAAATAAAATGCATTATGCTGTATAATCTAAATAATTATATAAAAGTAGAAACTGACTGACTGACTGACATATCAACGCACAGCCTAAACGGCTAAACGTAGGCACTTGAAATTTGGAAGGGACGTAGCTTAGGCACAGTAGAGGTGCACTAAGAAAGGAATTTTCGAAATTCCCACGGAAACGGGAATTAGCGGGAAATTTATTAACTCAAAAAAATGTTTTGTCCAACGAAGTGGACACGGGAACAGCTAGTATTTACTAAAAACCAGGCTAGAGCATGTCAGACCATGCTCAGTGTAGGGTTCCGAAGCAGTAACGACATACACAAAAAACTATCTCAAACATCTGTACGAACAAATGTTCTATTTTCTACTGAAACTTCATGAACCAAAAACCTGTCAATTTAAACTTGACTTATTTCATTCTTATCATATTGATTTTTCGTTCATTTAGAACCGTACGCAAATTAATTCAACTAGATATTTGTTGAGCCATGCTTGAAAAACGATGATAACAATTTGAACGTTTTTCAACGATTTATGTATGAAAACATGTTTCAAATTAAGTTTTATTTAGTGAAAAAGCATCGCAGATTAATAAGGTATCTATTGCACATTGAAATATATCAAAATGTTTAAATAATTTTTGTACGTAAGAAAATCGCGTAAGCGATGAAACGTACTAGGAAAACATAAACCAGAGGACGTTACGTTAAAGTGGGCAGCAATTCTCCGCCGCCGGCCGCCGCCCGCTTAATGTATACATGTAAAAACGTTTGAATGCAATCAATTATTCAATCAAATTTTTATTTCATATAATCATTATAAAACTATTCTATTCAGCCATTTATAAATAAAAGTAAATTCGTCGCAAACCCGTAGCGCGTACGTGGCGCGGCGTTCGTCTACGTTCGTAGCACTTGTTACAATTCGTCCGCATTTAAAGGGATGTATTTAACTTACTGTTAATAGTTCATTAATCAAAAACATGTAAATTTTAACTTTACCCATTTAATTCTTATTCCATTGATTTTGTGTTTATTAAGAGCCGTACATACATTGATTCGACCTGATATTTGTTGAGCCATGCTTGCGAAACGTTGATAACAATTTGAACGGTATTTCTTCGATTTATGAATGAAAACATCTTTCAAATTAAGTGTTTATTAGTGATACAACATCGCAAAATAATAAGGAATCCATTGCAACTTACAATTCATCATTATGTTTAAATAATGTTTGTACGTAAGAAAATCGCGTAAGCGATGAAACGTACTAGGAAAACATGACAATCAGGAGCAGAGACGTTAAAGCAGTATGCAATTCCATGATGGCCGCCGCCGCCCTCCCTACTCAGCCCATTTCGCGGCCACACATATGCAATCCGTACTAAGGAAATTGTTGCGGTTTAACAACCAACCGGTGGTGCGATCGAGTTGAGTTTAAGTTTTTGAACTAGTTTCTTTTTTTAGCCATATGTCCGCCATCCTGTTCGCATACTTTCTGATATTATATTTTAACTGAGAGAGACATTGAACAACAGTGATACAGCCACCTTCATTGGCCCGCTAAACTAAGTATCACAATTTTAATGAAAATTAAATTGTAAGTGTGATAGTTAACTTTACGGGCCAGAGCATTTATAACCCGCTTTAAAAAAAAATATAGTTGTAAAATCCGATGTTTTTTGTGTGTAGGTTACTGGAATGTCAACTGAGTTTAATGATTATTTTTTTATGTAAATATATGGTATTATATAATGGTACCTATTCGAATTTCGTCAATTTCTGCTTAATAAATCTGTGGAAAGTATCAAAATGTATGCATGTAAACTCTTTATTGCACAAACAAAAAATAACAATCGGAAAAAGGAACAGAAACACAAAAGTACCTATGTTCTAAGGCGAACTAATCTTTTAAAGGGATCTTTAAGGAAGACGAAAACACCACAAAACTCCTTCTTAATTCGAAGTAACATCAGTTTTTTTAATGATTTATGATAAATTTATAAGACTATTAATTTCAATTATTATATCCTTCGGTTTATATTTACCTATTTATTTAAATAAAAAATAACTAATATATACGCATATTTTCCATTAACGACTGCACGAAAAGGTTTTTTTTGTTTTCGTTATTGTCAGAACAAGGTGTGTATGACAGATTTTTTTTAATTATCTACAACAAGGTTAAAATTTTGCAGCGGGGCGGAGCCGCTTGACCGTCGGCATCGTTACAGTCCGTCACTATATTTAAGTTTAATTAAAACGCACTATTCATCATCGAATATGCTTAAAATTTTCGAATACATACGAAGTCTATTTTGATGACAAAAACACAGTAGAAAAGCTTGCTTGACAACAAAGGTAGTAAAAAATTACAACAGTACTTGTCTCTTAGTAATGGGTAATTTATGTGCAGAAACAAACAAATATTTTAAAACCAAAATATGCAATGGTAAAATTTAACGTCATAAAGTTTATCAAGCTAAAATAATTAAACTAAAAATGGCAAGTTGAAGTGAGTTTTCATACAGAATCCGTGGTAATTTCCTCTCTTTCTCTCCCTTTATACTAACTTCACAGCAAACTTCAGACCGGTCAAAGTTGGATCGATACGGCTCTAGAACGTTCATACTTCGCAGATTTTTCCACCAGGAGTCCATAGGTCCGAAGAGGTGCACTTTAACAGCAATGGTTAACATCAACATAAGTGATATTTATTGTCATAGTAAAATCAAACCTATGTGCGGGACAAACAGTTTCATTTTTTAAGAGTCGGATAATTTCATACGACTTTATGCGATGCCACGTGAGTGGGCGGCGTCAGCCACTTCCCACTTGTGTACGCATAGGGTTCTTGATTGTAGTAGTTGTACTCGTATGAAGGAGACCTGCGCAAAAGACGCTGTTTATTAAGGCCCGAGATCCAACCGTCAGGAGAGCGCACCTGATCGAGTCTAATGTATGGTCATTATATTTAAGCCAGGCATAGATACCGTAGGCAGTTTTTTTGAACTAACTTTTTATCCATCTGCCTTCCGCAGTATGTAAAAAAAATGAGTTCCGAACTCAAACAAAGGACACCATCAGTCTTGCCAAGTCCGTGTGTATGTAAGTCGGAGCGACACACTTCTTTTCTTCAGAAATTATAAATATTACAAACAGAAAATTTGTACTTACCAACATAATACATAAAAATATATTTATACCGTGCACCAAGATCAATGATGAAATAAGTAAAGAAACTTTACGGGTTTGGCGCCCATGGCTAGCAAGGGTATAGTTTTTTTTGTACATTACACTATCGTGTAATAATATTATAATGTTGGATAGTTATTAAAAACCATTATGTGTAAGTAATTGCCTTTTTTTAGATATTGTAAATTGTTAAGAATAATGATATTGAACTATTGAAGTGAAGTTTTCCTTAGAGGCAGTTCAGGTCTCTGTGCGCGGGTATTTGTGTCTGTGTCTCGGGTCTTTTCTATGAACGTAATTAATAAATTATCTTTTAATAAACGTATTTATATCGTTGGTTAGTACCCACAGCCTACAGCTTAGTTTGGGACTAGGACATAAACCACCAGGAGCAATTCCATAACGGCCGCTGCCTACCTACCCTCGTTGGATGTTATCGCCAACAGCAATGGCAAACGACTGACTCTGCCCCCGCTGTCTCTGTATTTCGTCCCCCATCGCCCGCGAACCATGGGAGCGCTACGCACAAATTTGCCAAGCTATTGTGAACCTAATTGTAAGGTGACCAGATTCACAAAAGTTCAATTAACTGTGTGGCTGATAAAACGTTACTGCGTCAGAGACGTGGCAAGAGAGCCATTTATTGATTAAACTGAGTGGGTATCGCCGGCAAACCAATCCGATCGTGTCTAGGGTTTCTATTCTACTGGGTAAAACGATACTGCATTAAAAATGTCTTTACAACTTACGTGGCGTCCTTTACCTTTTTACATTTTATATCTTCTTATTCTTATTCTTAAGTTTTGGACATTTAAATTATTAATATTAAATTGATTGAGTTGGTCACCGCCGAAGAACTATTTTTAAAATTTGACCGTGATAAAGTTGAAGAAAAATAACGCTGCCGACGGTTGCCTCTCGGTCTACATACCATAATAGCTTCTATCTATACGTACACAAGGGGGAATTGTGTGCCGCCATTCAACACGTGGCTGCGCTATCGTATATCATAAAGTCATATGAAATGGTCCAACTTCCACAAAACTCAACCATTTACCTCGCATTATAGGTTGATTTGACCATGTCCAATGAGGTAAGGAGGGCGGCGTCGGCCATCATGGAGGGTGCTTCCCACTTTGACGATACTGCTCCTGGTGGTCATGTTTTCCTAGTACGTTTCAATGCTTACGCAATTTTATTACGTATAAAAAATATTTAAACATTTTGATAAATTTTAAGCTGAAATGGATTCCTTATTAATCTGCAATGTTTTGTCACTAAATAAAACTTAATTTGAAAGATGTTTTCATTCATAAATTGATGAAAAAGCGTTCAAATTGTTTTCGTCGTTTCGCAAGCATTGCTCACCAAACACCCTAGCTGAATCAATTTATTTACGGTATACAAATGAACGGATAATTATTAAAAAAGAGGTACAGTAAAGTTTTAATGGACATGTTTTCTATTTATTATTTTAAAACAGAAAGTTAAATAAAATCCCTTGTAATGCGGACAAATGTAACAAGCGCTACGAACGTTGACCTACGGCACGCCACGTACGCGCTACGGGGATGCTATGAATATGTTTTTACTGTGGCCGAATATAATAATATTAATTACGTTAATTTGACTTTTTATTCGATTGTCAAAAAGGATCGTAATATTTTTATAACTTAGCGCATAATATATCAATTGAGATGGTCCGTCACGTGAATAATGCAATAAAATTTCTAAAGATTGTTCATTTATTTCATTTAGTTTTAACTATGTATCAAAACAGTGCAATTTGTGTCTGAATCCTAAAGCTACACGAATACGATTTAGATACTAATTATAAACTTGGAATAACAGTGGGTTAGCTAAACCATGCTTTGACCTTATCTGTCAAATTCAAGTGTCATAATCTAAACTAATATTATAAAGATGAAGAGTTTGTTTTTTTGTTTGCTTGAACGTGCTATTCTCAGGAACCAATAGTCCGATTTGAAGCGCAAGTTAAAACACAATTTATGAGATAAGGTAAAAAGCTTAATAACAGTTACCCCTGCTCTGTAGTAGTCAGCTTAGTAGTCAGCTTAACGGAAAAAGGTGGCAATTTTTTTCCGATAAGTTGATAACCCGTAGGTGATTTGCTATTAAACTATGTGATAAACCCTATAAGTTGTGTTTTCATTTGTAGTACAAAAAACTACCGACCAATTCCAAAAAAACAGTCGCTAAGAAAAACTTATAAAAAATTTAATTATATCCCAGTCAGTCATTAATAAAAGCAGATTCGTAGCAGCCCCGTAACGCGTACATGGCGTTGCGTTCGGTTACGTTCGTAGTACTTGTTCATTCGTCCGGATTTTAAGGGATTTATATAACTTACTGCTGAAAGTTCATGAATCAACAACTGTATATTTAAAATTTGTTCATTTCTTCTTATCATATTGATGTTTCGTTCATTAAGAACCGTACGCAAATTAGATCAATTAGATATTTGTTGAGCCATGCTTGAGAAATAATTGATATCAATTTGAACGCTATTTCTTTAATTTGTGAATGAAAACCTCTTTCAAATTAAGTTTTTTTTAGTGATAAAACATCGCAGATTAAGAAGGTATCCATTGCAATTAAAAATTCATTATTAAGTTTAATTATTTTTGTAGGTAAAAAAATCGCGTAAGCGATGAAACATACTAGGAAAACATAAAACAGAGGAGGAAAAACGTTAAAATGGGAAGGGCTTCCCCGCCGCTAGCCACCGCCTACGTAATGTATGTATGTAAAAACATTTCAATTCAATCAAAACAATAGTGACCTAATTGAGTAATTTTAAATTTCGATTTGGGTCTCTATTAGTAATAAATTTATGACTTGAAATTTGAAAGCTGACATTTTGACTTAGGTCACTGTTGTTCTGAAGGTGCGAATTATTCAATCAAATTTTTATTTCATATAATAATTATAGAACTATTATATTCAGCCATTGATAAATAAAAGCAAATTCATCGCAAGCCCGTAGCACGTACGTAGCGCGGCGTTCGTCTACGTTTTTAGCACTTGTTACAATTTTATTCGTCTTCATTTAAAGGGACGTATTTAACTTACTACTTAAAATGTATGAATCAAAAACATGTTAATTTAAATGTTACCCATTTAATTATTATTCTCTTGATTTTGTGTTTATTAAGAACCGTACATAAATTGATTCGACCTGATATTTGTTGAGCCATGCTTGAGAAACGTTGATAATTCAATTTGAACGGTATTTCTTCGATTTATGAATAAAAACATATTTCAAATTAAGTGTTTATTAGTGATAAAACATGGCAGATAAATTAGGAATCAATTGCAACTTAAAATTCATCATTATGTTTAAATATTTTTTGTACGTAAGAAAATCGCGTAAGCGATGAAACGTACTAGGAAAACATGACAATCAGGAGCAGAGACGTTAAAGCTGCAACGAATTCCATGATGGCCGCCGCCGCCCTCCCTACTCATCCAATTTTGCAGCCACACATATGCACCCCGTACTAAGGAAATTGTCGCGGTTTAACTACCAAACGTGTTGGTTCGATCGAGTTAAGTAAAAGTTCTTGAAGAAGATTTTTGTTTATAGCCGTTTGTCCGCCTTCTGTTTGCATACTTTCTGATATTATTTTTTAACAGAGAGAGAGACAGAGACATTGAACAACAATGATACAGCGACCTACATTGGCCCGCTAAACTAAGTATCACAATTTTAATGAAAATTTCATTGAAAGTGTGATACTTAACTTTTCGGGCCAGTGTATTTTGAACCAACAAAAAAAAAATATAGTTTTAAAATCCGATCTTTTATGTGTGTAGGTTACTGAAATGTCAACTGAGTTTAATGATACTTTTTTATGTACATATATGGTACTATAATGGTACCTATTTTTATTTCGTCAAACTCTGCTTAATAAATCTGTGGAAAGTATCAAAATGTATGCATGTAAACTCTTTATTGAACAAACAAAAAATAACAATCCGAAAAAGGAACAGAAACACAAAAAAACCTATATTCTAAGGCGAACTAATCTTTTAAAGGGATCTTTAGGGAAGGAGAAAAAACGACAAAACTCCTTAATTCGAATTAACATCAGTTTTGTTAATGATTTATGATAAATTTATAAGACTATTAATTTCAATTATTATATCCTTAGGTTTATCTTTACCTATTTATTTAAATAAAAAATAACTAATATATACGCATAACTTCCACTAACGACTGCACGAAAAGGTTTTTTTTGATTTCGTTATTGTCAGAACAAGGTGTGTATGACAGAATTTTTTTAATTATCTACCGCAAGGTTAAAATTTTGCAGCGGGGCGGAGTCGCTTGACCGTCGTTATAGTCCGTCACAATATTTAAGTTTAAGTAAAACGCACTATTCATCATCGAATATGCTAAAAATGCAATGGTATAATTGAACTACATAAAGTTTGACATCAAGCTAAAATTAATAAACTAAAAATGGCAAGTTGAAGTGAGTTTTCATACAGAATCCGTGGTAATTTCCTCTCTTTCTCTCCCTTTATACTAACTTCACAGCGAACTTCAGACCGGTCAAAGTTGGATCGATACGGCTCTAGAACGTTCATATTTCGCAGATTTTTCCACCAGGAGTCCATAGGTCCGAAGAGGTGCACTTCAACAGCAATGGTTAACATCAACATAAGTGATATTTATTGTCATAGTAAAATCAAACCTATGTGCGGGACAAACAGTTTCATTTTTTTTAAAGTCGGATAATTTCATACGACTTTATGCGATGCCACGTGAGTGGGCGGCGTCAGCCACTTCCCACTTGTGTACGCATAGGGTTTTTGGTTGTATTAGTTGTATGAAGGAGACCTGCGCAAAAGACGCTGCCAGTTTATTAAGGCCAAGATCCAATTGTCGGGAGCGCGTGATCGAGTCTAATGTATGGTCATTATATTTAAGCCAGGGATAAATACCGCAAGCAGTTTTTTTAAACTCACTTTTTATCCTTCTTCCTTCCGCAGTAAGTATAATAAAAAAATTGGGTTCCAAAATCAAACATAATACATAATTAGGCTTGCCAAGTCCGTCTGTATGTTTGTCGGAGCGACACACTTCCTTGCTTCAGAAATTATAAATATAACAAACAGAAACTTTGTACCAACATAATACATAAAAAGATATTTATACCTTGCACCAAGAGCAATGATGAAATAAGTAAAGAAACTTTACGGGTTCGGCGCCCATGGCAAGCAAGGTTATAGATTTTTTTTGCACATTACACCATCGTGTATTAATAGTTATTAAAAATCACTATGTGTAAGTTATTGTCTTTTTTTATTGGGAATTGTTTAGAATAATGATATTGAACTCTTGAAGTGAAGTTTTCCTTAGAGACAGTTCTGGTCCCGGGTTCGATTCCCATGAAGGGAAAATATTTGTGTGATAATCGCGGGTATTTGTGTCTGTGTTTTTGGTACCTACTTATTTGAAGAGGTAAGCGAGCAGCACACACAGGCTACCTGATGGAATATGAAATGATGCAGTGCATAATTAAACGACATCGTATTTTGTCGGATAAAATCGTAATCTTCTAGCTGTCTTCATTAGTTATGAATACTTAAGCTGGCTGAGAAAGTAAGATAAGTACGTTTTTATTTTCGAAAAAAATATTATCTTCTCCATAACATCTGTAACTGAGCTTTGAAGCCACGTGTTTGTATTTTGAAAGTTCACATATGCGTGTAGAACGGAGCTTCTTTATTCTGTAATATTAACGTCAAATTCTGGGATACTCTGTAGGTAACAATTTAACATCTTAGCAGTGTATTTTTTTTATTTGATTACGTTATTTTTGCGATTGCCATTTTACACATTTTCTTGCCTGTAGTTTTCATATTCCTGAATGTAGCCGACATTATGGCATTTGTAACTCTTAAAACCTTTTTTTTTAATTATTTTAAAACACTGTTTTAACTGAAAACTCAACTTGAAACTACATCGATTAAACGATCTTTCTCGAAACCAAAAAATAAATAAAGAAAATACATTTATTGTCACAGACAATAAACATAAAACTAACGAAACTTAGAACTAAAACTAAATCTAACGTTAATAAAATTGTGCAAGCAAATAATTATAATGAGGCCTCTATTTAACTTGATTTAATAATATTACTATTGACGCGTTATCGTACTATTTTTAACTTAGCCACCATACCAAAGTTCAGTGCTATTTATACGTCAATCTTTATTTTCATTAACAACCAACAGTTTCTGAGGCGAATAATTAACGCTAATAAAACTATGCACTCCTGGTAGAGTAGCTTTGCGTGTAAAAAATCGGTAGGTACCAAGAGTGCATAGCGTCGAGATAATGTACTTGGCGTACCCATCAGTGAGTAATACTTTTCGTTTAACATAATAATTACCAAGTATTCATTGAAATTGTGGATTCAAAATATATATTTTCCCTTCAATTTAACCTTCAATTACCCAGATGGTTTTGTTATTTCCGTCGGATGCAAAGATTTAAACGTTAATTGTTTAAAGTATGTTTTTAATGTCAGCTTTCAAAATTTATCTTTATTTTTGAAATAATGGCGAGTATTTAAAAAAAAAACCGTCAACGCCCAATAACCTGAGCTGTGCAATAACAGTATTTTGCACTTTGGGTGTTAGAATTTGAAATATAATAGAATTACTTGTTTATGAAATGAAATTATTAAATGGAAATATCGCATAATTTTTTAAAGCTCCAGAAAAAGGCGCTCCATTTTGGAAGTAGAACTGATACGTTCATTTAAAGCCCCGAGCTCAAAGGCACCGTGTAAACACCCGGAAGATATAACATTTTTTTTAAATTATAATATGTATAATACAGTGTGTAAATGGTATACGGGCGTTCCTTTTAACTGTGGTTAGTATAACCCCTACTGAGCACATTTAGGCAGCTTTTGTTAAAATTAAATTTAAAAAAAAAACCATACAAAATAATTTAACACGCAATGTATAACGAAAAATGCAATTAATTAAACATTACGTACTTACCTGACAGATGGACTTCGATGTACATTGCGGGTCGATAGTATGTTCAAAAATTAATAACGGTGTATACGTTAGCGTAATCAAAATAATTATTTCTGTTAATGATTAGTAGAGTCTTAATCTATGTCCAGTTTTAATAAACGCCCGTATACCATTTACACACTGTATAAGGTTTGAAAGCAGATTCGTAGCAGCCCCGTAGCACGTACGTGGCGTGACGTAGATCTACGCTCGTAGCCCTTTTTACATCCGTCCGCATTTAAAGGGATTTATTTCAACTTTTTGCCAAACATTAATCATAGATAACCTATAAATTCATACTTTACCCAAATACCTTTTATGCTATTGATTTTTCATTCATTTTGAATTGAAAATGAAGTAATTCAACCAGATATTTGTTGAGCCATGCTTCAGAAACGATGATAACAATTTGAACGCTACCTATTTCAACAATTTATGAATGAAAACATCTTTCAAATTAAGTTTTATTTAGTGATAAATCATTGCAGATTAATAAGGAATCCATTTCAGCTTAAAATTTATCAAAATGTTTAAATAATTTTTATACGGAACAAAATTGCGAAAGCATTGAAACGTACTAGGAAAACATGACCACCAGGAGGTGTTTTGTTAAAGTGGGCAGCAATTCCATGATCTCCCGCCGCCCTCCCTACCCATTCCTAGTCGCAGTCACACAATGCAATCCATACTAAGGAAAATGTCACGGTTTAACAAACTAACATCGGCGCAATCAAGTTGAGTTTTAAAGTACTTTGTACAAGATTTTATCATACAAAAGGAGAAAGTTCTCAACTCGATTGTTTTTTTGTGTGTATGTTACTCGATAGCTCTGCTAAGTGTAAACCTATTTTAATGGTTCCTTGATCATGTTTATTGGTATCTGTAATGTGTTTGTTATTTTAACATCAACGGTCCACATCAACATAAGTCATATTTGTTAACATACTAAAATCAACTAACATACCAAAATAAATGGTTGTATTCTGCGACAGTTAGATGATGTCATATGACTTTATGCGTTGCCACGTGAACGGATGATGTCTCCCACTTCCCCCTTGTGTACGTATAGGGTCCCTTGATTGTAGTGGTTGTATGGTTGAAACCTGCTCTCTGAAGTTAAAGTCGACTACAGTAACGTACTATCAGCCACACAGTTAACTGAGTATTTGTGAATCTCTTGTCTCCTTACAATAAGGTTCACTTTAGCGTGGCGAATTCGTTTGTAAACCTCCCATGGTCCGCGGGCGACGGGGGACGAAAAACAGAGACAGCAGCGGGGGCAGAGTCAGTCGCGCGCCGATGCTGTTGGCGATAACATCCAACGTGGGTAGAGAGGCAGCGGCCATCAAGGACTTACTCCTGGTGGTTCATGTTTTCCTAGTACGTTTCAATGCTTACGCGATTTTCTGCCGAACAAAAATTATTTAAACATTATAATATTTTTTAAGCTGTAATGGATTCCTTTATTATCTGCGATGTTTTATGTCTGAACAAAACTTAGTTTGAAAGATGTTTTCATTCATGAATCGTTGAAAAAGCGTTTAAATTGTTATCATTGTTTCTCAAGCATGCCTTAACCAACTATTCTTTTTAAAATAAATAGATAGAGAAATAGATATACGAAAAATCAATAGAATAAGAGGTACGAGTATATATGTAAGTAAAGTACAAATTTATGTTTTGTTTCTTTTATTTATATTCGGCAAAAGATAAATTAAATCTCTTTAGATGTGGATAAATATTAAATGCAACAAGCGCTAATATTTAATAATAACTAAATGTAATTTAATTCTTATTTTTTATTTTGACTTTTACTAGAATTTTTAAAATAGATGTAATGTATTTCACCTGTATACAGAATGTCTTTGAGATCAAGGCCAAATAATGGTCGATCAAATTCTACTCCTTAAAAAATGGAGTTCCTTTTTTAATTTATACAAAAAAACGTGAATTTTCAATTCTCGACGTCCGTTGTCATTACACTTGTTACGTCAAAAAAAAAGAGAGGTTCAAGTAACACCCTGTACCAACAAAAACAGATGATAGTTTCCTACCGCTTTAATTCACTGATTTTACGAGTAAAGTTTCATCACATGTATCGAACTGTTTTTTTTTTTAAGTCTTAGAACAAAAAAGTAGCATTTGAGTAGAATCGATACCTATATTTAAAGTCCCGAGCACATAGGCATCCTGTGTATGTACCTACATACACGTGTGTATTGTATCCATGTTTCTTACAAACCATACGGCATGATGGTTTTTAAATTTAAAGGAATCTTAAGGTTGGTTTTTATGTTTTTATCCAAGAAAATGTTAGGCTGGCTATGTTTAGACTTACAATCTTCAAATTCGTATTTTATATTTAATTAAAATTCTGTTATATTTCAAATTCTAACGCCCAAAGTTTGGAAATAAATTTATTTTCAGGAGTTATTATGTGATGAAACTCTTCCCTTTGTTTTGATGTAACAAGTGATACGACAACGGATGCCGAACATTAAAAATACATTATTTTTTTTACGAAATTTTTAAATGGAAGATCGCATAGTTTTTTAAAGTTCTAGGAAAAATTATTCCATTTCGGAAGTACAGCTGATACGTACATTTAAAGCCTCGAGATCAAAGGCACCGTGTATACACCCGGAAGATATAACAATTCATTTTATAAAATTATAATATTATGTATAAGCGTTATGAGAGCAGATTCGTAGCAGCCCCGTAACACGTACGTGGCGGGGCGTAGGTATAACTCTCGTAGCACTTGTTACATCCGCCCGCATTTAAAGGGATTTTATTCAACTTTCAGCCCATTTTTTTAGCAAAATTTATGCTTTACCCAAATACCTCTTATTATATTGATTTTTTATTCATTTTGAATCGTAAATGAAGTAGGTAATTCAACCAGATATTTGTTCAGCCATGGTTCAGAAACGATGATAGCAATTTGAACGCTTTTTCAACGATTTATGAATGAAAACATCTTTCGAACTAAGTGTGGTTCAGTGATAAAACATCGCAGATTAATAAGGAATCTATTTTAGCTTAAAATGTATAATGTTTAAATATTTTTTATACGTCACAAAATCGCGTAAGCATTGAAACGTACTAGGAAATCATGTACCACCAGGAGGTGTTTCGTACAAGTGGGCAGAAATTTCATAATGCCCGCTGCCGCCCTCCCTACCCATTCCTAGTCATGGCCACACATATGCAATCCATACTAAAGCCTGATTTAGACCAAGCGAACGAACATGAATTTTATGCATTATGTCTTACGTTTTCTTAATAAAAAATAAAGACAAAACATGTTGTAGAGCATTCGCTTGTTTAGTCTTAACCTACCTTAAGGAAAAGGTCACGGCTTAACAAACTAACATCGGTGCGATGGAGTTGCGTTTAAAAGTACGTTGAACAAGATCAACGGTCGACATCAACATAAGTCATATTTGTTAACATACTAAAATCAACCTTAAATGCGAGACAAATGGTTGTATTCTGCGACAGTAAGATGATGCCATATGACTTTATGCGTTGCCACGTGGACGGATGATGTCTCCCACTTCCCCCTTGTGTACGTATAGGGTCCCTTGATTGTAGTGGTTGTATGGTTAAAACCTGCTCTCTGAAGTCAAAGTCAACTGCAGTAACGTACTATCAGCCACACAGTTAACTAAGTATTTGTGAATCTCTTGTCTCCTTACAATAAGGTTCACTATAGCGTTCGTAGAACTCCCATGGTCTGCGGGCGACGGGGGACGAAAGACAGAGACAGCAGCGTGGGCAGAGTCAGGTCGAGCGCCGTTGCTCTTGACGGTAACATCCAACGTGGGTAGAGACGCAGCGGCCATCATGGAATTGCTCCTAGTGGTTTATGTTTTCCTAGTACGTCTCAATGCTTACGCGATTTTCTGCTGAACAAAAATTATTTAAACATTACAATAAATTTTAAGCTGTAATGGATTCCTTAATAATCTGCTATGTTTTATGTCTAAACAAAACTTAGTTTGAAAGATGTTTTCATTCATGAATCGTTGAAAAGCGTTTAAATTGTTATCATGGTTTCTTAAACAGAGCTCAACCAACATTAAGTTTAATAAATAGATATGCTGTTCAAAATTTACGAAAAATCAATAGAATTAGAGTTATATAGGTAAACTTTTGATTTATGTTTATGTTTCTTTCATTAATGTTTGGTAAAAAAATAAATTGAGACAAAATGCAACAAGCGCTACGCCATGTACGCGCTACGAGGTTGCTACGAATCTGCTTTTAAATTATGGCTAATTGTATAGTACATTACTACAAAGACCAGTAAGTGAGCCTTTCTGGACGAGTATGAAGTAAAAGTCTGAGCCACCAGGCATGAATCCATGTTTCGTGTAGGTAGACAATACTGCATGATGGAAAAAAGACGAAATTACTACAAAATTTGTTATTACTTTATAGTGGCATTTTCTGGTCCTGAGGACACCCTAGAAGTTTTGAGGGAAGTTCTGGGGGATCGCATGCAATATCTCCAAATGAGTTTTCTGAAGAGCCTTTTATTTTTCTGGATACTTCAGTTATCCTTATAACTCTATATACAATCATCAATCAGAAATCACCAGATTTACTCCTAGTACATTGGTTTGAGGGGGCGGTGCCACAGATTTTCAGCATGGGGAGGTACCGCACGTCCCGCCTCTATACAACTATTCTACGCATCTAGAGCTGGCTAGCTATACCCTTACAACTCTTCTTGATCATGTGCTCCTAGTCGATATTGTATCGTGTCGATTTTCGTTCAGCGAAAACGTTACCGAAACGATGGTGTTCCCAAGATGCAAACGTTTCTTAAGTTTCTGTTTTCTATCGACTCGTAACGTATTAAATCGACATGAATAGTAAAGCAATCTATCATTAACCATTAGCTTATGTTAATCATTAACATTTAGTCTGTTTTCGAAGATTCTCTGACACTAAAATTATTGTTAGTTTTTCTACATCCTAGTGTTTTCCTTGCTAGAGTAAAGGTAAGTTATGTTTCGCATAGCGCAAAACAATTTTAATGGATTCCTTATTAATCTGCGATGATTTTTGACTAGATAAAACTTAATTTGAAAGATGTTTTCAGTCAAACATTTTTCATAGGTTTAAGCAGTATTAAACGAAATTCAAATCGGACGACCTCTAACATAAACATTAACCTTTTATAGAATAGAATATAATAGAATAGAAAATTTTATGTGCTAGAATACTTACACGAAAAAGAATAATTAAAATCAACTGACACTGAAGTAACACACACACACAATAAAACAGAAATTTTGATTAAAAAGCTATTGTTTCATGTCTCTTTCATTTAAAAGATAAAATCAGCAAATATGCGTCCATAATGACATTAATGACGGACAAACGGCTATGAAATAAAATCTTGTTCGTTGACTCTAAACCAACTTAACGCGATATCACCAACGTTAGTTTTTTAAACCGCGACATTTTCCTTAAACTTATTGCATATTATGACTTTGTGACCGCGAATTGTATGTATGTATGAAAACTCTTTATTGCACAAAAATATAAATATTACAATTTTTTTATTAAAGTTATGTACAAAGGCGACCTTATCCCTAAATGGGATCTCTTACAGCTATTCCTGAAGTGAATGAGTAAGGACACTGCATGAGGTTTGACAAATACAAGTTTGCACCAAAAGTAGGAAAAAGTGATGATGATACTTATTGTGAATATAACAAAATGTTAAACAAATAAACTAATACAAACTTACATATATAATACAGACACATAAATATATAATAAGAATATATATTTATTAATTACACGTAAATATATAATCAATCATTATAGGAGCTTGGCTTCACGACTCCGTTTGGATTGGAATGGGTAAGGAGGGCGGCGGGCGGCGGCGGGGAATTGCTGCCCACTTTAACGCATCTCCTCCTCTGGTTTATGTTCTCCTAGTAAGTTTCATCGCTTACGCGATTTTCTTAGGTACAAAAATTGTTTAAACATTATGATAATTTTTAAGGTGCAATGGATTCCTTATTAATCTGCGATGATTTTTGACTAGATAAAACTTAATTTGAAAGATGTTTTCATTCATAAATCGATGAAAAAGCGTTCAAATTTCTGTCACCGTTTCTTCCGCATCGCTCAGCAAATATCTAGTTGAATCAATTTATGAACGGTTCTAAATGAACGAAAAATCAATACAATACGAATAACAAGGGTAAAATGGAAAAGACATGATTTCTATTTATGTTTTTTATCCTTTTAAATACGGACGACTCTGTCAAGTGCTACGAACGTAGATCAACACCACGCCATGTACGCTCTTTTCCACTCGGCTTAAATGGCTTTTGACACTAATTCCGTATCGTAGAAGGAAGGTAACCGGTCCTCTGTGTATGTATAACGTGTTCGTGTTTGTTTGTTATTATGTATTATTGTAGTTCAAGAACCAATGTTACTTTAATCGATGTGGTTTCATGTTGAGTTTCTAGTTTAAGCAGTGCTTTTTATGTAAATTAATATAAAACATAGTTTTAAAATGTTACAATTATTATCATCAGTAAATTTAAGCGAAAAAAAGTCTTTATCAATTGAGTTGTCCCTTATGTGTATAATGACATTAATGACATATTTACAAATGTTAAAGTATTTAAATAGTTGTTACTACCAAAACAGTAAAATTTTCGTCGAATACGGTTAGTTCGGAAAGCGTCAGACGCTTTAGGTTATTAAATTAATTGTATAAGAATTTTTTTTTTTATGGTATCAGTTACCACACTAAACAGTCTCAGTTGTGTGAAAACTGACGCCATCTGTGATCTACCATTGGAACTAAAACGCTAAGAGTTGAACTTTGACATTGCGTGTTCAACTTACGAGTTAGTAGCACTTGCAAAACGTAGATGGCACTGAGCGGGACGGGGAACTAACTCTGATCAAACAACTTGCTCAATTTCTTGAATTAGAATAGTCCTAGCGGTACGCCAAAAAGTTCTGCATATGGTGTTAATATATTTTTAGAATTGGCTTAGCATAGACAACATAAGATACCACACACGACAGGTTTCAGAAAAAAAAAATCCCATACAAATACAATTAAATGATGTCATAACTCCTCTCCTTTTTTGTTTTTTTTTCGTGCTCTTGTAGGTATTCCCGAGATGCAAACGTTGCTAACAGTTCTGTTTTCTATCAATTAATAATCATAACGTATGGCATTGATATGAATAGTAGAGCGGTCTGTCATTAACTCATTAGCTAATGTTAATCCCAAACATTTAATTCCGTTTTTAAAGATTCTTACACATAAAAAATTATAAAAGTAAACTGTGTTCCGCACGGCGCAAAGTTATTTTCATACGGCTTAGGATCTATATACATTTCAATTATACAGTGTGTCTCATTTAGATCGGTCAGTAGGTATGGGAAAGTCTGAAACTATAAGAGATATTACGAAGATCTGTTCTTAGGAACCATGAAATCGATTTTAATTACAAGACAAACTGAGGTCATACATTAAAAACAAACCGGTTTTCAGCTCGAGAATCGAACCCGGAGGTTTCGAAAAATGAAACTAACACTATTTCCATTTAGATATTGGTTGTGTACGTCTTAAGCAGTAAATGTTTCTTTGAAACATTGTGTGTAAAATTAATAAAATGCATTGTTTCCATACCATCGAGACAATTTTAGACACTTAAATAAGTTGAATGTTGTATTGAAAAAAAAGGTAAAAATTTCGAAGAGCTACTATAATAAATTAAGGGATATGAACACAATGCATTTTATTAATTTTTGAAATCATATTTCGTAGTAACATTTCTTGCTTAAAACCTACAAAATCGATATCTTAATATAAATAGTTTAAGTTTTATTTTTCAAAACGTCCGGTTTCGATTCTCGAGCTAAGTACAGGTTTTTAAAAAATCTATGAATGCAGTTTTTCTTGTTATTAAAATCGATGACATGGTTCCTAAGAACAGATTTTTGTATGTCTTATAGTTTCAGACTTTCCAACACTGACTGATCTAGATGAGATACCCTGTATATTTATTTTTATTATTAATTGTACGTTCTCTCTAGTGTCTAAATGCACACCATGTATCAAATGTATGTATCATGTATCATTTTCGCACGTATGTATGTATGTATGTAAACACTTTATTGTACAATCAAGAGATAACAATAATTATAAAATAGACAAAAATATAACAGGGATGTAAAAAGGCGAACTTATCCCTTAAAGGGATGTCTTCCACTTAACGTTTTATCAGCCAAATAGTTAATTGAACATTTGTGAATCTTGTCACCTTATAATTAGGTTCACAATAGCTTGGCAAATTTGTGCGTAGCGCTCCCATGGTTCGCGGGCGACGGGGGACGAAATACAGAGACAGCGGAGGCAGAGTCAGTCGTGCTCCATTGCTGTTGGCGATAACATCCAACGTGGGTAGAGACGCAGCGGCCATCATGGAATTGCTCCTGGTGGTTTATGTCCTAGTCCCAAACTAAGCTGTAGGCTGTGGGTACTAACCAACGATATAAATACGTTTATTAAAAGATAATTAATTAATTAGAGTCATTGAAAAGACCCGAGACACAGACACAAAATACCCGCGCTTATCACACAAATATTTTCCCTTCATGGGAATCGAACCCGGGACCAGAACTGTCTCTAAGAAAAACTTCACTTCAAGAGTTCAATATCATTATTCTAAACAATTCCCAATAAAAAAAGACAATGACTTACACATAGTGATTTTTAATAACTATTATTACACGATGGTGTAATGTGCAAAAAAAATCTATACCCTTGCTTGCCATGGGTGCCAAACCCGTAAAGTTTCTTTACTTATTTCATCATTGATCTTGGTGCACGGTATAAATATATTTTTATTTATTATGTTGGTACAAAGTTTCTGTTTGTTATATTTATAATTTCTGAAGCAAGGAAGTGTGTCGCTCCGACAAACATACAGACGGACTTGGCAAGACTAATTATGTATTATGTTTGATTTTGGAACCCATTTTTTTTATTATACTTGCTGCGGAAGGAAGAAGGATAAAAAGTGAGTTTAAAAAAACTGCTTGCGGTATTTATCCCTGGCTTAAATATAATGACCATACATTAGACTCGATCACGCGCTCCCGACAATTGGATCTTGGCCTTAATAAACTGGCAGCGTCTTTTGCGCAGGTCTCCTTCATACAACTACTACGAGTACAACCAAAAACCCTATGCGTACACAAGTGGGAAGTGGCTGACGCCGCCCACTCACGTGGCATCGCATAAAGGAGTGGTATAGATTAGCTACCCAAAATTTTGGTTTCCTAATATTTTTTGTTCCATTCGCGTTTTTCCCCACTTTTTAATTTTCCTTTGCAGTTGTGTTACCCTAGGTTATTTTCTTCGGACGCATTAATTTCTATTCGTTTTTGTTGCAAGGGGCTTTTTTTCCCATGCATTTTGTCTCCTAGTCCGTATTATTCTCATGCATATGTTTTACCTGTAGAACCAGTTCTCTATATTACTTTATCACATACCTACTTTTACTGTCCCATAAACTGACTGAAATTTTATACTTATATCGAAAAGATTGCCTCTATAATTATGCAGTTAGTTAGGTCGTTAAATTAGGAGGTTGTCCGTATTGATCTATTGTATTTTAGTAATTATTTAAACAAAGATATATTAGAGATATTCCAACTAAGTACCTAACATTTAAATAAAATCGTACCATATTAGGTAGAGGAAGGCATTACCTTTACCTTTGATCGCATATTATAAAAACCATTAAGAAATGAAACGAATGTCTCTAATCGGTCATTGTTTATTGAACTTTAAAAAATATATAAAAGCCTTTGATGATTAACAATTTAAGTAGTAGTGTAAGTAAAACATATATAATTATGAACAATGAGACCGAGTAGCTTCGTATGGCCATTTCCATAGAAAGTGACCCCTTTTCATTCCTCTTATTGTTCTCTTAAATCTATTACACTTATATGCATGTTTGACTATAATTATATTTTATATTTAATAATTGATAAAAGTGTTATACATGTATCTAACGAGGATAGCCCCTGCAGGTAATTATTTACGACGGACTGAATTTTTTTGTCCATCATCGTATATTTCTTGTTGCGTTTGCGGAAAATATCAGTTCTTATCTCGTTTTGAAGGGTAACGTAATTTATATCCAAAGCTTCTTCCCGTAATTGGCTCAAAAAATACAGTAAGTTGGTGTTCTTATGTATTTTGTTATTATTTTTTTTGTGCCAGCTTTCAACCACATTGTTGGTTCTATGCCTAAGTCCAAAGCACGACATTATGTAAACCATGTCCATTTTTATCCACTGTTTAATCATGTATTCATTAAACCGTGTTACTTCAGATGTCCGTGGTGACGCTGCCAATATAATCATCCATCCTTCATGAATTTTCAACGCCGGTAAATGAGCTAATGCAGCACACTTTGCAACATGCCTAGCCCCTTCGCGACTACTGGTTGTCCCAAAGATGTCTGCATTTTTGTAGAGGGCCTGAGAATAATGGAAATAACAACCACTGATGGCGGCTGACGGGTAGATAGACCAGATAGCATTTATTGCACCGATTTCGTAGTCAACTTTAATGTATTCCGGTTGAAAAGTTGGAATATTTTGTTGCACTGCCTTGAACAACCTTTCATATGTGCATTGCCGCTTGTCAGGTAGCAATGCGTATACACAAGGCACGACTTTGGTATGCTCTTCATCGGAACCAATATCCACATGTATTGTGTATAGCTGATAGTACGGTTTAGGTACCACTTTAAAAGTCCCGTCTAAAAAAAAAGTCTTCAAACCTGAAATCCATTCTTTACATTCGCCAGATATACATATCAAAATGTCAATGTCCTGGACACAAACGAAGTTTTTATGTATGTTTTCTGGTATAACAATACCTTCAAAATTGTCAAACTGCGACTTTAGGGTGGATTTTTGCCGGGCCTTGTACAATGAATCTCTCACCTTATGGAATGTAGGTAATTTATCTGCATATTCCAGAGTTTTTAGTGGAGCCATTTTTTCCCTAAAAAGGGTGGGAATCGGCCGGTATTCCGTAGCCACTTTCTTCTTTAAATCAATCAGATTGACCTCGATGTCTATACTCTCGAAGTCTGGAACACAGCAGTGTTTTTTTTTTTCAAAATGGACTTTTGAGTTACATCCAAAACCACTGATCCTTTGCACATGCCTTTTAGATGGCACACCCATATGGACGTGCGAGACTTTTTGTTTGTTCTTTTAAGATAGTGCCGGTATCCTCCTCGCACTAAAATTCTCCCCCCATGTGTACTATCTAGAAATCTTATATGGCATTCTCCAGTCGAGCCACCGGGAGTTTGGTAATCGTTTTCCATAATCTAGCAATTCGCAAAGAAAATACTATTAAATATCCTTCAGTAATTTACGAGGTGTCAGTGACATTGCAGTTGTCTATCACGTTTTACATACGAACAAAGGGAATCTAAAGAGGTTTATTTGACTATTAAGTTATCAATATGTATTACTGCATAATATTATAGAGTATACAATTTCAGTCAATTTATGGGACAGTAAAAGTAGGTATGTGATAAAGTAATATAGAGAACTGGTTCTACAGGTAAAACATATGCATGAGAATAATACGGACTAGGAGACAAAATGCATGGGAAAAAAAGCCCCTTGCAACAAAAACGAATAGAAATTAATGCGTCCGAAGAAAATAACCTAGGGTAACACAACTGCATAGGAAAATTAAAAAGTGGGGAAAAACGCGAATGGAACAAAAAATATTAGGAAACCAAAATTTTGGGTAGCTAATCTATACACTCGCATAAAGTCGTATGAAATTATCCGACTTCAAAAAAAATTAAACTGTTTGTCCCGCACATAGGTTTGATTTTACTATGACAATAAATATCACTTATGTTGATGTTAACCATTGCTGTTGAAGTGCACCTCTTCGGACCTATGGACTCCTGGTGGAAAAATCTGCGAAATATGAACGTTCTAGAGCCGTATCGATCCAACTTTGACCGGTCTGAAGTTCGCTGTGAAGTTAGTATAAAGGGAGAGAAAGAGAGGAAATTACCACGGATTCTGTATGAAAACTCACTTTAACTTGCCATTTTTAGTTTATTAATTTTAGCTTGATGTCAAACTTTATGTAATTCAATTATACCATTGCATTTTTAGCATATTCGATGATGAATAGTGCGTTTTAATTAAACTTAAATATAGTGACGGACTATAACGATGCCGACGGTCAAGCGGCTCCGCCCCGTTGAAAAATTTTAACCTTGCAGTAGATAATAAAAAAAATCTGTCATACACACCTTGTTCTGACAATAACGAAAACAAAAGAAACCTTTTCGTGCAGTCGTTAATGGAAAATATGCGTATATATTAGTTATTTTTTATTTAAATAAATAGGTAAAGATAAACCGAAGGATATAATAATTGAAATTAATAGTCTTATAAATTTATCATATATCATTAAAAAAACTGATGTTACTTCGAATTAGGAAGAAGTTTTGTTGTTTTTCCTTCTTCCCTAAAAATCCCTTCAAACGATTAGTTCGCCTTAGAACAAAGGTACTTTTGTGTTTCTGTTCCTTTTTCGGATTGTTATTTTTTGTTTGTTCAATAAAGAGTTTACATGCATACATTTTGATACTTTCCACAGATTTATTAAGCAGAGTTTGACGAAATAAAAATAGGTACCATTATAGTACCATATATGTACATAAAAAAGTATCATTAAACTCAGTTGACATTCCAGTAACCTACACACAAAAAATACCGGATTTTAAAACTATTTTTTTTTTAAGTCGGTTCAAAATACAATGGCCCCAAAAGTTAAGTATCACACTTACAATTAAATTTTCATTAAAATTGTGATACTTACTTTAGCGGGCCAATGTAGGTCGCTGTATCACTGTTGTTCAATGTCTCTCTTAGTTAAAAGATAATATCAGAAAGTATGCGAACAGGATGGCGAACATAATGGCTAAAAAAAGAAACTAGTTCAAAAACTTAAACTCAACTCGATCGCACCACCGGTTGGTTGTTACACCGCAACAATTTCCTTAGTACGGATTGCATATGTGTGGCCGCGAAATGGGCTGAGTTGTAGGGAGGGCGACGGCGGCCATCATGGAATTGCATACTGCTTTAACGTCACTGCTCCTGATTGTCATGTTTTCCTAGTACGTTTCATCGCTTACGCGATATTGTTACGTATAAAAATTATTTAAACATAATGATGAATTTTAAGTTGCAATGGATTCCTTCTACACTCTCCTCCTCACTCCACTAATTAACACTTAATTTGAAAGATGTTTTCATTCATAAATCGAAGAAATACCGTTCAAATTGTTATCAACGTTTCGCAAGAATGGGTCAACAAATATCAGGTCGAATCAATTTATGTACGACTGTAAATAAACACAAAATCAATAGAATAAGAATTAAATGGGTATAGTTAAAATTTACATGTTTTTGATACATTAATTTTGGGTGCGTATCTACTCATATAACTTTTTAAGTCCTATTATCGGAAGTCCGAAAATGTTTCTCATACCATTTCACATCATAATGATTAATCTACATACTCTTCAAAAAAAAAAGTAGTACTAATGATCGGAACTCATAATCATCTGAATTCATAACGCCAATATTAATGAAGCCGTACACTTTTCAATTTTTTTTTAATATCTTACATGTAATAAAGTTAGGTTAGGTTAGGTTAGAATTATAAAAAATCTCAAAAAGTAACTCTTTCTTTAAAAAAAATGCATTATGAATTGCGATAATTATGACTTAAAAAGTATGAACAAAAAAGTATGAGGAAAAAAATGATGAAGAGTTATTATTATGAATACAAATCGGTAGGAAAACAAAAAAAAGGAATAAGAATTTTATGTGAGTCAATATGGACCCATTAATTTTAAGCAGTAAGTTAAATACATCTCTTTAAATGCGGACGAATTGTAACCAGTGCTACGAACGTAGACGAACGCCGCGCCACGTACGCGCTACGGGTTTGCGATGAATTCGCTTTTATTTATAAATGGCTGAATAGAATATTATAGTTATATAATGATTATATGAAATGAACATTTGATTTAATAATTGATTGCATCGAAACGTTTTTACATACATACATTACGCGGGCGGCGGCTAGCGGCGGGGAATTCCTTCCCATTTTAACGTTTCTCCTCCTCTGTTTTATGTTTTCCTAGTACGTTTTATCGCTTACGCGATTTTTTTTACCTACAAAAATTATTTGAACATAATGATGAATTTTAAGTTGCAATGGATACCTTATTAATTTGCGATGTTTTATCACTAAATAAAACTTAATTTGAAAGAGGTTTTCATTCATAAATCGAAGAAATAGCGTTCAAATTGTTATCAATGTTTCTCAAGCATGGCTCAACAAATATCTAATTGATCTAATTTGCGTACGGTTCTTAATGAACGAAAAATCAATATGATAAGAAGAAATGAGCAAAGTTTAAATTGACAGGTTTTTGATTCATGAGCTTACAGCAGTAAGTTATATTTATATACATACATACATTAAATCACGCCTGTTTCCCAGAGGGGTAGGCAGAAACCCCTTCTTTCCACTTGCTACGATCTTGACAAATTTCTTTCGCTTCTTCCACATTCATACATCGAGTCATGCACGCACGTCGGTTTCGGGTACTACTTAAGATTCGGCCCTTTTCCAGTATTTCACCGATTTGACTCGAAAATGTACGCCTAGGGCGGCCCCTTCCGACCCATCCACTCACTTTCAATCTGTATTATCTCGTTCGTCTATCTTCTTTCATCCGTCCTTTCCAAATGACCGAACCATCGAAGTATGCCCTTTTCAATCTTAGTCAAAACATCTTCTTTTATTCCACTTTTCTCTCTGACTTTTTCATTCCTTACTCTATCAATCAGTTTCACACCACACATACTACGCAAAGAGCGCATTTCAACTGCATTTACACGACTTTTATGCTTGTCCTGCCACACCCAACATTCACTACCATACATCAGGGTAGGGGCCAGCACTCCATTGTGAACAGCCAGTTGGACTTTTTGTGAAATGCCCTGTCTGCTCACAAAGGAGTACAGGGCCCCATTAATTTGATTCCCCGCATTCACCCTCCTCTCGATATCCTTCTTACACTTACCATCTCTTGGAAACACACTTCCCAGGTACACAAATTCGCTCACTTGTTCTACTAATTCACCATTTATATTTATCACGCACTCAGTCATCTCCTTGTCCTTCTCTATCACCATGACCTTGGTCTTGGCAACATTTACTCTCATCCCCTTTCGCTTAAATCCCTCATTCATCACTGTCACCATCTCCTGCAACTCAACTACCGATGAGGCAAGTATAACTTGATCATCGGCATATAAGAGGCATTTGATTAGCAACTCTTGCATACGCAAACCCTTATCATACTCTTTCAAATTTCGCATACAACTGTCCATGAATAAATTGAACAGCCACAGTGAGGCAACACAGCCCTGTCTAACACCTTTAGAGATATTAAACCAGGCCGAGTATGCCCCATTGATCCTGACACAGGTTCTGGAGCCCTCATAAAGGGACCTTAAAGCCTGCACCAGGTTCCTGCTCACTCCATACATAGATAGCACCGTCCACAACTACTTTCTATTTACCCAATTTATCATAGGCCTTTTCCAGGCCCACAAAAGCACAGAAAAGTTTTTGGTTGACAGCCAAGAACTTTTCTGTGATGGACCGTAGTGAAAGGACCTGATCCGTACATCCCATTCCCTTTCGAAATCCCGCTTGTACATCCCATATTTTGTCATTCGTAACATTCAATACCCTTTCAATTAAAATCTTCGCATATACTTTGCCGACAACACTAAGGGGGCAGATACCGCGGTAGTTTTTGCAGTCTTGATGTGACCCCTTTACCTTTATACAGAGGGACGATAACGGCCTTGACCCAATCTTCCGGGACTCGGCCGCTACTCCAACATGCATTGAAAAGACGGTACAACAGACTACCCTCCACGCCATCTCCTCTCCTCAGCATTTCTATCGACACTCTATCACAACCTGTTAAGTTATAGTACATTGTGTATTAAGGGTGGTAAAGAAAGAATTACAAACGAGAGTCTGTTAGAAGCCCGAAACCGAAGGCTGGCTTTAATGACTCGAGCTTTGTATTTCCTTTACCACCCGTGTAACATACAATGTTTTTCATCACTATTGCGAGGAAATGAAATAAAATCAGACAAAAGATCATATTTTAACTTATTAGCGGCAGACTACATCATTGTCTGTGACTTACCACAGATAATGTCAAACGTGTTCGGAGTCCGATTCTAGTGACATATGAGATCAATAGTTTATTATGCGTGATTTTTCGGTAATAGTATTCAACTGACATTTCATCTCGAATGAAACTTCATATCGAATGGCACAAGAATTGGGGTCCTGACATATTGTGATAGTTTGAGTCCACGTATAATATTTTTAAAAAAGCTATTACGCACGTTAGGGCGTAATGGTAAAAAAAGGCCCGCGGGCATTATTTTGGATTTACGGTCGATTTTTCTAGCATGTTAGAACACTATTTACGAGCAAGTGTGATGAAAAGTTATATTTATAAATCCCTTTAAATCCGGACGAAAGGAACAAGTACTACGAACGTAACCGGACGCCACGCCATGTACGCGTTACGGGGCTGCTACGAATCTGCTTTTATTATTTTGGGATAGAATTAAATTTTTTATTAGTTTTTCTTTCCGACTATCTAAAAATTACAGTTTTTTTCCGTGTGTTGACGGAATGCTTTGAACTCGGAGTTTTAAATGTACGTATCGATTCTTCTTTCCAAGTGTAACTCCTTTTGTTCTACGAGGTTAAAAAACAAGGACATTTCTTATTTTATAAATTTATACAAAATCATTTTCCTATATTTCGCACGTTTAATCAAACAAAGAATTAACTCAAAACAAAATTCAGTTTTAGATAAAACTCTACTTTCAAAAGTTAGGGTTAAAATTCGAATGTATTTCTATTTAGAGATATTTCTTTGTTTGATTAAACGTGCGATTTATTCAATGCATAACGTTCGTTTTCGTAACACTCGCTACATTAAAACAAAAGGCAAGTTCTAGTACTGCCCCAGTACCAACTTACACGGGTCATAGTATCCTACATTTTTTATTTACTGATATTACTAGTAGTTTCATCACGTTTAAATCACTGCGAAGTGTCGTTGGATAAGTCTTTCAAACCATTCCGGGACTGAGTCGTCAACGTGACAAAATGGTCAGTGGACGAATTGTTTAATGGTCATAAAGTACGAGTGTCAAAACGTACAAATGTCAAAACGTATAACACGAAATGGCCACAATGTTTTGGTGACAAATAATGTAATTGCTAAAATGTATGCGGGTTAGAATGTATTCTTATTCTTATATTGCGGGTTTTCGGAAACAAAAAGGACCCGTTACTGAAATATTGAGCTTTAAAGCGTCATTTTTTTTTAAAGTCAAATTGTAACTCCCAAAACAGTACAATTTTCGTTCGAATCCGAAAGCTCTACGAATACGATTTATTCGGAAAGTACGATATATTTCGATTAAATTTATTACATTTAAAAACTTTGGTTTCCACACTACGGCAGTCCACTAGTGAGAAAACCGACGCCATCGCCATCTGTGATCTACCATTGGAATTAAAACGCTAGACTTGAGCTCTTCACATTGCGTGGTCAACTTACGAGTTAGTAAATAGCACTTGCAAAACGTAGATGGCATTGGAGGGGACGTGGCTATTGTAATTCATTTAGGGCTCGTTGTTTGATCGGTAGTTTACTCAACTAAATGTTAGAATTCGAAAAAGGAATCGAAAATTTGACCCATTTCCTTGAGATATAAGATAACGCCGAGCGTACGCCGTATGTACTTACAGTGGCGCTCTGATTACTATTATTGTGTTTTCTAATAAACTAAAGTGTTTTTTTGAAATTTGTCGATGAGTTTTTGTACTACAAATAAAAACACAACTTATAGGGTTTATCACATAGTTTATTAACAAATCACCTTCGAGTTATCAACTTAACGGAAAAAGGTGGCCACTTTTTTTCTTATTGTTTTTGTATAGGAAAACATTTCTTTTGTTCTGAAACCTATCGTGTTCGTGGTATCTAATGAAAGGCTTAGTAAGTTAAAATATATCGCATCCCTTATATTTCAGTCACTTTTTTTGTTTTAAAACATACCAAGTTGCTCCTCCAGATGTGACACGGTTGAATAATTATCACATCACACTTATATTATAAAGGCGAAAGTTTGTGAGTGTTTGAGTGCGTATGTTTGTAACTTATTCACGCTGCAACGGCTGGGCGGATTTGAATGATATTTGAATGGAGATAGCTTATAAATTGTAATGTATGTGCATGTTTGTAAGGGTCAAATCTTGCATGTTAAATTTGCCCCACTTCCCGGTTTCCGATGAAGCTAAAAATTTGCATACGCCTTTAATATTGATGACAATAGAATAATGTAGTACCATCCAGCTGGTCTGATGATGGAGACTCAGGGTGGCCATAGAAACTCCTGAAGTACACATGATAAACTCATTGTATTCAGGCTTGTTAGAATTGTCTTGAGGAGTAGACAAAGGCTATGCAAAAAAAATACACTCGGCAATAAAACCTTGTACCAAAAATTTAATTTTTGACAGAAACTTATTTAAACCACTAAGTTATTTTGTAAATAGTAATTTTCTTTACTAAGGAGAACTTTTTTTAATAATTATTTCCATATAATATCGTGAACAGGTGAAATCAAATAACCGCCTAAAACAGAGGCCCTGCACATTTGAATTCACGTAGCATCATAGTCTGCATGTTTCTGTCATCCTAGTAGCGTTTAATCGAAAATATTAAAAAATCAATGCGTTTTTTTTAACCCATGTACGCTCACTAATGAACGTAGAATAACCATGGGGTAACTCAACAATGATTTGCTCTTATCTGTCACTAGCGACCCGCCCTCGCTTCACTTCAGTTTGTGTGATTATGATAATATCATACTATACACTATATTATAGTGTTAGTGTGTGTGTGTGTGTGTTAAGTTTGCTAACACTGTTTTTTTTTTCAAATCGAATCGTTCTTGTTTTTGATTATATTAAAATAATAATATAATTATGTATATTGTTGACGATTCCAATGTAATTTCTTGTACTTTTGACATAACATGCAATGTACACTGTGACTTACTTTGGAAAATAAATATCAGTCATTCATTCATTCATTCATAGTTCCTGACATCACGTTAAAGCAAACAAACAAACAAACTTTTGAGCTTTATAATATTAGTATAGATTACGACACTTGAATTTGACAGATAAGGTCAAAGCATGGTTTAGCTACCCCACTGTTATTCCAAGTTTATATAGTATCTTAATCGTATTCGTGTAGCTCAAGAATTCAGACACAAATTGCACTGTTTTGATATATAGGTAGTTAAAACTAAATGAAATAAACAATCTTTAGAAATGTTATTGCATTATTCACGTGACGGACCATCTCAATTGATATATTATGCGCTCAGTTATAAAATCCTTTTTGGACTATCGGGTAAAAAGTCAAAATAACGTTATTAATATTATTATATTCGGCCATGGTAAAAACATATTCATAGCATCCCCGTAGCGCGTACGTGGCGTGCCGTAGGTCAACGTTCGTAGCGCTTGTCACGTTCGTCCGCATTCCAAGGGATTTTATTTAACTTTCTGTTTAAAAATAATAAAAAGAAAACATGTCCATTAAAACTTCCCTATATGTCTTTTTTGATAATTTTCCGTTCATTTGTATACCGTAAATAAATTGCAGCGTGAGCAATGCTTGAGAAACGACAAAAACAATTTGAACGCTTTTTCATCAATTTATGAATGAAAACATCTTTTGAATTAAGTTTTATTTAGTGATAAAACATCGCAGATTAATAAGGAATCCATTTCAGCTTAAAATTTATCAAAATGATTAAATAATTTTTATACGTAATAAAATTGCGTAAGCATTGAAACTTACTAGGAAAACATGACCACCAGGAGCAGTATCGTTAAAGTGGGAAGCACCCTCCATGATGGCCGACGCTGCCCTCCTTACCTCATTGGACATGGTCAAATCAACCTTAAATGCGAGGTAAATGGTTGAGTTTTGTGGAAGTTGGACAATTTCATATGACTTTATGAGATACGATAGCGCTGCCACGTGTTGAATGGCGGCACACAATTGCCCCTTGTGTACGTATAGGGATCCTTGATTGTAGGGGTAACATGAGGGAGATCTGCGCAATAGAAGCTAGAGTCTGGCCAATGAAAATTGAGAATGAAAAAATTGCGGCAAATTCAAAAATCAAGGTGTGGCATCCCTGATGTGTAGTGCTAAAAATAGTTTTGATACTTGTGATACTTATTATGTAATACAATATATTTTGAAAGGCTTTTATCGGGTCCACCTGTAATTATTGTAATAGGAAACTCTACCTGTACTATGAAATAAATTATATCGGAAAGTTACAACAAAGAACAAGGAACTAAAAAACGATCACTGTTTTATGGATATTTACATTAGTTACTTAGCAGTACTTAAATTTTAAAAATAGCAAATAGGAAAGAAGAATGATTTTAAATCGCTATCCTGGAATATTTGCAAAATGCACGATAACGATTTACGAAAACAAGAACAGAAAAATGTTCCTTTCGCACAGAAAAAGGTATATTTACGCACGTTAATGGACTTCTTCGGTTAGTACTGCGCGATCATTTTGATCCTTGATGTTTTTTTTTATATTTGTTTCAATAAGAATGAGCATACTAGTTAATTATCATTTATTATTATTTATTTATTTTATGGCGTCTACATAATAACGTAATTTTGCCAATGTCAAGTAAGTATAAATAGTTAAGCAACAATGTACGGTGAATCCTGTCCTGTCGTTGAAGTCTTCCATTCATAGTCGTTATGACCCTTGAAAATAGCGAGCATCTACTTCAATCAACCAAGTTCTTCATCAATTTTACAAGTTGTCCCACAGAACTGCTCTGGATTAGCGAACCAAAATCAACGATAAGGTAATTTACAAAAAAGTATGTATATTTCGGACGATGATTTCAGAATTATATATTTGTTTTTACATTTGTTTCAATAAGAATGAGCTTGCGAGGTATTTGTCATTTTCATTTATATTTATTGCATTCTTCAGTCTAAAGACGAATAAATGGCGTTTGACGTTTTATTGCCATGTAAAAAGTTCTTAAGGAATCTCATTCTCATCTTTCATTGGCCAGACTCTATTATGTTATGTAGGCCGAGAGGCAACCGTCGGGAGCGTTATTTTTCTTCAACTTCATCACGGTCAAATTTTAAAAATAGTTCTATGGCGGTGACAAACTCAATCACTTTAATATTAACAATGTAAATGTCTAAAACGTTAGATATAAAATGTAAAAAGGTAAAGGACGCCACGTAATTTGTAAATATTTTTAATGCAATAATCGTTCTACCCAGTAGAATAGATACCCTAGACACGATCGGATTGGTTTGCCGGCGATACCCACTAGGCTTAATTAATAAATGACTTCCTTGCCACGTCTCTGACACAGTAACGTTTTATCAGCCACACAGTTAATTGAACATTTGTGAATCTTGTCACCTTACAATTAGGTTCACAATAGCTTGGCAAATTTGTGCGTAGCGCTCCCATGGTTCGCGGGCGACGGGGGACGAAATACAGAGACAGCGGAGGCAGAGTCAGTCGTGCGCCATTGCTGTTGGCGATAACATCCAACGAGGGTAGGTAGGCAGCGGCCGTCATGGAATTGCTCCTGGTGGTTTATGTCCTAGTCCCAAACTAAGCTGTAGGCTGTGGGTACTAACCAACGATATAAATACGTTTATTTAAAGATTATTCATTAATACTCGTAAGAGTCATAAAAAAGACCCGAGACACAGACACAAATACCCGCGCTTATCACACAAATATTTTCCCTTCACGGGAATCGAACCCGGGACCAGAACTGTCTCTAAGGAAAACTTCACTTCAAGAGTTCAATATCATTATTCTAAACAATTCCCAATAAAAAAGACAATAACTTACACATAGTGGTTTTTAATAACTATTATTACACGATGGTGTAATCTGCAAAAAAATCTATTCCCTTGCTTCCCATGGGCGCCAAACCCGTAAAGTTTCTTTACTTATTTCATCATTGATCTTGGTGCACGGTATAAATATATTTTTATGTATTATGTTGGTACAAAGTTTCTGTTTGTTATATTTATAATTTCTGAAGCAAGGAAGTGTCTCGCTCCGACATACAGACGGACTTGGCAAGACTAATTACGTATTATGTTTGATTTTGGAACCCATTTTTTTTATTATACTGCGAAAGGAAGAAGGATAAAAAGTGAGTTTAAAAAAAAACTGCTTACGGTATTTATCCCTGGCTTAAATATAATGCCCATACATTAGACTCGATCACGCGCTCCCGACGATTGCATCTTGGCCTTAATAAACTGGCAGCGTCTTTTGCGCAGGTCTCCTTCATACAACTACTACAACCAAAAACCCTATGCGTACACAAGTGGGAAGTGGCTGACGCCGCCCACTCACGTGGCATCGCATAAAGTCGTATGATATTATCCGACTTAAAAAAAATTTAAACTGTTTGTCCCGCACATAGGTTTGATTTTACTATGACAATAAATATCACTTATGTTGATGTTAACCATTGCTGTTGAAGTGCACCTCTTCGGACCTATGGACTCCTGGTGGAAAAATCTGCGAAATATGAACGTTCTAGAGCCGTATCGATCCAACTTTGACCGGTCTGAAGTTCGCTGTGAAGTTAGTATAAAGGGAGAGAAAGAGAGGAAATTACCACGGATTCTGTATGAAAACTCACTTTAACTTGCCATTTTTAGTTTATTAATTTTAGCTTGATGTCAAACTTTATGTAGTTCAATTATACCATTGCATTTTTAGCATATTCGATGATGAATAGTGCGTTTTAATTAAACTTAAATATTGTGACGGACTATAACGACGGTCAAGCGGCTCCGCCCCGCTGCAAAATTTTAACCTTACAGTAGTAAATTAAAAAAAATCTGTCATACACACCTTGTTCTGACAATAACGAAAACAAAAAAAACCTTTTCGTGCAGTCGTTAATGGAAGTTATGCGTATATATTCGTTATTTTTTATTTAAATAAATAAGTAAAGATAAACCGAAGGATATAATAATTGAAATTAATAGTCTTATAAATTTATCATACATCATAAAAAAACTGATTTTACTTCGAATTACGAAGGAGTATTGTTGTTTTTTCTTCTTCCATAAAGATTCCTTTTAAAGATTAGTTCGTCTTAGAACATAGGTACTTTTGTGTTTCTGTTCCTTTTTCGGATTGTTATTTTTTTGTTTGTGCAATAAAGAGTTTACATGCATACATTTTGATACTTTCCACAGATTTATTAAGCAGAGTTTGACGAAATAAAAATAGGTACCATTATAGTACCATATATGTACATAAAAAAGTATCATTAAACTCAGTTGACATTCCAGTAAACCTACACACAAAAAATACCGGATTTTAAAACTATTTTTTTTTAAGTCGGTTCAAAATACAATGGCCCCAAAAAAGTATCACACTTACAATTAAATTTTCATTAAAATTGTGATACTTACTTTAGCGGGCCAATGTAGGTCGCTGTATCACTGTTGTTCAATGTCTCTCTTAGTTAAAAGATAATATCAGAAAGTATGCGAACAGGATGGCGGACAAACGGCAAAAAAAAATCTAGTTCAAAAACTTAAACTCAACTCGATCGCACCAACGGTTGGTTGTTAAACCGTCACAATTTCCTTAGTACGGATTGCATATGTGTGGCCGCGAAATGGGCTGAGTAGGGAGGGCGACGGCGGCCATCATGGAATTGCATACTGCTTTCACGTAATTGCTCCTGGTTGTCATGTTTTCCTAGTACGTTTCATCGCTTACGCGATTTTCTTACGTACAAACATTATTTAAAAACATAATGATGAATTTTAAGTTGCAATTGGCTCCTTATTACTTTGCGATGTTTTATCAGTAATTAATACTTAATTTGAAAGATGTTTTCATTCATAAATCAAAGAAATAGCGTTCAAATTGTTATCAACGTTTTGCAAGCATGGCTCAACAAATATCAGGTTGAATCAATGTATGTACGGTTCTTAATAAACATAAAATCAATATAATAAGCATTAAATGGGTAAAGTTAAAATTTACATGTTTTTGATTCATGAATTTATTAACAGTAAGTTAAATACATCCCTTTAAATGCGGACGAATTGTAACAAGTGCTACGAACGTAGACGAACGCCGCGCCACGTACGCGCTACGGGTTTGCGACGAATTTACTTTTATTTAAGAAATGGCTGAATAGAATAGTTTTATAATGATTATATGAAATAAAAATTGGATTGCATAATTGATTGCATTCAATGTATACATTAGGCGGGCGGCGGCCAGCGGCGGCGGAGAATTGCTGCCCACTTTAACGTAACGTCCTCTGGTTTATGTTTTCCTAGTACGTTTCATCGCTTACGTAAATTTTCACAAAAAATATTTAAACATTTTGATAAATTTCAAGGTGCAATGGATACCTTATATCTGCGATGTTTTATCACTAAATAAAACTTAATTTGAAAGATGTTTTCATTCATAAATCAATGAAAAAGTGTTCAAATCGTTACCGTCGTTTCTCAAGCATTGCTCACCAAACACCCTAGCTAAATCAATTTATTCATGGTATAAAAACGAACCAAAAAATTATTAAAAAAGAGGTGCATAAGTGGAGTTCAAATTGACATGTTTTCTATTTATTATTTTTCAACAAAAAGTTAAATAATTTCCCTTGAAATGCGGACGAATGTAACAAGCGCTACGAACGTAGACCTTCGCCACGCCATACGTACGCGCTACGGGGCTGCTATGAATATGTTTTCAGTATGGCCGAATAAATATAGTATTATTAATAACGTTACTTTGACTTTTTATCCGACTGTCTAAAAAGTATTGTTATATTTTACATTTATAACTTAGCGTATAATATATCTATTGAGATGGTCCCGCACGTGAATAATGTAATCAAATATCTTAAGACTTATTTTATACGATATTGTACCTGTAATGGAATTATTTTTAACTCGGCCGCAATTACTGTTAAGTAAATAAGAGCTATCATCGAAATGTTGACAATACGATAACAGATCAAAGACGATATGGTTGTTAGTGCCTAGAATACCGGCCCTGTTAGTCCACTCTTACTACTCGACGATACAAAACTCACAGCATAGCCTGCATAATAACCCCCCAGAACTTTAAACTACTGCCTTACTTTTTCCATTTATGCACTCCTAGTATCTTAACTTTCGTAATAGTGCAGGGCGTTGCCTAAAAGAGGGCGTGGTTAAAATGGTATCACCTACGTTTAATACAGTTTCCGTGTAGTGAATAAAGTTTTGTAGGTGCAATGTATCAATTTCTTTACAATGAAGTTACAATGTTAATTACACGGAGACTAAATTTGTTAGAGTGAGCCATGGAATAATGCGAGGAATAGTTGCAAAAACTTGTATAATTAATAAGTTCAAACTTTAACTCGTGGTAGCGAAAACAAACAAGTCATAGGCTTGTTTTTTAAGGTAATAGAAACAAGTGGCGGGTTACCACGGCTATTTTTCAATAGTTGAAAAATTATTTTCCACATAATAAGTTACTAGACACGTTTTATTTTTACCCTTGAAGTCGTAAAATTAAAAAAGAAATCTAGGCTCATTTGATTTCTCCTGTTTAGTCTCCTGATCAGAATGTAAACAATAGTTAAACAAATATATTTTAAAGACTGTAATAAGTATCTACGAAATACCTTAAATGCCTTTTCTAATAAACGTGGAATAACCGTGGGGTAGCTAAGCCATGCTTTGTCCTTATCTGTCAAATTCAAGTGTCATAATGACAGATAAGGACCAAGCATGGCTTAGCTTCCCCCATGGTTATTCCACGTTTATAAGTAAGGGTTAAGGGTTAAAAACATACACATTGATCTCAAATATTTCGGATCAAACGCTACCGCGTACGCGGTATTCTAGGAGGTTAAAACGATATCTTATTTGACCTGTTATGGAATTCTTTTTAACTCTGCCGCCATTACTGTCAAGTAAATAAGAGCTATCAAAACGTTGACAATACGATAACAGGTCAAAGACGATATGGTGTTTATAGCGGCTAGAATACCAGCCCTGTTCTAGATCACCCTTACTACTCCATGATACAAAAGTCTCAACTGCATAAGCCTTCATAATAACCCCCCAGGACTACAATCTATACTGCTTTACTTTTTCCATTGATGCACTCCTAGTAAGTACCCTGACTTTCGTGATAGTGCAGGGCGTCGCTGAAAAGAGGGAGTGGTTCAAAACGTTACACCACGTTGAGTACGGTTTCCGTAGTGAATAGTTTTTCAGGTGAAATATATTAATTTCTTTACAAAATTAAATTACAATATTAATTTCACAAACTGGCTCGATTATTTTTACGAAAGCAAGCGACTTTTACTAAAACTCTTCTGCCACATTTGACCAAACTGAAATAAAACTACTCTGAGATTAGTCAAAAGCGTTAAAGTGACAAGGTACAAAAGTGCGCAGCTACTCGTACTGATTAAGCCGACTGTACCAATAAGTTTTATAATCAAGTACCGTTTAATTTCAGGTTAAATCTTTCTCACTAGCTTTTATAGGTACGCTCTAATGTTAATCAAACGGAGTTTAAACGGACCTGGAATACATTTTAAAACCTACACTAAATATCCGATGCCTTACGTTTGAAATAAAACATGGTGAGAAAAAATGCACCGTAAAGCGTATGAAAGAAAAAAAAATATCAAGTGCGAGCTAGACTCGTACAATAATAATTGTGGTAGGTACCCCTTTTAATTATTACTTGTTATTTGTGTAATAGGAGCACGCACTGTGTAAAGTTTCGACTGTCAACCTATTACGGTACATGAGATACTCGTACAGTCTGCTGATAGACAGACCATCTGTTCAGTTTCTACTAGATAATAAGGAACCATACATCCAAACATGTAAAGGTGTAAACAAAACCAAACGTGCAGTCAAGAACTTAAATTTGGGACCCAATTTAGGTCTAAAGTCGATCTGACATTCTACAACAATAAGGTTGAATTTCCAATAAGTTACAAATGATGAAAACTTGAGGTTATGTTTCAAACAGAGAAGCTAAAAGCTTGGGGGCGGGATTGTTGGTTAAACGACACACCTCTTTACCAGGATTGCATAAAATAAAGCAGCCGTTTATTTTGCTCGAATCGTCCTACAGACACAACCGTATAAATAATAGTAGTTATTTGCCGATTATTAGGGCATATAAAATAGATTATTGCTCTAATCGTATAGTTTTTTACTATTGTACCCAATAAAAACCTTGACGAGATCTCTTAAAGCACGTGTGCAATAGCTAATAAGACATACTTTATTCGAGGATCATTACGTCCTTTTATAATCACAACATAGTATAAAACAAAGTCGCTTCCCGTTGTCTGTCTGTCCCTGTGTATGCTTAGATCTTTAAAACTACGCAACTAATTTTGATGCGGTTTTATTCATCGATAGAGTGATTCAAGAGGAAGGATTTTATTTATAATAAATTCTGTTTTGTGCACGGGTGCTACAGTAAACTCATATAAACCGAAGCAAAGCGAGGGCTGGTCACTAATAAATAATATAAAATAACACATTTTATATTTTCTCGCGCGTCAGACTCACGCGCTGAGTGTTTCATACCACCGCACTGTAATTTATATTCCGATTTAAATTCTATTTCGAATTTAATTAGCGCGAGCCCGACTCACACTTGATATTTTTTTAGTATATGTTGTTTTTTTTAGGGGTTTGTAAAACAACGGATGTCTACAAGCGGCCTTAGAATAGTCCTAGCGGTACTCCAAAAAGTTCTGCAAATGGTGTTAAAAGCATGCAAATCGGAACGATAGATCTTTAGGCCATAAGAATCAATTTGAATCACAGGCGCAGCACGAAAAAAAAATGGAGCGAAGTCATGACGTCATATTGTTTTTATATGGGAACACATTTCTTCAGTTCTGAAACCTATCGTGTACGTGGTATCTAATAAAAGGGCTTACTAAGTTAAAATATATCAAAACCTAATATTTCAGTCACTTGTTTTAAATTAAAATGAAAATCATTTTTAAAACATACCAAGTTAATATGACACGGTTGAATAATTATCAAACCTCACTTATATTATAAAGGCAAAAGTTTGTGAGTGTGTGAGTGTGTATGTTTGTTACTTCTTCACGCTGCAACGGCTGGGCGGATTTGAATGAAATTTATAATGGAGATAGCTTATAGCTTGCAATGTATGTATGCATGAAATCTTGCAAGTTCATTTTCACCCACTTCTCGGTATCCGATGAAGCTGAAAATTTGCATACGTCTTTAATTCTGATGACAATACAATTATAATATAGTACCATTCAGCTAGTCTTATGAAGGAGACTCAGGCTGGCCATAGGAACTCCTTAATTACACATGATAAACTCATTGTGTCGGCTTGTTAGAATTGTCTTGACGAGTAGGTGACGACTTTGCAAAAATAAGTACAGTCGGCAATAAAACCTTGTCCTAAAAATTAAATTTTAGACGGAAACTTATTTAAACTTAAAAATTATTTTGTAAATAGTAATTTTCTTAATTAAGGAGAACTTTTTTTAATTATTATTTCCATATAAAACCGTGAAAAGGTGAGATTAAACCCTGTACATTTGAATTCACGTAGCATCATAGTCTGCATGTTTCTGTCATCCTAGTAGCATTTACTCCAAAATATTCAAAAACAATGTGTTTTTTTAACCCATGTACGCTCACTGATGAACGTGGAATAACCATGGGGTAGCTCAACTATGATTTGTCCTTATCTCTCACTAACGACCCGCCCCCGCTCACTTCGGTTTATGTGAGTATGATAAATAGCCTAGCCTTATCTTAAGAAATGAGCTATGTAACACTGTTTTTTTTTCATATCGGACTATTGGTTCCTGAGAATAGCACGTTCAAGCAAACAAACAAAAAAACTCTTCAACTTTATAATATTAGTATAGATTATGACACTTGAATTTGACAGATAAGGTCAAAGCATGGTTTAGCTAACCCACTGTTATTCCAAGTTTATATAGTATCTAAATCGTATTCGTGGAGCTTTAGGATTTTATTTTAGGACACATATTTCACTGTTTCATTTGATTGCATTATTCACATTATTCACATAGATCTCAATTGATATAATTATGCTCTCAGTTATAAAAAATATAACAATCCTTTTTGGACAATCGGGTATAAAGTCAAATTAACGTTATTAATATTATTATATTCGGCCATAGTAAAAACATATTCATAGCATCCCCGTAGCGCGTACGTGGCGTGCCGTAGGTCAACGTTCGTAGCGCTTGTCACGTTCGTCCGCATTTCAAAGGATTTTATTTAACTTTCGGTTTTAAAATAATAAATAGAAAACATGCCCATTTCACCTTCACTACACATCTTTTTTAATAATTTTCCGTTCATTCGTATACCGTAAATAAATTAATTCAGCTAGGGTGTTTGGTGAGCAATGCTTGAGAAACGACAAAAACAATTCGAACGCTTTTTCATCAATTAATGAATGAAAACCTTTCAAATTAAGTTTTATTTAGTGATAAAACATCGCAGATTAATAAGGAATCCATTTCAGCTTAAAATTTATCAAAATGTTTAAATATTTTTTATACGTAATGAAATTGCGTAAGCATTGAAACGTACTAGGAAAACATGACCACCAGGAGCAGTATCGTTAAAGTGGGAAGCACCCTCCATGATGGCCAACGCCGCCCTCCTTACCTCATTGGTCATGGTCAAATGAACCTTAAAAGCGAGGTAAATGGTTGAGTTTTGTGGAAGTTGGACAATTTCATATGACTATATGAGATACGATAGCGCTGCCACGTGTTGAATGGCGGCACACAATTCCCCCTTGTGTACGTATAGATAGAAGCTATTATGTTATGTAGACCGAGAAGCAACCGTCGGCAGCGTTATTTTTCTTCAACTTTATCACGGTCAAATTTTAAAAATAGTTCTATGGCGGTGACAAACTCAATCCATATAATATTATTAATAAATTAAATGTCCAAAACTTAAGATGTAAAATTTTAAAATTTAAAGGACGCCACGTAATTTGTAAAGACATTTTTAATGCAATATCGTTCTACGCAGTAGAATAGAAACCCTAGACACGATCGGATTGGTTTGCCGGCGATACCCACTCGGTTTAGTTAATAAATGGCTTCCTTGCCACGTCTCTGACGCAGAATCCATCGTCTGTGCCGCTAACTCAGCGGAGCCCCCACGCCTGTGCGCCCATTGCTGCACGCCGATGGTACGCTACGCTTCAGAGCCGAGGACCGAGCCGGAATCTTCGCGGAGTGCCTGGAGCGCCAGTTCCAGCCGAACCCATCCGACGAGGCAGACCACATCGCAGCAGTTGATGAGCACCTTCGAAACTACTTCACGCCACCGATAGCTCCCAACGAAGATCCCATCTTCTTCTCCCCTGGCAAAGTCAGGCGCATGATCGCGAGGACAAAGCCCAGAAAGGCCCCCGGTGCGGACGGTATCACAAACGCCACCCTCCGCCACTTACCGCCGCGCGCTGTCGCGGCGGTAACGCACCTCTTTAACGGAGTCCTCCGCACCGGCCACTTCCCGTCAAACTGGAAGACCGGGAACGTGATCATGCTGCCTAAACAGGGAAAGAACATATTGAAGCCTGAGAGCTATCGGCCCATCACCCTCCTCCCGTGCATCTCGAAGGTGTTTGAAAAACTGCTGCTCACCCAACTGGTCCCCCACATCATGCCTCGTCCGGAACAATTTGGGTTCCGCGCTGAACACAGCACCACGCTCCAGCTGTCCAGGGTTCTGCACCACATGGCGGTCGCCGCGAACAAACGCGAGCACACGGCCGCAGTCCTCCTGGACATGGAGAAGGCCTTCGACCGGGTCTGGCACTCTGGCCTGGTCTACAAGGTCTCGCTGTCCTCGGCCCCCCGCAGACTGACGAAGGTCATCGAGTCCTTTCTATCGGACAGGACCTTCAGAGTGGTGGTGGAAGACGCCACCTCCGAAGATCGACCTGTTGCAGCTGGAGTCCCGCAAGGCAGCTGCCTCTCCCCGGTATGCTACAACGTCTACACGGATGACATACCGGTCGTTGACGGTTCCCACCTGGCCCTGTACGCTGACGACGCGGCTTTTTACGCATCCTCTTTCAAGCCCGAACATGCCGTCGTCAAGCTACAACGCCAACTCGACGCCCTACCAGTTTGGCTAGCCAGGTGGAGGCTAACCGTCAACGTAGCGAAGACACAGGCGATCTTCGTGAGCAGATGCATCCGCCGTCTCCCACCACTCAAATTCCTCGGACAAGACGTCTCCTGGTCCCCAGTCGTGAAATACCTGGGGATCACGATCGACAGGAGACTTACCATGGGTCCCCACACCAGCACCGTCGTCGCCTCCGCGAGAACAGCCCGCTTCCTCCTGCGTCCAGTGCCTCTCTCCAGCCTCCCTCTGCGTGTGAAGCTTGGGGTCTACAAACAATATGTTAGACCCCGTCTCACGTACGCCGCACCAGCGTGGTACGCCCTCCTGGCCGCAGGTCACAGGAAGAAGCTGCGCATACAGCAAAACCTGTGCCTGCGGACCATCACAAACGCCCCACGGTACGTGAGAAATGCCACGATCCAGAGGGACCTCAGGATCAAGAGCCTGGACGACTTCGTCGGGCGCCTTGCCACGACGATGTTCGCGCGTGCAGACGCGTCGCGATTCCCTCTTTTGAGGGACATTGCGCCACAGCACGCGCGGCCCCCCGACGGCAAGGCCTACCCCCGCGACCTGCTCCCGGCGACGACGCCGGACACAAACCAGGACCCATGAAGACGCTGCTTTGCTCGTAGGTCGCCAGTCGGGCCTCCCCCAACGGGGTCTCACCCAGCTGGCTCGACCTCGCAAGCAGCGTAACACCCGGATTTGACGCTCCCCACACCGCCCCCCCACCCAAACTCCCTCTCCCACCCACACCTCCTTGCAGCCTGCTACGCAGGCTGCCATCCTAGGACCCGACCGTTTTTCACGGTCGGCGCAGACCACCCCGGTAAGGGGTTAACAGCCCGACACCGGTTCCTCATCCTCCTAAGAGGAGGAGCGAGATGTCCAGAGATCTGACGCAGTAACGTTTTATCAGCCAAACAGTTAATTGAACATTTGTGAATCTGGTCACCTTACAATAGGTTCACAATAGCTTGGCAAATTTGTGTGTCGCACCCATGGTTCGCGGGCGACGGGGGACGAAATACAGAGACAGCGGGAGCAGAGTTAGTCGTGCTCCATTGCTGTTGGCGATAACATCCAACGGTAGCGGCCATCATGGAATTGCTCCTAGTGGCTAATGTCCTAGTCCCAAACTAAGCTGTAGGCTGTGGGTAATAACCGACGATATAAATAAGTTTATTTAAAGATATTTAATTAATTAGATTCATAGAAAAGACCCGAGTCACAGACACAAATACCCGCGCTTATCACACAAATATTTTTTCCCCTCATGGAAATCGAACCCGGGACCTGAACTGTCTCTAAGGAAAACTTCACTTCAATAGTTCAATATCATTATTGTAAACAATTTACAATATCTAAAAAAAGGCAATTACTTACACATAATGGTTTTTAATAACTATCCAACATTATAATATTATAACACGATGGTGTAATGTACAAACAAAATCTATACCCTTGCTAGCCATGGGCGCCAAACCCGTAAAGTTTCTTTACTTATTTCATCATTGATCTTGGTGCACGGTATCAATATCTTTTTATGTGTTATGTTGGTACAAAGTTTCTGTTTGTAATATTTATCGTTTCTGAAAAAAAGAAGTGTGTCGCTCCGACATACATACAGACGGACTTGGCAAGACTGATGGTGTCCTTTGTTTGAGTTCGGAACTCATTTTGTTTATATACTGCGGAAGGCAGATGGATAAAAAGTTAGTTCAAAAAAACTGCCTACGGTATCTATCCCTGGCTTAAATATAATGACCATACATTAGACTCGATGAGGTGCGCTCTCCTGACGGTTGGATCTCGGCCTTAATAAACAGCGTCTTTTGCGCAGGTCTCCTTCATACAACTACTACAATCAAGAACCCTGTGCGTACACAAGAGGGAAGTGGCTGACGCCGCCCACTCACGTGGCATCGCATAAAGTCGTATGAAATTATCCGACTTTTAAAAATTAAACTGTTTGTCCCGCACATAGGTTTGATTTTACTATGACAATAAATATCACTTATGTTATTGTTAACCATTGCTGTTAAAGTGCACCTCTTCGGACCTATGGACTCCTAGTAGCAAATCTGCGAAATATGAACGTTCTAGAGCCGTATCGATCCAATTTTGACCGGTCTGAAGTTCGCTGTGAAGTTAGTATAAAGGGAGAGAAAGAGAAGAAATTACCACGGATTCTGTATGAAAACTCACTTCAACTTGCCATTTTTAGTTTATTAATTTTACCTTGATGTCAAATTTTATGAAGTTCAATTTATACCATTGCATATTTTGGTTTTAAAATATTTGTTTGTTTCTGCACATAAAATTACCCATTACTAAGAGACAAGAACTGCTGTGTTTTTTACTACCTTTGTTATCAAGCAAGCTTTTCTTCTATGTTTTTGTCATCAAAATAGACTTCGTAAGTATTCGAACATTTTAAGCATATTCGATGATGAATAGTGCGTTTTAATTTAACTTAAATATTGTGACGGACTGTAACGACGGTCAAGCGGCTCCGCCCCGCTGCAAAATTTTAACCTTGCAGTAGATAATTAAAAAAATCTGTCATACACACCTTGTTTTGACAATAACAAAAACAAAAAAAAAACATTTTCGTGCAGTTGTTTAAGGAAATTATGCGTATATATTAGTTATTTTTTATTTAAATAAATAAGTAAAGATAAACCGAAATATATAATATTTGAAATTAATATTCTTATAAATTTATCAAACATCATAAAAAACTGATGTTACTTCGAATTAAGAAGGAGTTTTGTTGTTTTATCTTCTTCCCTAAAGATCCCTTTAAAAGATTAGTTTGCCTTAGAACATAGGTTTTTTTGTGTTTCTGTTCCTTTTTCGGATTGTTATGTTTTGTTTGTGCAATAAAGAGTTTACATGCGTACATTTTGATACTTTCCACAAACTTATTAAGCAGAAATTGACGAAATTCAAATAGGTACCATTATATTACCATGTACATAAAAAAGTATCATTAAACTCAGTTGACATTCCAGTAACCTACACACAAAAAAAAACGGATTTTAAAACTCATTTTTTTCAAGTCCGTTCAAAATGCACTGGCCCGAAAAGTTAACTATCACACTTACAATTAAATTTTCATTATAATTGTGATACTTAGTTTAGCGGGCCAATGAAGGTCGCTGTATCACTGCTGTTCAATGTCTCTCTCAGTTAAAAGATATTATCAGAAAGTATGATAAAAATCTAGTTCAAAAACTCAAACTCAACTCGATCGCACCACCGGTTGGTTGTTAAACCGCAACAATTTCCTTAGTACGGATTGCATATGTGTGGCCGCGAAATGGGCTGAGTAGGGAGGGCGGCGGCGGCCATCATGGAATTGCATACTGCTTTAACGTCACTGCTCCTGATTGTCATGTTTTCCTAGTACGTTTCATCGCTTACGCGATTTTCTTACGTACAAACATTATTTAAACGTAATGATGAATTTTAAGTTGCAATGGATTCCTTATTATTTTGCAATGTTTTATCACTAATTAACACTTAATTTGAAAGATGTTTTCATTCATAAATCGAAGAAATACCGTTCAAATTGTTATCAACGTTTCGCAAGTATGGCTCAACAAATATCAGGTCGAATCAATGTATGTACGGTTCTTAATAAACACAAAATCAATAGAATAAGCATTAAACGGGAAAATTTACATGTTTTTGATTCATTAAATATTATCAGTAAGTTAAAAACATCCCTTTGAATGCGGACGAATTGTAACAAGTGCTACGAACGTAGACGAACGCCGCGCCACGTACGCGCTACGGGTTTGCGACGAATTTACTTTTATTTATAAATGGCTGAATAGAATAGTTTTATAATGATTATATGAAATAAAAATTTGATTGAATAATTGATTGCATTCAAACGTTTTTACATGTATACATTAAGCGGGCGGCGGCCGGCGGCGGAGAATTGCTGCCCACTTTAACGTAACGTCCTCTGGTTTATGTTTTCCTAGTACGTTTCATCGCTTACGCGATTTTCTTACGTACAAAAATTATTTAAACATTTTGATATATTTCAATGTGCAATAGATACCTTATTAATCTGCGATGCTTTTTCACTAAATAAAACTTAATTTGAAACATGTTTTCATACATAAATCGTTGAAAAACGTTCAAATTGTTATCATCGTTTTTCAAGCATGGCTCAACAAATATCTAGTTGAATTAATTTGCGTACGGTTCTAAATGAACGAAAAATCAATATGATAAGAATGAAATAAGTCAAGTTTAAATTGACAGGTTTTTGGTTCATGAAGTTTCAGTAGAAAATAGAACATTTGTTCATACAGATGTTTTAGATAGTTTTTTGTGTATGTCGTTACTGCTTCGGAACCCTACACTGAGCATGGTCCGACATGCTCTAGCCTGGTTTTTAGTAAATATTATACAGCATAAATGCATTTTATTTTCAAAGGCGTTAACATTGGTTATTAATGTTTCTATCCAATGGCATATAGCTTTGTTAAAATAATAATCTTCAAATTTGTATATTTTTTTTAACTAGACTGGTTGTCTCACGAGGTTGGCGTGATAAAGTTATTTAATGTGGTTTCTGAATCCTTGGAGATGTCATAATTATTCCTTTTGACCTTGACTTCTATGCGAAGATACACGTGGCGAATTTTTTACCCCAAAGTTTCTTTACTAGGAGTGCATAGGCGGCAAGTACCGTTTTTAATTCTCGTCACATACAGTCGTCTGTTAATAATAATAAAGATTGACGTTCTTTCATGTTGTTTTACAGTAATTTAAAGTTAAAAAACACAGGACATGTATTCTACTGCTAGCTCGAACTGCTTTTATAATTTTTTCTGTGTCGTCAACGTTTTGATAGCTATCTTATTTACTTGACGGTCATGGCGGCCAAGTTAAAAACAATACAACAACGAGTCAAAAGCAATATTGTTTTAACGTGTTGAGTAGAGATGCTGGTAAAAGTGTTAGTTATTGTTTTGCTTGTATTATTTAGTTTATATTGAGTTCAAGTTCGCAGTTTAGTTTGATACATTGTTATTTTTTGTGGCAAAGAATGTGGAACATACATTAATTACCCAGGTCGCCCCTGGCTATGTATATTTAAACGTATCCATGTATCTGTGTATTTGTAAATTGTAGCTTGCTTAACCAATGTAAGTTGAAACGATGATGTGGGCTCTAGTTAAGCTTCAAGTTGAAACAGTGCTTATTATAAATGTATATAAAAAATTTTTTCAAAGGTTACAAACGCCATCTCTCGGCTGAATTTATAATTAAGTACTGTAACTATAAGCAAAAAAAAACAATGTTTACAAATATTTAAGTATTTATTAAGTTTTAACTACTAAACCAATACAATTTTCCTTCGAATTCAAAAGCTACATGAATACGATTAGTTTGGAAAGAGCCAGACGCCTTATTTAAAAAAAAATGATAAAATTAATTGAATGAAAAAAAGTTTTTTTTTGGTTGCAATACCCACACTATGAAAATAGGTTGACTTAATAAAATAAATCACAAAATGACAAATAATTTAAAAATAGACGCCATCTGTGATCTACTATTGAAACTAAAATGCTTAGAGTTATGTTGTTTAACATTGCGCCGCTTATACGTGCTCGACGTACAAGCGAGTAGCATTCGCAAAGAGTAGATGGCGCTAGGGAGATGAGCAGCTGATGTTTGTATTTCACTTAATTTTTTGGAATAGTAAGAGTTAAAAACAATTCGGATATTGGGCAAAACCATTATTGTTAAGGCAAATAAATTAATAAAAAAAACAAAATTAAAAAAAAGAAATAAGGGAAAAAGTTAAATTTTATAAATATATATAATATATTTTTTTTAAATATTTCATTAAAAGGCTCATACAGCAAATTTAATCAGTTTTCTTTCAACGCAAACAAATTTAAAAAAAATCTTTTAACTGTCATCGAAAATGGCATCGAAAATGGTAAACCAGAGTACCGCATTTCCATAATTTTGAAAAGTTGAGATATCTCGTTCTTGGTGCGACTTTTACTAAACATGATTTAACATATTTTGGCCACTCCTGAGTTGAGCTATCCAGCCCTGTCAGGTTGTACACTATTTCCCGGACACCCTGTAAAGAGTTATAAAGGATAACTGAAGTATCCAGAAAAGTAAAAGTGGTCTTCAGAAAACTCATTTGGAGATATTGCATGCGATCCCCCAGAACTTCTAGGGTGTCCTCAGGACCAGAAGGATGCCACCATAAAGTAATAACAGAATTCGTAATTATTTCGTATTTTTTCCTCCCGCTTAATTTCAAAACTTCAACGGGTGGTAGAATTTTCGGGGCTCTAGAAGGTTTTAAGAGAGGCATAGTAAAATTAACGTTAAATGTGAGACAAATCGTTATTTTTAGTGGAAGTCGAATTATTTCACATGACTGTATGGGCTGCTGGTGACTGAAATCCATCATGCAGTATTATCTACCTAGACAAAACATGGATTCGTGCCTTGTGGCTCGGACTTTTACTTCATACGCGTCCAGGAAGGCTCACTTTCTGGTCTTTGTAGTAATGAACTTCACATTCAGCCATATTTTAAATTCAGATTTGTAGCAATACCGTAGCGTGTACGTTGCGAGGTTTTGGTCTATCTACGCTCGTAGCATTTGTCCACAGTTAAGACTGCGCCGAGCGTACGCTGGATGTACAGTGGCGCCCTCATTACTATTATTGTGTTTTCTAGTAATCTAAAGTTTTTTCTTAAAATTGGTCAGACGGTTTTTGTACTACAAATGAATAATTGATATTAAACTATGTGATATACCCTATAAGTTGTGTTTTCATTTGTAGTACCTACCGACCAATTTCAAGAAAATACTTTAGTTTATTAGAAAATACAATAATAGTTGTAAAGGTGCCACTGTACATCCGGCATACGCTTGGTGCAGTCTTAAATGAAGGTATCGATTCGTTTTACTAAACTGCAACATTTTTGGTCTAAGACTAAAACAAAACAGTTAGATACATTGTGATGAAACTTTACTAGTAAAATCAGTGAACTAAAACGGTTCGAAACTAGTACCTATTTTTGTTGGTACAGGGGTGGTACTTGAACCTCTATTTTATTTTGACGTAACGAGTGTAACGACAACGGACGTCGTGCATTGAAATTTTTTTTTTGTTGTATAAATTAAAAAAAGCAAACCATTATTTTAAAGAGTAGAATTTGAACGACCATTATTTGGCCTTCAGCTCAAAGACATCCTGTATACAGACAAAATACATTACATCCAATTTAAAAATTCTGGTTTAAGGTAAAATAAATAATTAGAATCTTCTATATATATAAAAGGAGAAACTGACTGACTGACTAACATATCAACGCACAGCCTAAACGGCTAAACGTAGGCACTTGAAATTTGAAAGGGTCGTAGCTTAGGTACCGTAGAGGTGCACTAAGAAAGGAATTCTTGAAATTCCCACGGAAACAGGAATAAGCGGGAAAATTATTAACTCAAAAAAACTGTTTTGCTCAACGAAGTGGACACAGGAACATACAGCTAGTTAAATTATATTTAGCCATTATAAAAGCTGAATAGCAACCTCGTAGCGCGTACATGGCGTAGCGCATGTTGCATTTTGTCTTTATCCACATCTAAAGGGAATTTATTTATCTTTTGCCAAACATTAATGAAAGAAACAAAACATAAATTAAAAGTTTACTTATATAGGTACCTCTTATTCTATTGAATTTTCGTATATCTATTTCTCTATCTATTTATTTTGAAAAGAATAGTTGGTTGAGGCATGCTTGAGAAACATTGATAACAGTTTGAACGCTTTTTCAACGATTCATGAATGAAAACATCTTTCAAACTAAGTTTTGTTTAGACATAAAACATCGCAGATAATAAAGGAATCCATTACAGCTTAAAAAATATTATAAAGTTTAAATAATTTTTGTTCGGCAGAAAATCGCGTAAGCATTGAAACGTACTAGGAAAACATGAACCACCAGGAGTAAGTCCTTGATGGCCGCTGCCTCTCTACCCACGTTGGATGTTACCGTCAAGAGCAACGGCGCTCGACTGACTCTACCCCCGCTGCTGTCTCTGTCTTTCGTTCCCCGTCGCCCGCGGACCATGGGAGTTCTACGAACGAATTCGCCACGCTATAGTGAACCTTATTGTAAGGAGACAAGAGATTCACAAATACTCAGTTATATGTGTGGCTGATAGTACGTTACTGCAGTCGACTTTAACTTCAGAGAGCCGATTTCAACCATACAACCACTACAATTAAGGGACCCTGTACGTACACAAGGGGGAAGTGGGAGACATCATCCGTTCACGTGGCAACGCATAAAGTCATATGACATCATCTAACTGTCGCAGAATACAACCATTTAGCTCGCATTTAAGGTTGATTTTAGTATGTTAACAAATATGACTTATGTTGATGTGGACCGTTGATGTTAAAATAACAAACACATTACAAATACCAATACACATGATCAAGGAACCATTTAAATTAGTTTAAACTTAGCAGAGCTATCGAGTAACATACACACAAAAAAGCAATCGAGTTGAGAACCGCCTCCTTTTTTGAGGTCAATTTAAAATAGAACGTTTTATTGTTTAGTGACTTTTTGATTAAAAAGCTGTAATTAACAAAGATGCAAACAAGATAATGGACAAACGGGTATGATATAATCTTGTACAGAGTACTTTTAAACTCAATTCGATTGCGCCGATGTTAGTTTGTTAAACCGTGACGTTCCTTGGTATGGATTGCATATGTGTGACCGCGACTAGGAATGGGTAGGGAGGGTGGCGGCGGCCATTATGGAACAGCTGCCCGCTGTAACGAAACACCTCCTGGTGATCATGTTTTCCTAGTACGTTTCAATACTTACGCGATTTTCTTACGAACAAAAATTATTTAAACATTATGATAAGTTTTATGCTAAAATGGATTCCTTATTAATCTGAAATGTTTTATAACTAAACAAAACTTAGTTCGAAAGATGTTTTCATTCATAAATTGTTGAAATAGCGTTCAAATTGTAATCATCGTTTCTGAAGCATGGCTCAAGAAATATCTGGTTGAATTACTTCATTTTTGATTCGAAATGAATGAAAAATCAATAGGATAAGAGGTATTTGGGTAAAGTATGAATTGGTAGGTTTTCTTTTATTAATGTTTGACTAAAAGTTGAATTAAATCCCTTTAAATGCGGACGGATGTAAAAAGGGCTACGAGCGTAGAACTACCGTCACGCCACGTACGTGCTACGAGGCTGCTACGAATCTGCTTTCATAACTTTTATGCCTTTAATAATTAAAATAAAAAATGTTATATATGCCATTGGGCTCGGGGCTTTAAATAAACGTATCAGTTCTACTTCCAAAATGAAGCTCCTTTTTTCTGGAACTTTAAATATTTATGCGACTTTCCATTTTATAATATCATTAAAAAAAAAAACTTGACATCCATTGTCATATCACGCGTTACCTACACCAAAATAAAGGGAAGAGTTTCATTATCACATAATAACTAACTCACAAAAAATTTTATTAGAGCAAAGAAGTAGCATTTGAGTAGAATCGATACCAATATTATTTAAATATATAACACATAATAATAATGACCTATAACGAAAACACAAATGAACCAATCGCTAGTATTGCTGAGTTATTTTGCTTCCTTGTTTTATTCCGCAAGCTTTGTGTACTGTGTTTTTCTTATCAAAATAAACTTCGTGATTACTCGAAAATTTTCGGCTAATTCGACGATGAATAGAGCACTTTAATTTAACTTAAATATTGTGACAGATACCTGCCTGCCACGGCTTCTTTTTTTTAATCTTACATTGGATTATTCGATTTTTTCGGTCATTCTTGTTGCTCTGACAATTACAAAATTAACTACAACCAAAAAAGAATTTTCCATTTTCTGGCCGTCGTTCGGAAGTATCGCGCGTACATACATTACGGCGATTTATTTATATTTATATAGGTATAGATAAACTAACTTAAAACATTATTAAGAAGTTTCGTTATCTTGCCCTCCCCCTAAACATCCCTTAACAGGAAAAGTTCGCCTTAGAACATAGATACCTTTTGTGTTTCTGTTTCATTTTCAGTTGCTATTTTTTGTATGTGCAAATAAGAGTTTATTGCATACATATATACTTTCAACAAATTCATTAAACAGTGTTTGACGAAATTTAAATGAGACGACCCTTTACACTAACGAGGGGCGGCTGAAAAGTTCTAAGCCTAAGGTAGAAAAAAAATTTTCAGATTTTTTTTACTATTTTTATTTTTCAATATAATCTCCCTCTAATTCAATGCATTTATTACATTTTTTAAATAATGCTTTTAGACCGTTAAAAAATAAGTTTTATTTTGGCTGTCGAAATGTTCCTGTACAGCCGCCTTCATCTCTTCATCACTGCCAAATCGCTTTCCCCTTAAATCTTTTATCCAAATTGCTGAAAAGAAAATAATCACTAGGGGCCAGATCTGGACTGTAAGGTGAATGATCAATTTCCTCGAAGCCAGTTTCCTTCAGAGCAAGCTTGGCAACACGAGCGGTGTGAACGGGGGCGTTATCTTGCAAAAACAAAATGCCTTTGCTCAGTTTGCCCCTTCGTTTCTCGACTATGGCTTGTCGCACTTTTCTTAATAGCTCAGCATAATAAACTACATTTATGGTTGAGCCTTTCGCCAAATAGTCTATTAAAAGAATGCCATCGCACTCCCAGAACACGGTGGCCATTAGCTTAGACGCCGATCTTTGAACCTTGAATTTATTTGGCGGCCTTTCACCCTTTTCGATCCACTGCATAGATTCAGACTTCGACTCTGGATCATACTGTCTGATCCATGTTTCATCAACAGTTACTATGCGGGAACTAACTTCATCTAAACCTTCTTCACATAATTCTAAAAATACCTGAGAAGTTTGAACATGACGTTCTCTATCGAAAGCTGTGAGCATTTTCGGCACCCAACGAGCACTTACTTTTGTCATATTATGCAAATGTTGATGCAAAATCTCTCCAACTCTTTTCTTACTAATACCTAAGGCTTCAGCTATTTGCCAAACCTTAATTCTCCGATCCTCTAATACTAACTTTTTGACTTTTTCAGTATTTTCTTCAGTCACAACCGATATTGGCCTTCCTGAGCGAGGATCGTCTTCGATCGACTCCCGTCCAAGTTTAAAAAGTCGACTCCATTTTTTAACAGTGGCATGAGAAGGGCCAGATTCACCGTAAATAATAGACATTTCTTCAAAAATTCTTTTGTCACTTTTCGTGAGGAACTTAATGACTGCACGGTGCTCAATTTTCGTGATATGCGTTGATAATTCACATATGATGACCTTTAGCGTCGGATATCTCGAGATGTAATATACAAAAGACGACATTTTTTCTTTTATTTATTAACTTTTTAAATGGTTCTTTTAGTGGCCAGTATCGCTAACATAGACAGACAGCAATAGGGATAAAACGGTTGTGTTATCCCTATTGCTGTCTGTCTATGTTAAAAGATAAAATCTGAAAGTAGCAAACAGGATAGCAGACAAACGGCTATAATAAAATTCTTGTAAAAGTACTTTAACTCAACTCGATCGCACCAACGTTTGTTTGTTAAACCGCGACAATTTCCTTAAAACGGATTGCATATGATGTGTGACCGCGAAATGGGATGAGTAGGGAGGGCGACGGCGGCCATCATGGAATTGCTTGCCGCTTCAACGTAACTGCTCCTGGTTGTCATGTTTTCCTAGTACCTTTCATCGCTTACGCGAGTTTTTCACGTACAAAAATTATTTAAACATAATGATTAATTTTAAGGTGGAATAGATTCCTAATTAATCTGCGATGATTTTTGACTAGATAAAACTTAATTTGAATGATGTTTTCATTCATAAATCGTTGAAAAAGCGTGCAAATTGTTATCATCGTTTCTCAAGCGTGGCACATCGAATATCTCTAGTTGAGTCAATTTAAGTACGGTCCTTAATGAAAGACAAATCAATACAATACGAATAACATAGATATAATTGAAAATTACATGTTTTCTTTTCATTAATTTTCAGCAATGAATCACTTTAAATGCGAGCGTATGTAACAAGTGCTACGAACGTAGACAAACGCCACGCCACGCTTGGCTGCGATGAATTTGCTTTTATCTATAATCGGCTGAACCTTACCGAATAGTATTCAAATTGTTATATTTTCTTCCTTGCTAACTATCTCCATATTTATTTTCGTGTGTAATCGGGTTATTTGAACTCGGAGCTTTAAATGTACGTATCGATTCTACTTTCCCAGCGTAACTCCTTTTGCTCTACGAGTTTAAAAACAAGGTTATCTCCCATTTTATAGTTGTATAAAAAAAAGTGCTTCTCATGCATGACGTCCGTTTTGGTAACACTCCGTTATATCAAAATAAAAGGCACGAATGTATGTATTTCAGAGAAATCGAAGCTTCTTATTAGATAGCTATCTTATTTTCTTGACGGTTATGGCGGCCGAGTTAAAAACATGTTAAAAACAATACGATAACGTGTCAAATGCAATATTGTTTTAACGTTTTGAGTAGAGATCCTGATAGTAAGTACCCGCTTGTATAAGATTAAGTCTTCTATAAGATTAAGTGATCTTAAGATTAAGTTCAAGTTAGCAGTTTAGATTGTTATATGGTTATTTTTGAGGCCATTGATGTGGAAAAAATTCATTAATTGGCTGAAAAACTGATCCAAATTAGCATGACTGTTATCGTAGGTTTGATTTCGATACTTTAGAAGGAAGGTAACCGGACCTCCTATAATGTTTACCTATTTATCGTATTCATGTATTCATGTGTATTTATAATTGTAGCGCCCTAACCAATGAAAATTTAATTGATGTGGGCTCTAGTTGAGTTTTTAGTGTAAATGGTGCTTTTTATGTCAATTTAATATAAAAAATTGTTTCTAAAGTTTACAAACAACATCTGTCGGCTGAATTTGGAAACATTGTAACTAAAGGCAAAAAAAAATCATTTGAGAAGTACAGTCAGGGTTAAAAAGGTTCGTCACTTTTCGAGTCTATTTCAACGCAGTTAAGGTCCAAAAGTGACGAACCTTTTTTTAACCTGACTGTACAATTTTCATAAGTGTTCGTTTCTGTTGTATAACACTAAAATGAAAGCTACATGGAAACGATTAGTTTGAAAAGAGTCAGTTACCTTAATTTTTAAAAATATTTATGTCGATTAAATTAATTGTATTAAAATAAGTATTTTTTTGATATCAGTATCCTCACTACGGCTTGTGCTACGGCAATAGGTAGGCTAGTGAAAATCAACGCCATCTGTGATCTACTCTTGAAACTAAAACGCTTAGAGTTATCCTGTTTAACATTGTGGCGCTAGCACGTACGAGCGAGTAGCACTCGCAAAGCCTAGATGGCGCTGGAAGGATACAGTTATAAACCAATATGGATAGGTATTGGTTAAAAACATTATTGTTAAGGCTATATGAAAATAAGCCAATTTACGCCATTTGTTTCTTAATGGATGAAAAATTAATAATATAACATTTAATTAAAAAGTGGAAATTTTTATTAATGTTTTTCATTCATTATTTATTAGCAAAAAGTAAAATAAAATCACTTTAAATGCAGACGATTGTAACAAGTGCTTCGAACGTAGACCAACGCCACGTCACGTACGCGCTACGGGGTAGCTACGAAACTGCTTTTAAATTTATGGCTGAATGACTATAGTACATTACTACAAAGACCAGTTAGTCAGCCTTTCTGGACGAGTATAAGGTAAAACCCCGAGCCGCCAAACGTCACGTATAGATCAATTAGCGAGAGCTTGAAATTGCATTTGTAGTGGTTGTACGGTTCGCATGAAAAGTAGAATAACGTAAGTATTTCTCTTAATTTAATGAAATTACATACTCTCTCTTATCATAAATTTCTCTTCTTAACAAGTAAAACAATACTCAGTCTTTTTTTTTATTTGCTATTATTTAATTCTTCATCTGAGCTGTCTCAAATATTGATAATAATATTATGATCTGTAATTCGATCCATTTCCCCTTCTTGACATCTATATTTATTTTCTTCACTTTCGACATGGTGACAAATATTTTCCCAGTCCCCAGCAGTACAAGTATTAATTCTTTCAGTTGCTAAATTCAATATAATAATAACAGCCTAATAATATGCTGATAGTACGTTAAAAGGGAAATTTCAAATAAAGAATGCCTTTATTAAACACACAATACCACTACATATGCAATTCCACGCTCTAGTTAATTCATCTACTTATCTATGTTTCGTGTAGGTAGACTATACGGTATGATGAATTTTAGTCACCAGCAACGCATACAGTGTTATGAAATAATTGAACTTCCACAAAAAACAACGATTTTTCTTGCATTTAAGGTTGATTTTACCATGCCTCTCTTAGAACCACTCACGTCTTTCAGGTAATTTTTTTTTTAAATAAGCTTTTAAGGTACCTTCTGTAGCCCCGAAAATCCTACCAGTTTGACGTTTTGACGGGCCTGCAGTTCGCTGTTAACTAAGTGGGAGAAAAAGACGAAACTACTATGAATTCGGTTACTACTTTATGGTGGCATCCTTCTGGTCTTGAAAATACCCCAGAATAATGTTCTGGGGGATCGCAAGCTATTACTTTTCTCGATACTTTAGTTATCCTAATAAATCTAGTCACTAGTTAGGAATCACTATATTGAATCCTAGTCTACATTGGGTTGAGGGGGCGGCGGTGCCACCAATTTTCAGTATGGGAAGTAACGCCAGTCGACTCTTACATTAATGTTTTTTTTCTTTGTTTTTTTTTTGTTTGTGGCAAATATTATATATGTATATATATGTAGTAATTTCCAAATAATAGTAATTTCCAAATAATAGTAATCACATATCATGTGCTAAAACGCACGTGGTCTGATAGGCCCCTAACGAGGTATCGACGTCGAACGGTGAAAGCGCCACGGTATACCAGGGATGCATAACACGGAGGCGATGCATTCAGATTCCGTGTGCCACATTATTTTTTATTTAAATGAATAGGTAAAGATAAACCGAAGGATGTAATAATTGAAATTAAAAGTCTAATAAATTTATCATAAATCATTAAAAAAACTGATGTTACTTCGAATTAAGAAGGAGCTTTGTTGTTTTTTCTTCTTCCCTAAAGATCCCTTTAAAAGATTAGTTCGCCTTAGAACAATAGGTACTTTGTGTTTCTGTTCCTTTTTCGGATTGTTATTTTTTGTTTGTGCAATAAAGAGTTTACATGCATACATTTTGATACTTTCCACAGATTTATTAAGCAGAGTTTGACGAAAATCAAGTATGTAGGTACCAATAAAATACCATATATGTATATAAAAAATAATCATTAAACTCAGTTGACATTCCAGTAACCTACACACAAAGAAAAACGGGTTTTAATACTACCTATCTTTTTTTTTTAAGTCGTTTCAAAATGCACTGGCCCGAAAAGTTAACGATCACACTTACAATTAAGAAAGTATGCAAAAAGGATGGCGGACAAACGGCAAAAAAAAAAACTAGTTCAAAAATTTAAACTCAACTCGATCGCACCAACGGTTGGTTATTAAACCGCGACAATTTCCTTAGTACGGATTGCATATGTGTGACCGCGAAATGGGCTGAGTAGGGAGGGCGACGGCGGCCATCATGGAATTGCTTGCCGCTTTAACGTAACTGCTCCTGGTTGTCATGTTTTCCTAGTACCTTTCATCGCTTACGCAATTTTTTGACGTACAAAAATTATTTAAACATAATGATGAATTTTAAAGTGCAATGGATTCCTAATTTATCTGCGATGTTTTATCACTAATTAACACTTAATTTGAAAGATGTTTTCATTCATAAATCGAAGAAATACCGTTCAAATTGTTATCAACGTTTCGCAAGCATGGCTCAACAAATATCAGGTCGAATCAATGTATGTACGGTTCTTAATAAACAAAAAATTGAAAGAATAATAATTAAATGGGTAAAATTTAAATAAACAGGTTTTTGATACATTAATTTTAAGCAGTAAGTTAAATACATCTCTTTAAATGCGGACGAATTGTAGCAAGTGCTACGAACGTAGACGAACGCCGCGCCACGTACGCGCTACGGGTTTGTGATGAATGTGCTTTTATTTATAAATGGCTGAATAGAATAGTTTTATAATGATTATATGAAATAAACATTTGATTTAGTAATTGATTGAATCGAAACGTTTTTACATACATACATTACGCAGGCGGTGGCTAGCGGCGGGGAAGCCCTTCCCATTTTAACGTTTTTCCTCCTCTGTTTTATCTTTTCCTAGTACGTTTCATCGCTTACGCGATTTTTTATTAACAAAAATTGTTTAAACATAATGATGAACTTTAAGTTGCAATGGATACCTTATTAATCAGCGATGTTTTATCACTAAATAAAACTTAATTTGAAAGAGGTTTTCATTTATAAATCGAAGCGCGAATCGATAATCGAATAGCGTTCAAATTGATGTCAATATTTCTCAAGCATGGCTCAACAAATATCTAATTGAACTAATTTGCAAAAGGTTCTTAATGAACGAAACATCAATATGATAAGAAGAAATGAACAAATTTTAAATATACAGTTTGTTGATTCATGAACTTTCAGCAGTGAGTTATATAAATCCCTTAAAATCCGGACGAATTAACAAGTACTACGAACGTAACCGAACGCCGTTGCGTACCATGTACGCGTTACGGGGCTGCTACGAATCTGCTTTTATTAATGACTGACTGGGATATAATTCAATTTTTTATAAGATTTTTTTTACGACTGTTTTTTTGGAATTGGTCGGTAGTTTTTTGTACTACAAATGAAAACACAACTTTTACCCCCTTACTTATAAACGTGGAATAAGCTTGGAATAGTTTATGCCATGCTTTGTCACTTTATGCCAGATGCACATGTCACAATTACAGATAAGGACAAAGTATGGCATAAATTATTCCAAGCTTATTTCACGTTTATAAGTAAGGAGGATAGGGTTTATCACATACTTAAGTAGCAAATCACTTTCGGGTTATCAACTCATCGGAAAAAAATGGCCACCTTTTTCCGTTAAGCTGACTACTAAGCTGACTACTACAGGGGTAACTGTTATTAAACTTTTTACGTATCCCATAAATTGTATTTTTACTTGCGCATCAAATCGGACTATTGGTTTCTGAGAATAGCACGTTCAAGCAAACAAAAAAACAAACTCTTCATCTTTATAATATTAGTTTAGATTATGACACTTGAATTTGACAGATAAGGTCAAAGCATGGTTTAGCTACCCCACTGTTATTCCAAGTTTATATAGTATCTTAATCGTATTCGTGTAGCTTTAGGATTCAGAGACAAATTGCACTATTTTGATACATAGTTAAAACTACGAGAAAATGAAATGAACAATCTTTAGAAAATTTATTGCATTATTCACGTGACGGAACATCTCAATTGATATTTTATGCGCTAAGTTATAAAAATATTACAATCCTTTTTGACAATCGGTAAAAAGTCAAAATAACGTAATTAATATTATTATATTCGGCCATACTAAAAACATATTCATAGCATCCCCGTAGCGCGTACGTGGCGTGCCGTAGGTCAACGTTCGTAGCGCTTGTTACATTCGTCCGCATTTCAAGGGATTTTATTTAACTTTCTGTTTTAAAATAATGAATAGAAAACATGTTCATTAAAACTATACTATACCTCTTTTTTAATAATTATCCGTTCATTTGTATATCGTAAATAAATTGATTCAGCTAGGGTGTTTGGTGAGCAATGCTTGAGAAACGACGAAAATAATTTGAACGCTTTTTCATCAATTTATGAATGAAAACCTCTTTCAAATTAAATTTTATTTAGTGATAAATCATTGCAGATTAATAAGGAATCCATTTCAGCTTAAAATTTATCAAAATGTTTAAACATTTTTCATACGTAATAAAATTGCGTAAGCATTGAAACGTACTAGGAAAACATGACCACCAGGAGCAGTATCGTCAAAGTGGGAAGGACCCTCCATGATGGCCGACGCCGCCCTCCTTACCTCATTGGACATGGTCGAATCAACCTATAATGCGAGGTAAATGGTTGAGTTTTGTGGAAGTTGGACCATTTCATATGACTTTATGATATACGATAGCGCTGCCACGTGTTGAATGGCGGCACACAATTCCCCCTTGTGTACGTATAAATAGAAGCTATTATGTTATGTAGACCGAGAGGCAACCGTCAGCAGCGTTATTTTTCTTCAACTTTATCACGGTCAAATTTTAATAATAGTTCTTCGGCGGTGACCAAGTCAATCAGTTTAATATTAATAATTTAAATGTCCAAAACTTAAGAATAAGATTAAGAAGATATAAAATGTAAAAAGGTAAAGGACGCCACGTTGTTGTTCTTAATGCAGTATCGTTTTTCCCAGTACAATAGAAACCCTAGACACGATCGGATTGGTTTGCCGGCGATACCCACTCGGTTTAATCAATAAATGGCTTCCTTGCCACGTCTCTGACGCACTAACGTTTTATCAGCTACACAGTTAATTGAACTTTTGTGAATCTGGTTACCTAACAATAGGTTCACAATAGCTTGGCAAATTTGTGCGTAGCGCTCCCATGGTTCGCGGACGACGGGGGACGAAATACAGAGACAGCGGAGGCAGCGTCAGTCGTGCTCCATTGCTGTTGGCGATAACATCCAGCGTGGGTAGAGAGGCAGCGGCCGTCATGGAATTTCTCCTGGTGGTTTATGTCCTAGTCCCAAACTAAGCTGTAGGCTGATATAAATACGTTTATTAAAAGATAATTAATCAATTAGATTCATAGAAAAGACCCGAGACACAGACACAAATACCCGCGCACAGAGACCTGAACTGTCTCTAAGGAAAACTTCACTGCAATAGTTCAATATCATTATTCTAAATAATTTACAATATCTAAAAAAAGGCAACTAATTACACATAATGGTTTTTAATAACTATCCAAAATTATAATATGGTGTAATATACAAAAAAAAACTATACCCTTGCTAGCCACGGGCGCCAAACCCGTAAAGTTTCTTTACTTATTTCATCATTGATCTTGGGGCACGGTATATTTTTTTTATATGTGTAATGTTGGTACAAAGTTTCTGTTTGTAATATTTATCGTTTCTGAAAAAAAGAAATGTGTCGCTCCGACATACATACAGACGGACTTGGCAAGACTGATGGTGTCCTTTGTTTGAGTTCAGAACTCATTTTGTTTATATACTGCGGAAGGCAAATGGATAAAAAGTTAGTTCAAAAAAACTGCCTACGGTATCTATCCCTGGCTTAAATATAATGACCATACATTAGACTCGATGAGGTGCGCTCTCCTGACGGTTGGATCTCGGCCTTAATAAACAGCGTCTTTTGCGCAGGTCTCCTTCATACAACTACTACAATCAAGAACCCTGTGCGTACACAAGAGGGAAGTGGCTGACGCCGCCCACTCACGTGGCATCGCATAAAGTCGTATGAAATTATCCGACTTTTAAAAAATTAAACTGTTTGTCCCGCACATAGGTTTGATTTTACTATGACAATAAATATCACTTATGTTGATGTTAACCATTGTTGTTAAAGTGCACCTCTTCGGACCTATGGACTCCTGGTGGAAAAATCTGCGAAATATGAACGTTCTAGAGCCGTATCGATCCAACTTTGACCGGTCATATGTTTGCTGTGAAGTTAGTATCAAGGGAGAGAAAGAGAGGAAATTACCACGGATTCTGTATGAAAACTCACTTCAACTTGCCATTTTTAGTTTATTAATTTTAGCTTGATGTCAAATTTTATGAAGTTCAATTATACCATTGCATATTTTGGTTTTAAAATATTTGTTTGTTTCTGCACATAAATTACCCATTACTAAGAGACAAGTACTGTTGTAATTTTTTACTACCTTTGTTGTCAAGCAAGCTTTTCTACTGTGTTTTTGTCATCAAAATAGACTTCGTAAGTATTCGAAAATTTTAAGCATATTCGATGATGAATAGTGCGTTTTAATTAAACTTAAATATTGTGACGGACTGTAACGACGGTCAAGCGGCTCCGCCCCGCTGCAAAATTTTAACCTTACAGTAGATAATTAAAAAAAATCTGTCATACACACCTTGTTCTGACAATAACGAAATTAAAAAAACCTTTTCGTGCAGTCGTTAATGGAAGTTATGCGTTAGTTGTTATTAGTTATTTTTTATTTAAATAAATAGGTAAAGATAAACCGAAGGATATAATAATTGAAATTAATAGTCTTATAAATTTATCATAAATCATTAAAAAAACTGATGTTACTTCGAATTAAGAAGGAGTTTTGTGGTTTTTTCTTCTTTCCTAAAGATCCCTTTAAAAGATTAGTTCGCCTTAGAACATAGGTACTTTTGTGTTTCTGTTCCTTTTTCGGATTGTTATTTTTTGTTTGTGCAATAAAGAGTTTACATGCATACATTTTGATACTTTCCACAGATTTATTAAGCAGAAATTGACGAAATTCAAATAGGTACCATTATAATACCATATATTAACATAAAAAAAAATCATGAAACTCAGTTGAAATTACAGTAACCTACACACAAAAAAGATCGGATTTTAAAACTATCATTTTTTTTAAGTCGGTTCAAAATGCTCTGGCCCGAAAAGTTAACTAACACACTTACTATTTAATTTTCATTAAAATTTTGATACTTAGTTTAGCGGGCCAATGAAGGTGGCTGTATCACTGTTGTTCAATGTATCTCTCAGTTAAAAGATAATATCAGAAAGTATGCGAACAGGATGGCGAACATATGGCTAAAAAAAGAAACTAGTTCAAACTTAAACTCAACTCGATCGCACCACCGGTTGGTTGTTAAACCGCAACAATTTCCTTAGTACGGATTGCATATGTGTGGCCGCGAAATGGGCTGAGTAGTAGGGAGGGCGACGGCGGCCATCATGGAATTGCATACTGCTTTAACGTAATTGCTCCTGGTTGTCATGTTTTCCTAGTACGTTTCATCGCTTACGCGATTTTCTTACGTACAAAAATTATTTAAGCATAATGATGAATTTTAAGTTGCAATGGGTTCCTTATTACTTTGCGATGTTTTATCACTAATTAATACTTAATTTGAAAGATGTTTTCATTCATAAATCAAAGAAATAGCGTTCAAATTGTTATCAACGTTTCGCAAGCATGGCTCAACAAATATCAGGTCGAATCAATGTATGTACGGTTCTTAATAAACCTAAAATCAATAGAATAAGCATTAAATGGGTAAAGCTAAAATTTACATGTTTTTGATTCATGAGTTTATTAACAGTAAGTTAAATACATCCCTTTAAATGCGGACGAATTGTAACAAGTGCTACGAACGTAGACGAATGCCGCGCCACGTACGCGCTACGGGTTTGTGATGAATGTGCTTTTATTTATAAATGGCTGAATAGAATAGTTTTATAATGATTATATATTATGAAATATGCAATATGTGTGCAGAATGTGGTTACAGAATTATCAACAAGTTTGTTGAGTTGTTGGAAATACTGTAGCTCTGCCTACCCCACTCTGGGAATAAAGGCGTGAGTTTATGTATGTATGTATGTATGTATATGAAATAAACATTTGATTTAGTAATTGATTAAATCGAAACGTTTTTACATACATACATTACGCAGGCGGTGGCTAGCAGCGGGGAAGCCCTTCCCATTTTAACGTTTTTCCTCCTCTTTTTTATCTTTTCCTAGTACGTTTCATCGCTTACGCGATTTTTTATATACAAAAATTGTTTAAACATAATGATGAATTTTAAGTTGCAATGGATACCTTTTTAATCAGCGATGTTTTATCACTAAATAAAACTTAATTTGAAAGAGGTTTTCATTCATAAATCGAAGAAATAGCCTTTAAATTTTTATCAATGTTTCTCAAGCATGGCTCAACAAATATCTAATTGAACTCATTTTCGTACGGTTCCTAATGAACGAAAAATCAATATGACAAGAAGAAATGAGCAAAGTTTAAATTGACAGGTTTTTGATTCATGAACATTCAGCAGTAAGTTATATACATAAACCCCTTTAAATACGGACGAATGGACCAAGTACTACGAACGTAACCGAACGCCACGCCATGTACGCGTTACGGGGCTGCTACGAATCTGCTTTTATTATTTTGGGATAGAATTCAATTTTTATTAGTTTTTCTTTCCGACTATCTAAAAATTTACGGTTTTTTTCCGAGTGTTGACGGAATGCTTTGAACTCGGTGTTTTAAATGTACGTATCGATTCTTCTTTCCAACTCCTTTTATTCTACGAGGTTAAATAACAAGGACATTTCTTATTTAATAAATTTATACAAAATCATTTTCTTATACTTATTCAATGCATAACACTCGTTACATTAAAACAAAAGGCAAGTTCTAGTACTGCCTCAGTACCAACTTACACGGGTCATAGTATCCTACTGTTTTAATTCACTGATATTACTAGTAGTTTCATCGCGTATAAGTAAATCACTGCGGAGTGTCGTTGGATAAGTCTTTCAAAAATATTGCGGTTTTTCGGAAACAAAAGGGACCCGTTTATGAAATATTTAACGTTAAAGCGTCAATTTTTTTAGAGTCTAATTGTACCTACCAAAACAGTACAATTTTCGTTCGAATCCGAAAGCTCTACGAATACGATTTATTCGGAAAGTGTCAGACGCCTCAGGTTATTATTTATTTCGATTAAAATGATTGTATTTAAAAAGTTTGGTATTAGTATCCACACTACCTACGGCAGTCCACTAGTGAGAAAACCGACGCCAACTGTGATCTACCATTGGAACTAAAACGCTAAGACTTGAACTCTTGACATTGTTCAACTTACGAGTTAGTAGCACTTGCAAAACGTAGATGGCACTGAAGGGGACGTGGCTATGTAATTCATTTAGGGCTCATTGTTTGATCGGTAGTTTACTTAACTAATTGTTAGAATTTGAAAAAGGAATCGAAAATATGACCCATTTCCTTGAGATTTAACCATTAGTTAAAAAAACACACAGGACAACGGACCGTTTTTTTGTCGGACTTGCGGTGGTGTTTGGTTTACAATAGATGTGTGTGACGGTACTGGATGACGGTCCGGCGACGGATGCACCGCCACCCTCCCCTTGGCACGACAGACACCGGTCCGGCTAAGAAGGAGCGCTCATCCATGCCAGTGTATAAAGACGCTACCGGACGAATCTACCGTTTTCTGTAAATTAGCCGCCGTCTACGTGCGCTGTTAATAAACAAAATTAATGCACCTTCTGACATGTAAATAAGTACACATGTAAAAAGTGACGGATGCTTTATCCACATTTCACACGCGATATAGACGCAACCATACTAGGCCCGCAGTTCAAAATTTAACCTGTATGGTACGGTACGGCACTCGAAGCTAGCATCCGTCCGGTATAAACATTACATGTATACTATACAGTACCCTTAGCATGAGTTACAATTAACGTACTCGCTAGCGAGGCGAATGCTCTGTCCCTCGCAGGCCTCACCGTATTTATTTATTTATTTATTTATTGGTGGGAAATCCAACAGTTACAAATATAACAGATATATATATATATTGTTATAGAGTGTAAGGGACAGAGTATTTGACTCGCAAGCGAGTACGAAAATTGTAACTCATGGTAAGATTACAAGGATAACCGTTCACTGACGCTCCGTTGTCCGGTGAAAACAACGGACGCCTACAAGCGGCCTTAGAATACGCCAAAAAGTTCTGCAAATGGTGTGAGAAGCATGCAAACCGGAGTATAGTTTTTATATAGGAACACATTTCTTTGGTTCTGAAACCTATCGTGTACGTGGTATCTAATGAAAGGGCTTACTAAGTTAAAATATATCACAACCTTAAATTTCAGTCACTTATTTAAAATTTAAATAAAAATCATTTAAAACATACCAAGTTTGGGCTCCTCCAGATATTATGACACGGTTGAATAATTATCACACCACACTTATATTATATAGGCGAAAGTTTGTGAGTGTGTGAGTGTGTATGTTTGTTACTTCTTCACGGCACGGCTGGGTGCAACTGCTGGGCGGATTTGAATGAAATTTGTAATGGAGATAGCTTATAGCTCGCAATGTATGTAGGTATGCATGAAATCTTGCAAGTTCATTTTGACCCACTTCTCGGTATCCGATGAAGCTGAAAATTTGCATACGTCTTTAATTCTGATGACAATACAATAATATAGTACCATCGAGCTGGTCTTATGAAGGAGACTCAGGGTGGCCATATTAAACATGATAAACTCATTGTGTCGGCTTGTTAGAATTGTCATGACGAGTAGGTGACGGCTTTGCAAAAAAAGTACAGTCGGCAATGTAATCTTGTCCCAAAAATTAAATTTTTGACAGAAACTTATTTAAACCTAAAAGTTATTTTGTAAATAGTTATTTTCTTAACTAAGGAGAACTTTTTTTAAATATTATTTTAAATAAAATCGTGAACAGGTGAAATCAAATAACCGCCTATAATAAAAGCCCTGCACATTTGAATTCACGTAGCATTATAGTCTGCATGTTTTGGTCATTCTAGTAGCGTCTAACCCAAAATATTCAAAAATAATGCGTTTTTTTAACCCATGTACGCTCACTGATGAACGTGGAATAACCATGGGGTAGCTCAACTATAATTTGTCCTTATCTGTCTCTAGCGACCCGCCCTCGCTTTACTTCGGTTTACGTGAGTATGATATTATAGCCTAGCCTTATCTTAAGAAATGGGCTATCTAACACTGTTTTTTTTTTCAAATCGGACTAGTAGTTCCTGAGAATAGCACGTTCAAGCAAACAAACAAAAAAACTCTTCAACTTTATAATATTAGTATAGATTACGACACTTGAATTTGACAGATAAGGTCAAAGCATGGTTTAGCTCCCCACAGTTATTCCAAGTTTATATAGTATCTTAATCGTATTCGTGGAGCTTTAGGATTTTATTTTAGGACACAAATTGCCCTGTATACATAGTTAAAGCTAAATGAAATAAACAGTCTTTAGACATTTGATTGCATTATTCACGTGAGGAACCATCTCAATTGATATATTATACGCTCAGTTATTAAAAATATAACAATCCTTTTTGGAGAATCGGGTAAAAAGTCAAAATAACGTTATTAATATTATTATATTCGGCCATTGTAAAAACATATTCATAGCATCCCCGTAGCGCGTACGTGGCGTGCCGTAGGTCAACGTTCGTAGCGCTTGTCACGTTCGTCCGCATTTCAAAGGATTTTATTTAACTTTTGGTTTTAAAATAATAAATAGAAAAATAATGGGTATATGTCCATTTCACCTTCTCTATACCGTACATAAATTGATTCAGCTAGGGTGTTTGGTGAGCAATGCTTGAGAAACGACGAAAACAATTTGAACGCTTTTTCATCAATTAATGAATGAAAACATCTTTCAAATTAAGTTTTATTTAGTGATAAAACATCGCAGATTAATAAGGAATACATTTCAGCTTAATATTTATCAAAATGTTTAAATATTTTTCATACGTAATAAAATTGCGTAAGCATTGAAACGTACTAGGAAAACATGACCACCAGGAGCAGTATCGTTTAAGTGGGAAGCACCCTCCATGATGGCCAACGCCGCCCTCCTTACCTCATTGGACATGGTCAAATGAACCTTAAATGCGAGGTAAATGGTTGAGTTTTGTGGAAGTTGGAAATTTCATATGACTATATGAGATACGATAGCGCTGCTACGTGTTGAATGGCGGCACACAATTCCCCCTTGTGTACGTATAGATAGAAGCTATTATGTTATGTAGACCGAGAGGCAACCGTCGGCAGCGTTATTTTTCTTCAACTTTATCACGGTCAAATTTAAAAAATTGTTCTATGGCGGTGACAATCTCAATCAATATAATATTAATAAATTAAATTTAATGTCCAAAACTTAAGATATAAAATTTAAAAAGGTAAAGGACGCCACGTTATTTGTAACGACATTTTTAATGCAATATTGTTCTACCCAGTAGAATAGAAACCCTAGACACGATCGGATTGGTTTGCCGGCGATACCAGCGATGCCGGTTTAGTTAATAAATGGCTTCCTTGCCACGTCTCTGACGCAGTAACGTTTTATCAGCCACACAGTTAATTGAACATTTGTGAATCTGGTCACCTTACAATAGGTTCACAATAGCTTGGCAAATTTGTGCGTAGCGCTCCCATGGTTCGCGGGCGACGGGGGACGAAATACAGAGACAGCGGGGGCAGAGTCAGTCGTGCTCCATTGCTGTTGGCGATAACATCCAACGGCAGCGGCCATCATGGAATTGCTCCTGGTGGTTAATGTCCTAGTCCCAAACTAAGCTGTAGGCTGTGGGTACTAACCAACGATATAAATACGTTTATTTAAAGATAATTAATTAATTAGATTCATAGAAAAGACCCGAGACACAGACACAAATACCCGCGCTTATCACACAAATATTTTTTCGCCTCATGGAAATCGAACCCGGGACCTGAACTGTCACTAAGGAAAACTTCACTTCAATAGTTCAATATCATTATTCTAAACAATTTACAATATCTAAAAAAAGGCAATTACTTACACATAATGGTTTTTAAAAACTATCCAACATTATAATATTATTACACGATGGTGTAATGTACAAACAAAATCTATACCCTTGCTAGCCATGGGCGCCAAACCCGTAAAGTTTCTTTACTTATTTCATCATTGATCTTGGTGCACGGTATCAATATCTTTTTATGTATTATGTTGGTACAAAGTTTCTGTTTGTAATATTTATCGTTTCTGAAAAAAGGAAGTGTGTCGCTCCGACATACATAGCGTTTACTCAATAATAGCATACGTTTTATCTTCGGTCTTAGAAAATATGACCATGGTTCTTCTTTTCGGCGTCAGCTTAACTGGCTTCCCATACGTCACCGCAGATCTCTTAGAATATTGTGTACTCTTTTTTCTATCCTGTTTGAGCCTTCTACTCCAGGTTATCTTAAATGTAAATTCAATTTTTATAAATTGCGTTCCTCTCGTTCTCTTAAACTTTCTTTTCCTCCCCACCATACTGGTTTTATGTCTAATTCGTTTGCCCTTAAGGCCATCCGTCTCTGGAACGAGCTCCCACTGAGCATCAGACAAGCCCCAAGCAAGTTAGCTTTCAAGCGGATGCTTCATAAGCATCTGCTGGAACAAGCGCAGTCGTAAATCGATTTAACACACATCGCCTTATCTGTTTATATAATTATATATTATATATATTATTATATTTATTTAAGTATGAGTATATGCTTATTAGTCATCTGTATTAACGTATATTTATATTTTATACACCCGTATCTTGAAACACTTGTTTTTTTTCCAACGCTTTTTTCTTCGCACCGACCTTAGTTTTTTTTCTGTTTTGCCTACTGGTTGACTGGTAGAGAATGCCATTGGGCATTAAGTCCGCCATTTGTACTTTATTGTATTTTGTGCAAAGAAGTTTAAATAAATAAATAAATAAATAAATACATACAGACGGAATTGGCAAGACTGATGGTGTCCTTTGTTTGAGTTCGGAACTATTTTTTTTTATATACTGCGGAAGGCAGATGGATAAAAAGTTAGTCCAAAAAAACTACCTACGGTATCTATCCCTGGCTTAAATTATAATGACCATACATTAGACTCGATCAGGTGCGCTCTCCTGACGGTTGGATCTCGGGTCTTAATAAACAGCGTCTTTTGCGCAGGTCTCCTTCATACAACTACTACAATCAAGAACCCTATGCGTACACAAGTGGGAAGTGGCTGACGCCGCCCACTCACGTGGCATCGCATAAAGTCGTATGAAATTATCCGACTTTTAAAAAATTAAACTGTTTGTCCCGCACATAGGTTTGATTTTACTATGACAATAAATATCACTTATGTTGATGTTAACCATTGCTGTTAAAGTGCACCTCTTCGGACCTATGGACTCCTAGTAGCAAAATCTGCGAAATATGAACGTTCTAGAGCCGTATCGATCCAATTTTGACCGGTCTGAAGTTCGCTGTGAAGTTAGTATAAAGGGAGAGAAAGAGAAGAAATTACCACGGATTCTGTATGAAAACTCACTTCAACTTGCCATTTTTAGTTTATTAATTTTAGCTTGATGTCAAATTTTATGAAGTTCAATTATACCATTGCATACTTTGGTTTTAAAATATTTGTTTGTTTCTGCACATAAATTACCCATTACTAAGAGACAAGAACTGCTGTGTTTTTTTACTACCTTTGTTATCAAGCAAGCTTTTCTACTGTGTTTTTGTCATCAAAATAGACTTAGTAAGTATTTGAAAATTTTAAGCATATTCGATGATGAATAGTGCGTTTTAATTAAACTTAAATATTGTGACGGACTGTAACGACGGTCAAGCGGCTCCGCCCCGCTGCAAAATTTTAACCTTACAGTAAATAATTAAAAAAAACTGTCATACACACCTTGTTCTGACAATAACGAAAACAAAAAAAAAAACATTTTCGTGCAGTTGTTTATGGAAGTTATGCGTAAAGATTAGTTATGTTTTATTTAAATAAATAGGTAAAGATAAACCGAAGGATATAATAATTTAAATAAGTCTTATACGAGGGCTGCCTTTTAAGTTCTGTCGTTTGCAAGCCTTCCGTGATTGCATAAAAAAGAACTAGTGTCATCTTAAAATATTTGAAATTAGAATTCGAAAACAAAAGAATGACTCGAAATCGGCCCAACCGTTTTAGTACAGCGCTCGTTCAAAGTTGACAAGTCAGTTGTGAAAATGGAAATTTCGAAGGAAAATTTACGTGCGATATTTTTTTACAACTTCAAAAGGGGCTTAACGCGACTTCAGTGCTTCGAAGAGTTGACTACGGTTTTCAATGATAAAGCACCATGCCTCCGGACTGTGGAACGCTGGTATTTAGAATTTCAACGTTGTTGCTCTAGTCTTGGTGATAGACATCGTGAAGGTCGACCAAAAACAGCCGTAACCCAGGAGAACATTGATGCTGTACGGCAACTGATCGTCGAAGATCGCCATGCGACATACCGTGAGATAGAAGCTTCCTTAAGTATTTCAGGGACCAGTGTTCACAGTATTTTGCATGATCACTTAGGCGTAAAAAAGTTGATCTCTCGCTGGATACCACATTTACTCAGTGAAGACCAAAAAACGGCTCGCGTTCGATGGTGTCGCAAAACTCTGCGGCAATTCAACCGAGGAAACTCGAAACATGTTTACGACATTATCAGTGGTGACGAATCTTGGATATATGCCTACGAACCCGATTCTAAACAGCAGTCGACTGTTTGGGTGTTCCAAGATGAGCCAAAACCGACCAAAGTAATACGCTCACGGAGCATTTCGAAAAAAATAGTCGCCACGTTTGTGGCGAAAAGTGGCCACGTGGCCAACATCGTGCTCGAGGATCGTAAAACGGTTAATGCTGACTGGTATACCACTGTCTGTTTACCAGAAGTCATCGGCGAGTTTCGAAAAAATAACCCAAGACGTCGTATAAGACTGCATCACGATAATGCGAGCTCGCACACCGCCCGGCAAACAATTGCGTTTTTAAAAGAGCAAAACGTCGAAATTCTGGAACACCCGCCGCACAGTCCAGACTTAAGCCCTAACGATTTTTTTACTTTTCCAAAAATCAAGCAACGACTTCGTGGTCAACGGTACCAGACGCCTGAAGAAGCCGTTGAGGCATACAAAACGGCCATTTTGGAGACCCCGACTTCGGACTGGAATAAGTGTTTCGAAAACTGGTTCGATCGAATGAAAAAGTGTATTACATATCACGGTGATTACTTTGAAAAACAATAAATACCATTTAACACTTAAATTGTCTTTAGTTTTTCCAAACGACACAACTTAAAAGGCAGCCCTCGTAAATTTATCATACATCATTAAAAAAACTGATGTTACTTCGAATTAAGAAGGAGTTTTGTTGTTTTTTCGTCTTCCCTAAAGATCCCTTTAAAAGATTAGTTCGCCTTAGAACATAGGTACTTTTGTGTTTCTGTTCCTTTTTCGGATTGTTATTTTTTGTTTGTGCAATAAAGAGTTTACATGCATACATATTAATACTTTCCACATACTTATTAAGCAGAAATTGACGAAATTCAAATAGGTACAGTCACGTCTAATAATATGGATACAGTAAAACTTTAAAAAATATGGAAACACGACTCTACTGCAAGGGAATAAACTTGTATATATATTTCTGAAACGTTGTTAATATTATCCATATTTATGATGCTGACTGTACCATTGTCATACCATATATGTACAAAAAAAGGATCATTAAACTCAGTTGACATTCCAGTAACCTACACACCAAAAAAACCGGATTTTAAAACTATATTTTTTTTTTAAGTCGGTTCAAAATGCACTGGTCCGAAAAGTTAACTATCACACTTACAATAAAATTTTCATTAAGTATAATTGTGATACTTAGTTTAGCGGGCCAATAAAGGTCGCTGTATCATTGCTGTTCAATGTCTCTCTCAGTTAAAAGATATTATCAGAAAGTATGATAAAAATCTAGTTCAAAAACTCAAACTCAACTCGATCGCACCACCGGTTGGTTGTTAAACCGCAACAATTTCCTTAGTACGGATTGCATATGTGTGGCCGCGAAATGGGCTGAGTAGGGAGGGCGGCGGCGGCCATCATGGAATTGCATACTGCTTTAACGTCTCTGCTCCTGATTGTCATGTTTTCCTAGTACGTTTCATCGCTTACGCGATTTTCTTACGTACAAAAATTATTTAAACATAATGATGAATTTTAAGTTGCAATGGGTTCCTTATTACTTTGCGATGTTTTATCACTAATTATTACTTAATTTGAAAGATGTTTTCATTCATAAATCAAAGAAATAGCGTTCAAATTGTTATCAACGTTTCGCAAGCATGGCTTAAAAAATATCAGGTCGAATCAATGTATGTACGGTTCTTAATAAACATAAAATCAATAGAATAAGCATTAAATGGGTAAAGCTAAAATTTACATGTTTTTGATTCATGAATTTATTAACAGTAAGTTAAATACATCCCTTTAAATGCGGACGAATTGTTATAAGTGCTACGAACGTAGACGAACGCCGCGCCACGTACGCGCTACGGGTTTGCGACGAATTTACTTTTATTTATAAATGGCTGAATAGAATAGTTTTATAATGATTATAATGAAATAAAAATTTGATTGAACAATTGATTGCATTCAAACGTTTTTACATGCATACATTAGGCGGGCGGCGGCCGGCGGCTGCGGAGAATTGGGATTGTTCATATTTTGACAATTACTCCAATTCGAAAACCATTTCGAGGAATAGGGTTTTAAAGCCGTTCTGCATTATTAAGTTTTTGAAATATTTATCTGTTTTGGATATTTCGACAAAAGTATATTTAACTTTTGTTTGACTTTCGTTTTCGGCTTGAAGCCCTTCTCGGTGTATCTTCCGAGTTAGGCGAAAACAGCTTGAAATAGTATGTTTTAATACACTATTACAATCACTTTTTTTCATTGGATATCATTTAATTGTTGTAATTTAGTAGAAAATGCCATCCCAAAATTTAAAATAATCATGTCATTCATAAAATGTCTGCTAAATAAATAAAGATATTAAAACAAAACTATTGGGTCAAATACAAAATTAATGAAATTGAAAAAGGTGAATTATTATTAAACTATGTGATATACCCTATAAGTTGTGTTTTCATTTGTAGTACAAAAACCTACCGACCAATTTCAAGAAAATACTTTATTTTATTAGAAAACACAATAATAGTTGTGAAGGTGCCACTGTACATCCGGCATACGCTCGGCGCAGTCTTAAATGGAGGTATCGATTCGTTTTACTAAACTGCTACATTTTTGTTCTAAGGATTAAAAAAAACAGTTAAATACATTGTGATGAAACTTTACTAGTAAAATCAGTGAACTAAAACGGTACGAAACTATTACCTGTTTTTGTTGGTACAGGGGTGGTACTTGAACCTCTCTTTTATTTTGACGTAACGAGTGTAACGACAACGGACGTCGTGCATAGTTTTTTTTTTTTTTGTATAAATTAAAAAAAGGGTCTCCATTATTTTAAAGAGTAGAATTTGAACGACCATTATTTGGTCTTGAGCTCAAAGACATCCTGTATACAGACGAAATACATAACATCCAATTTAAAAAATCTGGTAAAAGTCAAAATAAATAATTAGAATTAAATAATATTTAGCCATTATAAAAGCAGAATAGCAACCTCGTAGCGCGTACGACGTGGCGTAGCGCTTGTTGCATTTTGTTTTTATCCACATCTAAAGGGATTTAATTTATGTTTTGCCAAACATTAATGAAAGAAATAAAACATAAATTATAACTTTACTTATATTATACCTCTTATTCTATTGAATTTTCGTATATCTATTTCTCTATCTATTTATTTTGAAAAGAATAGTTGGTTGAGGCATGCTTGAGAAACAATGATAACAGTTTGAACGCTTTTTCAACGATTCATGAATGAAAACATCTTTCAAACTAAGTTTTGTTTAGACATAAAACATCGCAGATAATAAAGGAATCCATTACAGCTTAAAAAGTATTATAATATTTAAATAATTTTTGTTCGGCAGAAAATCGCGTAAGCATTGAAACGTACTAGGAAAACATGAACCACCAGGAGTAAGTCCTTGATGGCCGCTGCCTCTGTACCCACGTTGGATGTTATCGCCAACAGCATCGGCGCGCGACTGACTCTGCCCCCGCTGCTGTCTCTGTCTTTCGTCCGTCGTCGCCCGCGGACCATGGGAGGTTTACAAACGAATTCACCACGCTATAGTGAACCTTATTGTAAGGAGACAAGAGATTCACAACTACTCAGTTAACTGTGTGGCTGATAGTACGTTACTGTAGTCGACTTTAACTTCAGAGAGCAGGTTTCAACCACGGAATTGAAAAAACAGTGGAAGTGGCATAAGCTTCGCTAACTATGAGAACCGTTGTCGCCAATACTCACACTATCATAACAACGACCACTAAGAAATCTTGAAAATGATTGGTCGAAGGATTTTAAATCATAAAAGAATAATATGCACCATAATCCGTTAACGTAATTTAAACGTTAATTCCATGCAGCATAGTTTAAATTATAGAACGCATTTTTACGACTTATGACTAATAGATATAAAACCACAAATTTGTTTACAAAGTGCTGCCATCTAGTGTTGAATAGCGGAACGATAACGTTTGTTTTTGTGAGAGAGTGAGACAGACACTTTCTTTGTCAAAACCTAGTGTTGCACGTAGCTCTTTGCAGTTGTTTGTCGATAAAGTCATTAGAATTACATTTTTCATGTTATAATTCTTATGAATTTTATGATATGAATATTAATTATCCGTAAGATGGAAAATACTATGCGACAAGTATCTAATACCTTTAAACGAGCAATTCTTGTATATATGTATATATTATAATCTGAATCTCGGAAACGACTCCAAAGATTTCGATGAAATTTAAAATATAGGGGTTTACTGGGGCGAAAAATTAATCTGTCAAGATGTCATCTTCGGAAAACTTTGTTTTCAACCCGAGCGACGCTCGGTCTTCCGGATACTACATATAATAAGAGGTATAAAAACACGAGGGTCGACTTAAGAAAACAAGGTGAACGTACTTCTAAGATGGTTCTTAGATAATTATTTACACTATGGCTTTCACTTTAACCTGGCGTTGCCTGTGGTTAGGTCTAAACATCTTTGGACTTAAATCAAAATACGCGGTAATATCACCCAGTCGTTTTTGGGCAGAACCTCGTACATCTCTACGAAACTTTTTTATTATTACTGAATCAGCTTCCAGAAGCGCATCCGACGCTCGTTTTTTTAATATTTTTGGCGAGCCAATGATTCGATTACTTTTTTGTGGGATTAAGTCTACATATTTCTCTGCAGCCCTTTTGGTTGAAACTTTTGGTGCAGTTTCAGCTGTCTGATTTTGTTTATTTATGGCATTTTCTTCGTCCAGTCGTGGTTTCTTTTCTACTATAACTCCACCTCTAGAGTCGTCCATCTCATACAAAGTTCGTTTTCTTGAAGTGCCAGGCCTAACTTCATCAATGAGATCTCTACTCGATGTATCTATATTAGGTCCAGAAGCTTTTTCTGTACACGGTTCGGACAAAGAATTATTGGTGGAATCGGACTTCCATTCCTTAAAAGGACTCATTTCACTGGTCGTTTTAGTCTCCTGTAACGAAAAATAAAATTTTAACTACACATCGGTTAACATGGTTTTATTTTAAATAAAAAGATCGTTGCTGAAAAAGCTGTATATACGTACATTCACTACGGTGACAACACGTTGTGTTGGTACAGCCGTGCTATTCAAATATCTATAGGTAGCCTTTTTTTGAAATAAGAAAGTCATTCTGCTGGAAATGTACCGAGCATATCGTGCTTGTAGTTATTGGCATCCAATATTGTCTTCAGTCGCATCAATCCATTTAAGTTTCTGAGAAGGATCTTTCGGGAATCTGAAAAGTGGTTGAGGTACCTTTGGTGCAGTCGTTCGGAAGTTATACGCGTACATAAATAGAATATATATACATATATATAAAGTATATAGAATGTAGTTAGACTATATACACATTTTTTCCAATCAAAATAATAATTCAAATATGATCATTGTACAAATAAAATATCGATAACTTTATCGACATCACCCTCTCTCTACTCAGCGCAGCGCGTTCAGTCTGAGTAGCGTGGAACATTCTAGAATATTACCGTATTCTGTCAAAGATACAAATCGACCTTATTCTTTTGAAGTAAAGTTCATTTTTGGTTGGTACACAAATCATAATGTCTTGCGGAAAACGTGAAATGAGAAATATATGAAAATAAATAAAATAATACTTACCGATGATACGACACGCCACCATGGGAGATGCTTTTGGTGCGGCTATCGTTTTTACACTCCAAAATAGCACAATAAGGCATGTTTTGTGGTTTATTTAATTTTCTAGATAAATTATTGACACAACTGTCACGCACAAGCCATCGCGTCAAACAGAGCTAGGTTATGCGGAATTCCGCATAATTATGGCACACGTGCCACGCCCACATAACACTTCTACTGTTTTTTATGTTCTGTGGTTTCAACCATACAACCACTACAATCAAGGGACCCTATACGTACACAAGGGGGAAGTGGGAGTCATCATCCGTTCACGTGACAACGCATAAAGTCATATGACATCATCTAACTGTCGCAGAATACAACCATTTAGCTCGCATTTAAGGTTGATTTTAGTATGTTAACAAATATGACTTATGTTGATGTGGACCGTTGATGTTAAAATAACAAACACATTACAAATACCAATACACATGATCAAGGAACCATTAAAATTGGTTTACACTTAGCAGAGCTATCGAGTAACATACACACCAAAAAGCAATCGAGTTGAGAACCGCCTCCTTTTTTGAGGTCAATTTAAAATAGAACGTTTTATTGTTTAGTGACTCTTTGATTAAAAAGCTGTAATTAACAAATATGCAAACAGGATAATGGACAAACGGGTATGATATAAATTAATCTTTACTTTAAAGGTGGAAACCCACTACACCACACCATGCCATGACCGTGCTATGAACGTATTATTCCTTAGTATTAAAATGTTAGTCGGTGACAGAACGGTGTAGTGGGCATAGTCTCATACTTTTCAATACAAAGAATCTTTTTTTGTCTGACACGTTCATAGCACGGTCATAGCACGACACGGTGTAATGGGTTTCCACCTTAAAACTCAATTCGATTGCGCCGATGTTAGTTTGTTAAATCGTGACGTTCCTTAGTATGGATTGCATACGTGTGACCGCGACTAGGAATGGGTAGGGAGGGCGGCGGCAGCCATTATGGAACAGCTGCCCGCTGTGACGAAACACCTCCTGGTGATCATGTTTTCCTAGTACGTTTCAATACTTACGCGATTTTCTTACGAACAAAAATTATTTAAACATTATGATAATTTTTATGCTAAAATGGATTCCTTATTAATCTGCAATGTTTTATAACTGAACAAAACTTAGTTCGAAAGATGTTTTCATTCATAAATTGTAAAAATAGCGTTCAAATTGTTATCATCGTTTCTGAAGCATGGCTCAACAAATATCTGGTTGAATTACTTCATTTTCGATTCGAACTGAACGAAAAATCAATAGGATAAAAGGTATTTGGGTGGTTTTCTATCATTAATGTTTGGCTAAAAGTTGAATTAAATCCCTTTAAATGCGGACGGATGTAAAAAGGGCTACGAGCGTAGAACTACGTCTCGCTACGTTCGTGCTACGGGGCTGCTACGAATCTGCTATCATAACTTTTATACATATAACAATTAACTCCTTTTTTAACCTAACTCCTTTTTTCTGGAACTTTAAATATTTATGCAATTTTCCATTTTATAATATCATTAAAAAAAGTTTTTTTAAAGCTGGACATCCGTTGTCATATCACGCGTTACATCAAAACAAAGGGAAGAGTTTCATCACATAATAACTCACTGAAAATTTTACTTTCAAACTCGTAGAGCAAAGAAGTAGCATTTGAGTAGAATCGATACCAATATTTAAAGTGCCAAGCACATTTAGGCACTCTGTCATGATGGTTTTTAAATTCGATGGAATCTCATGATTGGTTTTTTATAATTTTATCCATGAAATGTAATAGGCTGGCTATGTTTAGACTTACAACCTTCAAATTCGTATGTTTTTATTTATTATAATTATTATATTCTATTATATTTCAAATTCTAACGCCCAAAGTGCAGAATACTGTTATTAACTTATTATTATTACACAGGTAAAAGGGCGTTGACAGTTTTTTTTTTAAATACGCCTTGTTATTTCAAAATCTTAAGATTTTGAAAGCTGACATTAATAACATAGTTTAAAAAAATAACGTTTAAAACTTTGCATCCGACAGAAATAACAAACCCATCTGGGTAATTCAAGGTTTAATTGAAGGGAAAATATATATTTAAAATCCACAATTTCAATGAATACTTGGTTATAATTATGTTTAACGAATAGTATTACTCACTGATGGGTACGCTAAGTACATTATCTCGACGCTATGCACTCCTGGTACCGATTTTTTACACGCAAAGCTTCTCTACCAGGAGTGCATAGTTTTATTAGCGCTAATTATTCGCGTCAGAAACAGTTGGTTGTTAATGAAAATAAAGATTGACGTATAAATAGCACTGAACCTTTATTCGACTCGGCTTGCTCGAATTGCTTTTGACATAATATTGTTCCCGTTTTGTCAACGTTTTGATAGTCCTCTTATTTACTTGACGAGTATTGGCGGCTAAGTTAAAAATAATATGATAACGCGTCAATAGCAATATTGTTAAATCAAGTTGAATAAAGGCCTCACTATAATTATTTGCTTGCAATATTAACTTTAGCTTTAGTTTTAGTTCTAAGTTTCGTTAATTTTATTGTTATTTTCTGAGGCAATAATAGTACGTTGTGCATCAAGGGAAGTAAGAAGGGAATTACTAACGAGAGTGTTAGAAGCCCGACGCCGAAGGCGGAGGGCTTTTAATGACTCGAGTTAGTAATCCCCTTACTGCCTGTGATACACACAATGGTTTTCATCACATTTGCGAGGAAAAAACACTTTAACTCTGCAAAATATAAAGAAATAACTTTTGACGAACGAGAACGTAAATGGAAACGATATTTTTTTTGGACCTCTACCACAGATAATAACTGCGTTTAGTTTCGACCTGGATTCGAGCCAGATTTAGCCAATTTGATAAAAATGTATAATTACTAAAATTAATGATAAATGTTGATATATAAACTTGAAATAGGTATAAAAATAATGAAGTTTAATGAAGCGTATAGGTTTTGTGTAATGTAAGTTAGTCTATAGCTAATTTTTAAAGATTAAATTAGAAACCACTTAAATTTTTGGCTGAAAATTAAACCTTCTTAGTCTGAAATGATGTATGAAAGAGTTGCAAATTTTAAAAAGAAGGTCATTACTCCCTAGGGATGACAAACTCGCCATAATTCCCGCGGGAACAATTTAGGCCATTGTCCTTCTGTATACAGGCATGGAATAACACCATTTACGAGCAAGTGTGATGAAAATGTATTTTCTTTTTTTCTTTTCTCGTTCGAATTGGCTCCATTACTATCATAGAGTCAACTCCGCACACAACACTTTTAATGATGGAGAAAGAAGGCAACCGGATCTCCTGTATGTATAATGTATAATGTTTGTATACCTACTCATAGTGTTAGTATTCGTGTATCTACGAGTATAATTCCCAAACGGGTAGAACGATTTAGGTACGGCTTTTTTAAGTAGAAATATGGTTTCATCGACGTAGTTTCTAGTTGAGTTTTACGCTAAACCAGTTTTAAAATTTATTAAAAAAAAAGTTTGAAAGAGTAACAAACGCCATAAATATGTCGGCTACATTCAAAAATATGATAACTTCTCGCAAGAAAATGGGTAAAATATCAATTGCGATTGTCACTCGCGAAAATAATGTAATCAAATTTTTATTCGTTCAAATAAAATAATTAAATTACTTATTGACTTCCAAGATGTTAAATTGTTACCTACAGAGTGTCCCAGAATTTGACGTAAATATAACAGTGTAAAAAAAATCCCGTTTAGCTATACTACACGCATACGTAACTTTTCAATCTGTTTATTCGTTTAGAAATTATGTACTACTGTTAATGTCACTTGTTAATTATTGTTGTAGTACACCTCTGACTCCTTTTATTTAACGTTAATTGGGTAAGTAAAGTTTTTGGAAGAGATGTAAATTATATTTTTTTTCGATAGTCGTCATCCTTAAGATCATAGAACTGCGGCTCTTTTACTTTTATTTCCTCTAATATTTTAGAAATCTTTTTTTTAGTTATGAAGTTGACATTTGTACACTTCAATGACCGACAAGCTTGTTGCCTTCGTATTTAATGAAATAGAAAAAAAAACTGTCACTTCTATATCTGTCAACGTCAAATCAAATCAAAGTAAACAAACGGTTTAATTCAAATAAGTAAATTCAAGTAAAACTTTGTAATACTCCATTTCCACAGTCCGTGTGGGATTGCCTGAATTCATTGCGTGGATTGTACAATTCAAAAGTGCTCTCGTGGCTATCAAAAAGCAGAGCAAGAGTCGTCGAAAAAGGAAGAAATCGGTGTCCAAGAAGAAGTGCCAAAGGGTTCGAAAATAAATCTTAGACCAAATATCGTGCAAAGCTCTTAAAGCAAAGCGGCAAAACGAAAGTCCAGAGTTCGTTCTGAGATCGTTAAAAATATTTCTAAAAACACTGATCACATGAAACACAAGCAAACAGAAAATAGCCGTTGTATTGAATTGTTTGTTTACTTTGATTTGATTTGACAATGACAGATATAGAAGTGTTTTTTTTCTTTTTCATTAAGTACGAAGGCAACAAGCTAGTCAGTCATTGAAGTGTACAAATGTCAACTTCATAAGTAAAAAAAATATTTCTAAAATATTAGAGGAAATAAAAATAAAAGAGCCGCAATTTCTTGATCTTTAGGATGACGACTATCGATAAAAAATATAATATACATATCTTCCAAAAACTTTACTTAGCCAATTGCATGAATTACCTTAGTTTCAACGCTTGTGAAATACAACTATTCTTCCTTCACAACTAAAGCATTTCTGGTTATCGATTCAACAACAAAACATGCTTTAGCCTGTACTATCAAAAGTGGTTGCATGCGATAAAGATTCCAAAATTGTGCACCAAATGTTTATTTATAAGAATAAAATATATCAAAAGCTGCTTTTCTTCTTAAGTGAGGTTACATTCTGTTAAATTTCCATCACCTGAAATATTACGATAGCAGTGTACTAGGAGCGCATAGCAAAGAAGAGGCAGCTCCTGAAATTTTCGCATCAACGGCATATACGTAGGTAGGTCTAGGTGCACTGGGGGGTTATTATGACATGCAGTTCGCGAGCGTAAAGGACATACCCGTTATATAGCTTTCTCCTCTTTTCTCATCGTAAACTAAACGGTATGGCTATGTCATAATAACCCTACTGAAAACACATACTGCCCCACCTATATGTTATGCGCTCCTGGTGCATCCTTGCATTTCCGCATGCGTGCCACGTGCCAATTTTATAACATTCTAAGAAGTTAGCAAAAGCACGCTGTTAAAAACACACAAAAAAGCGCTGCGCGTTTCGAATTTCTCTTCATTTATTCAACATTAAATCGCCATTTTGTTATTTTTTTTAATTTTTGGTACCTTTTGTCCGTCGTGCGTGACGCTAAGATGAATCTAACGACACTTCGTTAGTTTATATCGGGCCATCAGAACTGCCTCTATGTTAAGTGTGACTTAGAATGTGCACTGTGGGTCCCAAATACCACTTTAGCAATTATTTTTTTAGGGTTTGCGTTATAAAACAAAAATAGGAAAACATGAAAAAAAACGTATTATTGTTTGTATTGTGCTTATTTTTATCTTTTATTTTTTTAATACGTTGAATTGGCTGTAAAAACAAATTCAGGTTTATGTATACATAGTTAACGCGATGGCTGTATACATAATAAAGCTTTTGGCTGTACAACAAAGACTAAAGAAAAAAAACAAATAATAATAGTCGTGTGTTTACCCGATCGCTGTGAGAACCAAAAGGGTTTATTTTTATTTTTAAGGTTTATTTGCAAGGGATCTTTTTTGTACGCCTTGGCAAAGGACACAGCGAGTGGAATGCCGTGTCAGTGTAAAAGGTACTAGGATTTCATATTCCCGTAGGAATTTTCTCAACACACCTATGCGATTAATGAAGTAACTAGGGTACCACGAGTCAGGAACGCATACTTTAAAACTGGGGTCATTTATATCGTGACAAAGTTTGAATTAGGCATCCGTCACCTGACATGTAAATAAGTTCAAGAGTGACGAATGCTTAAGCCATATTTGACACACACATACTAAACCCGGCTTCCGCCCGCTAATAAACCTAAGAATAGATTAAGGTAATATAAAATAAGATAACGTCATAATCCAAACAAATCTTCTTCTTGTTCTGGATTAAAAGAAAAAGTCGCATATCAAATCTTTTGTTCTGGATTAACAGAAAAAGTCGCATGGCGTGAAATCCGGGCTTCAGGCCGGTAATTTATATATTTAATAACTTTACCTATTAGCGACCCTATCTTTGTGCAGCAATCTCTTGTGCGTTTTTAAATACAGACAGTCATACCGCCCGCGCTGCCTTTCGTCTCCGTCACCTGGTACCACATTAGGTTCAAAGCCAATCTGACATTCTACAACAATTAGGTATAGTTTCCTAAAAGTTACAAATTTCTTGACATCTCTAATGACGTTGACGACTTCAAGTATATTTTTCTTGAAATGGGTCCCAAATTAACGCTCGTGACCGTACTTACATGTAAAGGGTGCCTTTGTGCTAGGGACTTTAAACATAATTAGTTATCTTGTCGATCTACTAAAAAACAAATATTTTCTTAGAGTTTTTAAAATAAATGGTTTATCAATTTATTTTATTTGAAATTATAAAATGAGAAATTGCCTAGTTGTTTTTTAATTGTTGTTGAAAAAAAGGAGCTCCATTTGAGGAGCAGAATTTTTCCGACCATTTGTAGCTTCGAGCTCAAAGCCATCCTGTATGCAGCCGAATACAGACATCATAAAAGCAGATTCATAGCAACCTCGTAGCGCGTACGTGGCAGGGCACTTTTTACATTTTGTCCAGATTTAAAGACTTTTTGTTTATTTCTTGCCTCAAATTAATAAAAAGAAATATGTTAATTTCAACTTTATCTAAATACCTCCCTTTCTATTGATTTTTCGTTAATTTTGAACCGCAAATCAATTTATCAAAATAATATTGATTGAGCTCTGCTTGAGAAACGATGAGGACGATGAACGCTTTTTCAATGATTTATGAATGAAAACATCTTTCAAATTAAGTTTTATCTACTCAAAAATCATCGCTGATTAATAAGGAGTCCACTGCGACATAAAAATTATCATAAATGTTGAAATTTTTTTTATACGTAAGAAAATCGCGTAAGCATTGAAACGTACTAGGAAAACATAAACCACCAGGAGCAATTTCATGATGGCCGCTGCCTCTCTACCCACGTTGGATGTTAACGCCAACAGCAATGGCGCACGACTGACGCTGCCCCCGCTGTCTCTGTATTTCGTCCCCCGTCGCCCGCGGACTATGGGAGTGCTAAGAACGAATTCGCCAAGCTATAGTGAACTTAATTGTAAAGGGACAAGAATCACAAAGTCAGTTAACTGTGTAGGTAGCTGATTATACGTTACTGCGTCGGAGACGTGGCAAGGAAGCAATTTAATAAGTTTGGAAAGCGATAGCATTCATAAAAAAGTTGTTTCATTCATTTTAATGAAGTTATGGGCAACCTTATTCATTCCTTTTTTTTCTGTTAGTATGAATGTATTATTTTTTTGTAAAGGACTCTAAAAACTACTTCTTACTCGTGTAACCTAGCAATGCGTTTACAGGCTGTCAAGCCCGTTTACGTATATTAGCTAATGGATATTATTAACATTGATTTTGAACGAAATAGTACTGGTGTATTATATTGTTCCCCTAGCATGAATCTGACTCAATTCCCCTTTTAAAAAACACTGCAAATGCTTGTGCCCAGTAATCAAACCACGGAGAGACAAATTTAATTTGAGTGAGTTTTCCATAAGTTATTTTCAGAATGTGTCTTTTTTTTAATAACCTTATCTATCCCCGGTTTAAATAATACAGTGACCTGGGGGGATTTGTGTGCCACCACCCACCATGTCGCAGCTCTATCGTATCTCATAAAGTCATATGAAGTTGTTCAACTTCCACAAAACTAAACCATTTACCTCGCAATTAAGGTTGATTTTACCATAAAAATTAATAAGACTTATGTGGATGTTAACCGTTGATGTTAAACTTCTTAGGATCATCCATACACCACTTCTTATGTCATCCTAGTAGCAGAAACTGTACATCAGTGTTTTGGAGGCCTGGCCGTATTTTACCCGTTAGACTTTTTTGACTGTTTTAGTTATTGCATGACTCGACATAACACTAGTTGCAGTTGTGTATTGCACATGAGGTAATTTTAAAGAATTCATATTATAATTGGGATTGTTCATATTTTTACAATTACTCTAATTCGAAAACCATTTCGAGGAATAGGGTTTTAAAGCCGTTCTGCATTATTAAGTTTTAGAAATATTTATTTATTTTGGATATATCGGCAAAAGTATATTTAACCTTTGTTTGACTTTCGTTTTCGGCTTGAAGCCCTCCTATGTGTATCTTACGCGTTAGGCGAAAACAGCTTGAAATTGTCTGTTTTAATACACTATTAAAATCACTTATTTTCATTAGATATCATTTTAATGTTGTAATTTATTAAAAAATTACTTCCCAAATTTAAAATAATCATGTCATCCATAAAATCTCTGCTAAATAAATAAAGATATTAAAATACAATTATTGGGTCAAACACAAAATTAATGAAATAGGTGTGTTAAAATTTCCTATTATTTCGAATTAGAAAGTGAAAACCTTGAGTCATTTTTTTTGGTCAATCCCAATTGTTTAAGAAACCAAGAAACACTTATCTAAACAAATTATAAACGCCGAAACAAAAGTAATTTAGTAATAATAATTAAAATAAGTCACAAAGTTAAAGGTAAGTTAGCATGGGTATTATAAAGTAACAAATCAGCGTCAATACACTTCACGTTAGGATAACGGACAAACAACAACTATGAAAAAAAACATTTCAAGTTCTTTAACTCAACTCGATGGCGCCAAACGTTGTTTTGTTAAACCGCGACGTTTTCCTTAGTAGTAGTACGGATTGCATATGTGTGACCATGTCCAATAAGAATGGGTAGGGAGGGCGGCGGCGGCCATCATGGAATTGGTTCCCACTTTAACGATACTGCTCCTGGTGGTCATGTTTTCCTAGTACGTTTCAATGCTTACGCGATTTTCTCACGTATAAAAATTATTTAAACATTTTGATAAATTTTAAACTGAAATAGATTCCTTATTTATCTGCGATGTTTTATCACTAAATAAAACTCAATTTGAAAGATGTTTTAATTCATAAATCGTTGAAAAAGCGTTCAAATTGTTATCGTCGTTTCTCAAGCATCGCTTACCAAACACCCTAGCTGAATCAATTTATTTACGGTATAAAAATAAACCGAAAAATTATTAAAAAAGTGGTGTATACATAAGTGGAGTTCAAATTGACATGTTTTCTAATTATTATTTTTCAACAAAAAGTTAAATAAAATCCCTTGAAATGCGGACGAATGTAACAAGCGCTACGAACGTAGACCTTCACCACGCCATACGTACGCGCTACGGGGCTGCTATGAATATGTTTTCAGTATGGCCGAATAAATATAGTATTATTAATAACGTTACTTTGACTTTTTATCCGATTGTCTAAAAAGTATTGTTATATTTTACATTTATAACTTAGCGTATAATATAATTATCTATTGAGATGGTCCCGCACGTGAATAATGTAATCAAATATCTTAAGACTTATTTTATACGATATCGTACCTGTAATGGAATTATTTTTAACTCGGCTGCAATTACTGTTTAGTAAATAAGAGCTATCATCGAAATGTTGACAATACGATAACAGATCAAAGACGATATGGTTGTTAGTGCCTAGAATACCGGCCCTGTATTAGTCCACCCTTACTACTCGACGATACAAACTCACAGCATAGCCTGCATAATAACCCCCCAGAACTTTAAACTACTGCCTTACTTTTTCCATTTACGCTCTCCTAGTACCCTGACTTTCGTGATAGTGCAGGGCGTCGCTGAAAAGAGGGCGTGGTTAAAAACGTTACACCTACGTTGAGTACGGTTTTGAATAGTTTTTCAGGTGAAATATATTAATTTCTTGACAATTAAATTACAAAATTAATTTTACAAACTGGCTCGATTATTTTTACGAAACCAATCGACTTTTACTAAAACTCTTCGGCCGCATTTCACCAAACTGGAATAAGACTACTCTGAGATTAGTCTAAAGCGTTAAAGTGACAAGGTACAAAAGTGCGTAGCTACTCGTACTGATTAAGCCGACTGTACCAATAAGTTTACTAATCAAGTACCGTGTAATTTCAGGTAAAATCTTTCTCACTAGCTTTTATAAATACGCTCTTATGGTAATCAAACGGAGTTTAAACGGACCTGGAATACATTTTAAAACCTACACTAAATATCCGATGCCTTACGGTTGAAATAAAACATGGTGAAAAAACCTGCACCTTAAAGCGTATGAAAGAATAAAAATTATCAAGTGCTAGCTAGACTCGTACTATAATAATTGTGGTAGGTACTTACCCCTTTTAATAATTACTTGTTATTGTGGTAGGTACTTACCCCTTTTAATAATTACTTGTTATTGTGGTAATAGAAGCACGCACTGTGTAAAGTTTCGACTGTCAACCTATTACGGTACATGAGATACTCGTACAGTCTGCTGATAGACAGACCATCTGTTCAGTTTCTACTAGATAATAAGGAACCATACATCCAAACATGTGAAGGTGTAAACAAAACCAAACGTACAGTCAAGAACTTGTTGGGAACCAACTTAGGTCCAAAGTCAATCTGACATTCTACAACAATAAGGTTGAGTTTCCATACATACATACATACATTAAATCACGCCTGTTTCCCAGAGGGGTAGGCAGAGACCACTTCTTTCCACTCGCTACGATCTTGACAAATTTCTTTCGCTTCTTCCACATTCACACATCGAGTCATGCACGCACGTCGGTTTCGGGTACTTAAGATTCGGCCCTTTTCCAGTATTTCTCCGATTTGACTCGAAAAAGTACGCCTAGGGCGGCCTACCCGTCCACTCACTTTCGATCTGTATATAAGTAAGTTACAAATGATGAAAACTTGAGGTTATATTTCAAACAGTACTAACTAACTTTGGCGATTTCAACAGAGAAGCTAAAAAAAAGCATGGGGGGCGGGATTTTCGGTCAAACGACACACCTCTTTACCAGGATTGCATAAAACGAAGCAGCCGTTTATTTTTCTCGAATCGTCCTACAGACACAACCGTATAAAAAATAGTAGTTGTTTGCCGTACTCAAACCCTTGACTTCAAGATCAAAATCAAGATTTTTATGGCTTATAAAATAGATTATTGCACTAATCATTATAGTTATTTACTATTGCACCCAACAAAAACCTTGACGAGATCTCTTAAAGCACGTGTGCAATAGCCAATAAGACATAATTACTTTATTCGAGGATCATTACGTCCTTTTATAATCACTACATTGTATAAAACAAAGTCGCTTCCCGTTGTCTGTCTGTCCCTGTGTATGCTTAGATCTTTAAAACTACGCAACGGATTTTGATGCGGTTTTATTCATCGATAGAGTGATTCAAGAGGAAGGATTTTATTTATAATAAATTCTGTTTTGTGCACGGGTGCTACAGTAAACTCATATAAACCGAAGCAAAGCGAGGGCTGGTCGCTAGTAAATAATATAAAATATTTAACACATTTATATTTTCTCGCGCGTCAGACTCACGCGCTGAGTGTTTCATACCACCGCACTGTAATTTATATTCCGATTTAAATTCTATTTCGAATTTAATTAGCGCGAGCCCGACTCACACTTGATATTTTTTTAGTATATGTTGTTTTTTAAGGGTTTGTACCGTGTATAATCATATTAATTGTTACGCTTCTATATTTTACCGTTATAATGAAACAACAAAAAATAAAAAACCTTGAAAAAAAACATTGCTTGTTCCATACAAGCAACGCCCTGTAAATTACCTTTACAGTATAATAACATTTTTTTTTAATAAATCCGCCGTTATGACATAATATATTATCATTATTTCACTATATTATAAAAACACATACCTCTATCTATTACGATTCATAAGATACAGTTCTTTAAAGTTTAGGACAGACGGACAGCGTAGGCATTCTAAAAGGGTCCCGTTGGGCCTCCTTTGGGTACGGACCCTAATAAAATAAAATAACCCTATTAATTGTCTCTAAAATTAGTCTGAGTACGGAAATTAACTACTATTTTTTAAACTTTATTTTCCAACTTACGTCAGAACGTCGTTAGAACGTCCACGTTTCCGACCGACGTCCGATCACACGCAAACTCGGAACTTTTCCCGAATTTTGTCCGCATCAGTACTAGGAGAACAGAATATACAAAGAGCTGCGAACGTATCTCGCAGCGCAGCGCTGTGTGTGTCACGCACACATAAAGACTGTAATACGGCTGGAATTAGGGGGCGTCACGGCGCTCTGTACAAGGGGCGTTGCGAACAGGCCACGCAACGTACTAAGTACAGTCGAGTACAAAGATTTGTATACACTCTTGCACTGCAGCAACATCTAGTGATGAGTAGCGGAACCAAATGAAACTGCATCATTCACGCCTTTGTTTTTGTTCTGGCTGATTAACAATTTTAATCAGGGATAACAAAAATACTAAAAACCGAGAACTCGTTACGCTTTTACTACCTAGCTGCCAAAAAGGGTTATGTTTTCTGACTTGAAATTAATGTGTAAGAAAAAATTGATAACAACGCCATCTGTGCGCGAATAGGGACACTAAGAGAGACTCAGTCTTTCAGCTACTAGACCAGAGAGGGTAGCTATGTCAACAAGAAATAATTCAACGTTACTCCTTCGTTGGTTCATGTTTTCCTAGTACGTTTCATTGCTTACGCGGTTTTCGTCCGGACAAAAATGTTTAAAAAAATATCATGCATTTTAACCGAAAATGGATTCCTAAAATAATCTGCGACATTTTATATCTAACTAAAACTAGTTTTGAACGATGTTTTCATTCATAAATCATTGAAAAAGCGTACAATTTTTTATCATCGTTTCTCAAGCATGTCTGCACAAATACAAAGTTTAATCAATTGTTTTACGGTTTTTAATAAACCAAAAATCAATACAAGAACCACTATGTAAATAAAATTTGAATTTAGATATTTTTCATTCTATAAATTTAGCAGAAAGTTTAAAATAATTAATTATATCTCTTGATGCGGATGAAATTAACAAGTGCTATGAATGTAAACCTTCGCCACGCCACGTACGCGCTACGGGACCGTTACGAATCTGCACTTATCATGAGTGAAAATGCTAATAATTAGTGTAGTTAATTTAATATGGGCCAAGACTATAGGCGGTAAAAACCATTTTGGTCTTTGATCTGTTATCGTATTGTCAACGTTTTGAAACTCTTATTTACATGCCTAGTTCACCAATCCATATTAGTTCATTCATAGAGACTATTATCAATGTTCCCATCCTTGTAAAATAGTCCCACAGCCAGTGGTGGTGGTGGTTGTTCCTGGGATCACACTTCTATAGAGCAACCTCCAAGACCGCTTTCCAAAGTCCCGTGATTGGTAAAGACTTAAAAATCATAATATAATATAATTTGAATACTACCTAATTAATGTTTTGTTATAAATATTCTAATATAAAAGTAAAACAACTATAATAATAAACATTATTATTATTGTAATAACTGTTGATGTTGTTACTTCGTACACACTTTTGATTTCGTTTGTTTATTTTATTACCATTTTAATATTTAACTTTGCGACTTGTTTTATTATTATTTTTGTATTGTCCATTGGTTTTTGACATTAACGCTTTACTACATTATTTTTGATATAGCGTGTATGGTAGTGTTTTTTTGTTTCTTTGACGATTTTAATATGAACTCTTTAAAATTGACAACATGTATCGTGTATTTAATTAAACTACACCTTAAAATAAATCAAAGTACACAGCGATATTCAGACCAGTCGAAAAGTCAAACGGGTAAAATACGGCCTTACAAGGCCTCCCAAATGCTGATTTTCCAGTTTGTGCTACGAGGAAAACATGACATGTGATGGTAAGAGTTGCATTTTATCATCAACGGTTAACATTAACAGGAGTCCTTTTTATTGACCTAGTGAAATCAACCTTATCTGCGGGACAAATGGTTGTTTTTTGTGGAAGTTGCACAATTTTATACGACTTTATGAGATACAATAGCGTTGCCACGTGAGTGGGAGGAGTCACTCGCTTCCCCCTTTTTAGGGTTCCGTAGTCAAACTAGGAACCCTTATAGTTTCGGCATGTCCGTCCGTCCGTCCGTCCGTCCGTCCGTCCGTCCGTCCGTCCGTCCGTCCCCAGTCTAGCTCAGAGACTCATAGTACTAGAAAGCTGTAATTTGGCATGAATGTACATATTAGTCACGCCAACAAAGTGGTAAAATAAAATTTTGAAAAATATTTTTTTTTAATGCACCTCCCCTACACGTAACGTGGGGATGTCTTTTTTTTTTCTTGCCTACCCCATAGTGTGGGGTGTCGTTGGATAGGTCTTTCAAAAATATTGCGGGTTTATGGAAACAATTTTTCGATTAAGGGATCCGTTTATGAAATATTAAGCTTTAAAGCGCTATTTTTTGTTAGAGTCAAGTGTCCCCCCCCCCCCTACAGCCAAAACTACAAGTACTAAAAATCTGAAAAAAATCTTCAACGAAAGTGCATATAAGTAACGAATTTTAAAGGAAAACTATCACGGCTAAGTAGACATGATTACGAGTAGTTCCTGAGATACAGGCGATTAAAGTGTTTATACCTACTAAAAATCATCTAAGACAGCGTCAAATAACTTTATATAGAATATTGGTTCATACATGTTGATTTTTGAGATAGTTTTTTGTGTTTGTCGTTACGGCTTCGGAACCCTACACTGAGCATGGTCCGACATGCTCTTGCCCGGTTTTTAAGTATAGGGTTAGTTGATTGTAGTGAAAAAAACGGCCAATCGCTAGTACGAGTATTGCTGTGTTTCCATTGCCACCTTTATAATTTTAGTGTTATATATTGTGTTATTTTCATCAAAATAAACTTCGTAAGTACGCATAAACTCAAGCCAATACAATACGTTAATAAAGATAAATCAAGGGATAAACAATTGAAAGTAATAGTCGTTTAAATTAAAATATAAATGTTCAAAAAATAATGATTCTACTTCAAATACGCACCTACGCCTATAACGTTTGATCGGTAAACTGCGACGTTTTCCTTAGTACGGATTGCATCTGTGTGGTCGCATTATAGGAATATTTAGGAACCGAGGGAGGTGGCGGCTATCATGGCATTACTTCTCACTGTAACGTAGGTCCTCCTGGTAGTCATGTTTTCCTAGTAGGTTTCATTGATTACGCGATTTTATTATATACAAAAAATATTTAAACATATTGATGAATCTTTAGCTGAAATTTATTCCTAATTAATTTGTGATGTTTTATATCTAACTAAAAGTTAATTTGAAAGACAAAAAATATAAATAATTACAACATTGTTATTAAAGTAATGTACAAAGGCAAACTTATCCCTAAATCGGATCTATTCCAGCTAACCGTATAGTAAGGACAATGCATGGGGTTGAACAAATACAAGTTTGCACCAAAAGTACCAAAAAGAGATAATGATAATAATTATTATTAATAAATAATTATATAATGTACATGTAATAAATATATAAAAAAATAACCTTATTATAATCTTACACATAAATTTACATACATTATTTATTTACATTGGAATAAGTAAATATTGTTTCGTTTACTGCCCCACCGGCTTGTAAAATTAATTTGTCCGTAAATTGCAATTCAAATATGGTCACCTTTAGAAAGGGACGCAGTAAGCTTTAGCACATTTCTTTCGGCTCGCGTTATCGGTGTAGTGCACCTTCCAGATGTACGTTAGTACTTACTAATTCCATGGACGCGTATACAAACCTAACAATTGTAAACTCTTTACTCATAAGAATTAAAAGAAAATTGTTATTATCAATTAAGAGCCTTTTATACTAGTTCAACGTGATTAACTGATTAAATTTAAAAATTAAATATCTTTAAAACCGTAAGAGTTATCATTTGTCTCTCTTTGGGAAATTAACTTTATTTGACCTAAAGAACGTTCCCTTAAAGTTATCGTAAATCAAAAAAAACACGGTGTATATACAAATAAATTCACATGTAAATAATAATAATAACTATAATCATTAAAAGAGCTTAGTATGTCAGCAAGAATAAATAACTTTTAACTTTTAACTCCTTCGTAGGTTCATGTTTTCCTAGTAAGTACGTTTTATTGCTTACGCGATTTTCTACCGAACAAAAATTATAAAAAAAAATATAAATAATTTTAACGGGCAATATGTTCCTAATTAAACTGTGATGTTTTATGTCTAACTAAAACTAATTTTAAAAGATGTTTTCATTCATAAATCATTGAACAAGCGTACAAGTTTTTACCATCGTTTACAAGCATGGCTCCGCAAATACCAAGTTTACGGTTCTAATTAATCTAAAAACCAATACAAACCTAAGGACCTGTTGTTTGATCTGTAGTTAAACTAACTAATCGTTAATATTCGAAAAAGGAATTAAAAATTTGACACATTTCCTTGAGATTCCTTCAAATTTTCGATTCCTTTTTCAAATTTTAACAATTAGTTAGTTTAACTACTGATCAAACAACAGGGCCTAAGAGGTGTATAGGAAAGTTTAAAGTGATAAGTTTTCCACTCATTCATGTTTGGCTAAAAGTTAAATAAATAAAATCCCTTGAAATCCGGACGAATGTAACAAGTGCTACGAACGTAGAGAAACGCCACGCCACGTACGCGCTACGGGACTGCTCCTAAACTTCCTTTAAAATGGCAGAATATACTAATATAAATAGAGTTTTTTTAAAGGATTGTAATGTTTTCCAGGGTGCCTTTCGCTCGCTCGGGCTTTAGAACGTATCGATTCTACTTGTATTGCTTCTGCTTGTATTGCACACTGCAGTTAATATCCTCGGAAGTTATGCGATCTTGGTGGCGACTAGGTACTTGTTTCCCCTTGTTAGGGGCCTTGGAAGGATCCACGTGTGCCTCGTGTAAAAGTAAAGTAGAAGGACAACTCTATATACGAAAAATGCTTGCCATCTTTGTTTTTGTAATTTAGTTACTAATTAATTTAAGCTGTGTGGTTGCCGCCGTTGCCTGGTTAGATTAGTGCCACTCCGTGTCTTCCCGTGAATGTCGTAAGAGGCGATTAAGGGAATATAGGCTTGTAGTACTGTTATTCGATGGGATTCAAACCTGTCATTTATACACTGGTAAACATCTTAGCCAAATTTTGCAAAATGTGGTTACAGAATTATCAACCAGTTTTTAGAGTTGTTGGTGATTCTGTAGCTCTGCCTACCCTGGAATTACAGCCGTGAATATATGTAGTTCATAGTTCATAGTTCATTTTATTGATAATAATAATTACAGGTCAAGTAAATCTTTCTTATTATATAAAATATAATAATGATATTCGAATAATTGTAAAACGATTTGATACATACGAGTAGGTAATGTAAACATTGATTAATTTCATGTAAATAGATCCCTGTAGTCATAGAATGCCTTCTCTACAAGCCATTTCTTAAGCTTGTATTTAAATATCGACAGGTTATTGGCAGCTATAATATCGTCAGGAAGGTGATTATATATCTTAGGGCCCATGACGTGTGTGAGTTTCTCCGACTTAGTGAGTCGGTGCGCCACTGGCAGCAGCCGGCCCGCGCGCGCGCGCCGCGTCCTGAGTTTACTGGGGGTCTGGCATTTCGGAGATGCGTTCAAGTTAGCTCGCACGTACATTGCCACTTGCAGTATCAGTAGGGACGGCAAGGTCAGGATACCTAGGGACCTAAAGTACGGTTTTACGGAGTCTGTTTGAGCGATTCGCACAATTGCACGTACCGTACGGCACGTTTTTCAAGCCGGAAGACTCGCTCCCATCCACTAGCCCTACACCACAACTCTACACCATACAACAAGTGTGAGTGTACCGAGGCGAAGTAACACGTGCGAACCATCTCACGAGGCACCACACGAGCCAGTCGTCTCAAAGCGAAGCAAGCCGCGGATAGCTTGCCGCACACTTTGTCGATATGACCCGCCTAAGTAAGGCCCCTATCTAATTCGAATCCAAGGAAGGTCGTGTTCGTTACTTGGTCAATCTTGGTGTCATATGCAACGACTGATAAAGGTCTTACCTGCCGGCCCGAGAACTCAAAGTTTATGACCTGAGTTTTTTTTGGCGTTCTGAATGAGGCCATTGCTCCTAAAGTCATACAGGCTCACAGCCGTCGCATTGAGTTGCAGTTCGAGCGCATCATAGGTCGGCGCGCAGACCACTACAATCACGTCGTCAGCGTACATAAAAGCGTCACCACTGTGTATGCAATCCGGAAGATCATTCAACAGGAGGGAGAATAAAATATTCGACACCGATGAACCCTGCGCGACGCCCATGCATGTGTATGCCGCATCGGATCGAACTCTACCGCTGTCTGCGACTACCACCTGGGATCTATTTCGCAGCAGGCTGATAAGCAGGCTCAGGGCGGAATCTGCAATGCCATAGTGGTATAGTTTATCCTGTATAACTCCATGGTCAGCCACGTCGAATGCTTTGGATAAGTCGCAGCAAATGACAGCGACTTGTTGCCTGCGCTCACGTGCGTCCACTATCCGACGAATGACTTCTCGCGTCAGTGATGTTGTCGAATGGCCCTTGCGATAGGCATACTGCTTATCGGAAAGTGCATCGGTGGAGCACAAAAAGTTGGTCAGCCGGGCGCTGAGGCCGTGCTCGAACACTTTAGCTATTACAGGGATAATTGCAACCGGTCTGTATCCATCGATGTCCTCCCTTTTACCTTTACCTTTAAACAGGGGTGAGATTTGGCTTTCTTTTAAGGTATCAGGAAAAGTACCTT